>CM060909.1:91097653-91440153 GCA_030737875.1 Allium sativum | reverse complement strand
ATCAACTATGAACTTTCACACAGGGAAGAGAGAGCTCAAATTAAACTAATTACATCCACAGATTGCGTAACAACATTACATGATACGAATTACATAATGCCTTGTAATGAGATAACGTTACAAATTCATTGTGGCAGAAGAAAGACTTCTAACCATTTTCTTGGACGTTTTTCATCATCTCTTTCTTCATACTTTGTGTGATGGGCTTTTTGGGTAATGCTTTCTCACCTGAGTTCATAGGAACATGGTCGGTCTGAATATCAGGTGGCCTAGTCTTGTGCCCCGGGGGAGGAGCTATGTGAGCATATGGGGACACTACAGATTGAGGAGAATTACAACTATCTTTGACTTGGCCTCAATGTAATGGTGATCGACGCTAGTGTTCTTTAATGTTCGTTTTCAGCAAAGCTGTGATTGGTACAATCATGTCTCTACTATATTCACTGTTGCTCATGCTGGTGAGAATGGAAGAGCACTCATTCAGTTTCATTTGAATGGTTGCACTTTTACCTTCACTAATGCCATCACCAGCTAGTTCATCTTTGAGTTTTTCGGTAAGGAAGTTAACATGATGTAGCAGCTTCTTGGCTTCTTTCGAGACATCACAGTTATGGTTATCAACATGTCCATGTGTAGTCTCTACTTAATTAGCAATGCTATCTTCCAGCCTTACAAATTGATTGAAATTTTCCTGTAGCAAGCCACCTTATGATTTTTGCAAAGCATTATCAATTTCGGTCGTGACCATGGTCATCTGTTTATTTACATTAATATTGCTATCAGTTAAATCAACGACTAAATTCACTTCAGCATGTTTTAGATGTGGTTCACATTCTCCTGCTTTTGCATGATAGCCAATGACACTACCATCAGCCATTTCATCGCTCAATACTTTCCCATATTTATTTACTTCATCAAGCAACTCCCTCATCTTCTCATTACCTTCAACTTCACCCCTGGATATAGGTTTATCTAGCCTGGCTTTATTACTACTCAGTTCTACCTCTACAAGATCAGCATGTTGACTCACCTCACCCTCCTCTAACTCTGTTTCCTTACTAACAGCAATATCCACCAAAGTAGAGGGTTTAAGCACGGCAATACTAGATTCCACACATACAGGATCAATTCTAGCATCACTGAAGACAGGCAATGGGATGTCCAATAATTCACCACGGCCAATTAAGTCATCATTGCAAAACACGGTTTCATCAACTTTGGTAGTATCAGGCATCTGTCCATCATCATGTTCGTGGGAATCTGCCAAACCATCAATGCTTTCACAGGCATTGTTCAAAGTTTCAAATCTATTACCAATCACAACTGCAGATTTACACAAACTAACAGCTTTACCATAATTCACAATTACATTATCTATTTTCCTCCACTTCTTATGTTTATAGGTGTGGAGAAACCTTGACACTGCTTCTAGATGGTATGAATTTGGGTTGTCCCTTGTGAGCTATTTTGTGGTGATCAAAATCTTTCATTACCCAAGTATTTAGGATATCAGTTCTGTTGTTAACCACTTCAATACCATCTGATTTTTTACCCTCCTCCATAGCTTTATGGCTAACACTGATTGGGCAGTTGTCAAGTTCATGACCAAATGCTATACCAGACTAGAAAATGTCGGGTTTCCAAATGTAACTTACTTTGAAAATATGCTCACTGCCATCTCTAAAGAGAACCGAGATTAATTCAGGTAAGTCACTACTTGGAGAAATCTCCACCATTACTTTTGCATACCCAAGCTATTCAAGACTCTCTGTTGCCCTGTCCATGCATAAGAATTTTCCAACATGGAATGCTAGCCAAGAGATACTAGTCTTAGACCATACCACCACCGGAAGATTGGATAATTTGATCCAAACTGGTACATACTTGATTCCTTTACTAGAATTTCCTAAAGTGACATCCCACTTCTTGATAATGAAGACTTTGTTTCTAATGACGATTGGATCAGCTTTCGAAATTTTCTTTCTGTCTTGGGAACCATGCCGGAATTGGAACGCCCTCTCGAAAATTGGGAACTCCATACATGCTAAAAAGAAAGGGACAAGGAATCAAAAAGGGACTAAGGTAATATTGTAATTGACTTGAGGGGATATTTTTCAAAAATAAGTTTTACTTGAAATTACTTTACTTTTGAAAACATTTTTTTTTTCAAAAAAAAAGTATCTCTGATCTTGTAACCTTAGGCTCTAATACCAAATGAAACACTCCGCACCCCTTAACGTCACCCATATGAGGACGCGTTAAGTTTTATGAAGCGCTTTGGTATAATGTAACAACACAAAGAATAAAATTCACAAGACAAAAATATAAAACATAGCGGAAACATTAAAACATTATTTAAATAAGCAAGTCAAATCACAATACTTATTACATTTAAAAATACTAGATAGTTGTCATCATAAACCAAACATACAGTCTCGTGGAAAATATTGGAGTACATAAGTGAACCAATAAAAACCATCCCTCTCCTATGTTAATACAATGATCAAAAAACAAGAAGTGAACCGATACATGAATCTGGAAAGAGTCTGAATCCATGTTGAACCTAATAATCAAGAATTACGGATGAGACCTCCAACCTGAGAACCTGAGAGGCGAAGGAAGAGAGAAGGAGAAAACGAACTAGGACAGACATACGTCTGGTGAGTTCTAGTAATTTCTAGCATGAGTGTAAGATAAGGAAGAATTTAGATAGATGAATGGTTCTAAGAGCAATAGACATAAAAGAGTAAATGAAATAGCAACAAAGATAAACACGAATAAAGATAGGCTTCTCATTCATATCTGAGATTGTTGCACCAACTACCGAGATATCACAATTAGGCTTTACGTAATTTATACCTATCGATCGGCTCCTATACCCATAATGTGATAACCTATGCCATCTATGAAATTCAGAGTTATCAATCCCGAAACCATCGACTAAATGACATAGCTGTTACTCATAGGCATTACAACGACTTCTCTTCCCCAATTGGCATGATGCATGCTCATCATCCCATCAGAACACGGCCGTATCCACCTCGTTTGATTCTCTTACTATCCAGTACAGTAAAACATGCCCTATCCTCTACCTATTGTGAGACCTCCATAATAAAAAAAGGGATACCAACTGATACGGGTTCCCAACCAAATATCCAATTGACACAAGTCACCCCTAGACCTGGTCCCTATCTTTTATTTTATTAGGCCTCTTATCTTCCCCAATCATCCCCGGGCTGCTTGAACGGACCTAATCTAGGATTTCATTATGTTATTAGGCCTCCTATCTTTCCCAATCAGTCCCACACTGTCGTAACAGACCTAATCTACGAGCCACTTATCTTCCCCAATCAGCCCCACGCTGCCGAATAGATTCCCTCTATCTTAGCTTATTAGTTTTATCAATTTTAACTTAACACAATTTAAGTTTATTAATAAGCCCAATATAACCTCATGTTATATCCCTACGTTGTATTAACATTCCTAATTAATGTTATCTTTTTATACAACCCATTCCCATGTTACTTAATGTTCAATTAAGTTCTATATTACTATAGTTCATATGTTTGCATGTTCTTTAATTACATATTAAGATTTATCCCAATTTACAGTCCAATACTGATTATAATATTTAATCAGTTCTAACATGCTCAAAATCCCTTTTTAATCCATTTTTAACATTATTCCAATTTAACGCAAGAATAACGATAAACGCCTAGGCTCTCTTCAGGCCTACGCTCAGCGCCAAAAGAAAAAGGGAAACAGTCTAGGCTACTCGCAAGGACTAGACTCGAAAATAAACAAAACAAATAAAATAGGGCATAAGCATAACTATAAATAAGCTACAACAAAGAAGGGGATAGAAGAATGAGAATTACTTTTAAATAATAAACAACTAGAAAGAAATAGGCATAGACAGTAAATAAACTATAGTAACTTATAGAATAAATAAACATATGAATATTGTAAATACTATAAACATAAAACTTGCAATTTAAAACTATCTAACTGTCTAAACTATCCTATGCAAATAACTAATATAAAATTACAGAACTAATCACAGGTTTGATTATCAAAGCTTCCCCCTTGGCCTTCTTCTTAGATCTAGCAAAACCTCCGCCTCCAGAAGCATTTATAAAATTATATATTTAAAACTTAAGAACTTCTTTGTCTCCGTAAATATTTAATTAATTATCCCTTCCTAATTTGTGGATATGCCTAGGAAAGAAGAAGAAGAAGAAGAAGAAGAGAGAAAGAATGCATGTGTAGAAATGAGAGAGGCTCTGCTAGTTTATTTATAGGATATACTGGATGCCCTCAGCCTTTCAAATATAAGATTAGATCTGGTCCAGCAATATCATCGGACCAATAAGAAAGCGTCACGTCAGCCTTTGGTTCAAAATAAACCAACAAAACAATACCAAATCAGAAAAATAACGATGGAAAATAATAAATGTACGCTGCCTTGCGTGCTGGCCAAGGCACACAGATTTCTCGACCTGGGTCGATCCACTTGCCTACTTGCATCGACACAGGGGTTGACCTCCCTTGGCATGGGTCGACATAGGTGCCGACCCAAATGGGCTGGGTCGCCCATTGACCATTTATTCCATATGTTATCTTATTTTAATTTACTCGATTCTTCTTTAATTCATAACTAATTCAGTTCAACTCCGATTTTAGCAAACCATGTGTTTAATTTTATCAAAAAATTACAACGGACCTAATGGTGCAGGTTCCATTGTCTAATTCTGAATGTTATCGTGATTAATATTTAGTTTATTAATCTTTTACATTTAACTGTTGTTTATTAAAATCCGGGGTGTTACAAACATGGTATGTAAGTTACCAATTATTTCTGCTCCAAGGCAATGAAAGATATGCTTTATACCCTTTATTAGTTATCAATCATTGTTTTGATTTTTCTCCACTTTTGGAATAATGTAACAATTTCAATTTTGATCAAAATTTATAAGCTTTTAAGCTTTTTCGATTTTAACAGTTAGCAATCTCTTGGAGTAGAAAGCTTTATGTAACAATAGTTGGAAAGTGCTAACTAAGAGTAGATCAAAAGACAGAAAACAATATATGTAACATATGGATTTTACAAATATAACTCAATAAACAACCAAAAAAAGCCAACCCTTTCCATTTACTTAAGTTAAAGTATAGTACTTCATCATAATTTTAATCATCGTATACAAGATGCCCTCTTCGACAATATAGACAACAATTCAAAACAAGCTTTAAAAACCATTTATATTTTCAGTTTTAATCCAACTGCAAATGTTATTAATTCAAAAAAATGCAAATGTCTTTCAAAAAATTTAGCAGTTCAAAACATGTTTTACTAACTTAGACTTATATATAAGTACTAATTCAAAAACTTGTTTATAAGTCTTGTTATCCATGTATTACGAGTTTATACTTTCTAAAATATATTATTAGCTTACAACCAAATTAGTAGTGTAGACCAAACCAATCAAAACTTCTATAGAAGCTTGCAAATCAAAAGTATAAACCAAGCGAATCAAAAGTATAAACCAAACCAATCATGTACTTAAAGCAAAAATGTACCATAATACTAATCTGTTCACTATCGGTGTTTATGGAATCCAAGCCATATTTATTGCTTTCATGAGAATAATATCTTATCTACCTTTGTACCAAATTTATTTCAATTATATTGCAAGGAGGAATAAGAGAACCTACCTGACCCATGAAAAATAATAAAAGCTAGCAATAATAATATAAATATTAAAATGCAATGTATCACTTTAATGGGCATTTCAAAACATGTAATGGGACACAGTGTGCATATGGTGCATTGTGCGGTGGTGCCTCCATAAAATTAAGATGCTTGGCAAAATTTCATGGATGGAATAACCCAAATTATGTTTAATTCAAACACGAATAAATAAAAAATTTAGGAAATAATGCGTTTTATTTGATATTATAGCATGAAATATAATCTTGTAAATCATTCCATTCTATAATGATCTTCTCATACAATAATTAGTTAATTAGTAAAAAATAATTAACATATTTTCATCATTCATAAGGAACATTTAAGGTTAACTGTTCATCCTATTTTTGCATCTTGTGCTGGATTATTTTTTGGTTCGATGCCAGAGAAATTTGTCAAAAATCTTTTTAATTCAACCAAAGTGTATACCTAATTAACATTTTGGTCCACTTGTGCTAAAATTAACAATCAAGTCTTAACCTTTCACTAAATGTTTAAAATAACATTTTATTAATGATTAATGAATTACTACGGTATATTTGAATACGTCGGAGATAGAAGATCTGATCTCCTAAATTATGTAGAAAAGAAAAATGTAATGTTCACATACATTTGTTCAGCTTACCACCATAACAATATGATTAGCATAACTTTTATTTGATCATTGATATTCAACAGTCGGGCTACAAACAGGAAATAAACAACAAAAACTATAGTATGCTATGGGCAATGAGAAACAAACAACTAAATATATGGTATAATATGGGCAACAAGTGACAAATCTACTCCTGGAATGAACTAATTTCATTAAGCAAACAACTACTAGAAATTACAATAGTGAAAAAACAGTATGAAATATAGAATATGTAAGGGGTGATCAATCCCTTTCAGCAGAAAAATCTCAATAGGATCTTGCAACGATGTGATAGAACAAACATATTGGAATGATTATCAATCACATATCATAGAAAAAATATAAAAAGCAATAGAGAACACACAATATTTATAGTGGTTCCACTATCACGAGATAGTGTACGTCCACTTCAATGGGAAAGAGATTTTATTAATATTCAAGAGATTATAGAGTTTTACAGTAGAGCAAAGAAATGAAGAAATACAGATGATCTGATAAAAATAACATCCTTTATGCTTCTCTTTATATAGAGGAAAAATTACTTAGGGATGAAGTAATTGATTTATGTAAATAAATCAATTCATAGAAGACTAATATTCCCATTAATTTTATTATCATATGATTTATTGATAACTTTCTCTTTTCTCCATCAATCAATTCGTTTCCCAATTTAATTTCTTTCCATGTCTTCTTTCATGAAATACGACAACAAAATAAAGGCGAATATCTCCAATATCCCTATCTCCTTAATATTCCTTTCCATTTCTTTCTTGCACAAAACGGGTAACCAAATTACCCTGAATATCTCCAAAATCTAACTAATTTTGGAAATATTGTATCTCCAAAATTCCAATAATCTCCACCTTGATACAATATCTCCTGCAACCAAGAGACTCCAATGTGGATACTTCCCAATGAGTTCTTGCAAAAGTCACCCCTCATTGCTTTTTGTTAGTGAACTCCGGCAAGGCCACCTCCCACCAACAAGCGTTGGAAGCATTCAAAAATAAGGTAGACAATGTGGAACCAACTCCTACCTCTTCATACCAGAAGAATACCACATCTTCTCTTGACTTCAACCAAGTCACTTTCTTCCTCATAGTGTCATCATGTGGCACCTAGCACTTCATCAAGTGAATCAAGTTCGAGCAATGCTCGAACTTATTAGCAGGTAATGCCTTCGTAAACATGTCTGTTGCATTGTCACTTGTGTGAATCTTCTGAAGGCGAACTAACTTCTCCTCATTCATAGAGATAAGGAAAGACTCTCTTACCTCTATATGCCTTGTTCTAGAACTGAAAGCCAAATTTTCGGCTAAATGAATTGCACTTTGACTATAGCAATTCACTGAACAAGCATCTTGTATGAAGCCCAAATCACACAGTAACTTCTTCAAATAAAGTGCCTCCTTAGCTGCCTCAACGCAGCTATCAACTCTGCCTCTGTAGTAGATGAAGCAACTATAGTCTGCAATCTCGCTCTCCAACTAATAGTTGTTCCTCCAAAAGTGAATATATAGCCTGAGTTGACTTCCTTCTATTTTTATCTCCGGCATGGTCTGAATCACAAAATCCGACCAGGTTGAAACCCTTGTTTCTACCGCAAAAAACAAGCCCATAATCTGATGTTCCTCTAAGATATCTAAAAATATACTTCACTGCCTCCCAATGTGATTTTCTTGAATTTTTCGTATATCTACTAACTATTCCAACAGCTTGAGCAATGTCAGGTCTAGTGCATACCATAGCATACATCAAGCTACCTACTCCACTTGCATATGGCACCTTTTTCATATAGGCCTTGTCCCTTTCTGAGATCAGAGTGCCCTAGTTAGAAAGCTGTATATGCCAAGGAATGGGTGTACTGATAGCCTTTGCTTCATACATGCTAAAGTGAGTAAGCACTTTTGAATATATTCCTTTTGAGTAAGTCTCAAAAGTCCAAGCTCTCTATCTCTTTGGATTTCCATCCCCAAAATTTTCTTTGCTTCTCCAAGATTTTTCATATCGAATTCCGCTTTTAATTTCAACTTCAACTCATCAATTTCAGAATTACCCTTGGAAGCAATCAACATATCATCCACATACAAAAGAAAATACACCTAATTATTATTCTTAAAATGCTTGAAATAAACACATGCATCTTTAGTACTACGATTAAAATCATGTGAAAGCATAAAAGAATCAATCATTTTGCACCATTTTCTAGGCGACTGTTTTAGACCATAAAGAGATTTCTTCAACCTGCATACCCAATCTAACTTTCCATTTACAATAAATCCTTCTGGTTGTTTCATGTAAATGGTTTCCTCCAAATCACCGTGCAAGAAAGTGGTCTTCACATTAAGTTGTTCTAACTCCAAATCGTGAGCAGCAACTATTGCAAGTAGGATTTGAATTGAAGTTTGTCTAACAATTGGAGAAAATATTTCATCATACTCTAACCCCTTTCTTTGTGAAAACCCTTTGGCTACTAATCTTTCCTTGTATCTACCATCATTTATCTTGAACACCCACTTGCAACCTATGGCTCGACTTCCTTGAGGTAGTGGTACCAAATCCCAAGTCTTGTTCTTTTGCAAAGACTGTATCTCCTCTTCCATAGCGCAATTCCACTTCGAGTTATCACTCGACTTCATAGACTTCAAGGCTTATTGGTTCATCATGAATTATATGTAATGCATACTCAAACTGATCATCAAGGCTCAAATTTGCATACAGCCAATCTCCATATCTGATTGGAGCTCTCTTAGGTCTCTGACTAGCCCGAATGGCTATATAGCCCGACTCTCCTTCAACTCCACCTTGAGCTGAATCCTCTCTAGCTTCATGACCATCACCATCGCTACTAGAGGAAATCTGTGGACTTTCATGTGATGTATCATCAACTTCTCTGTCACTATTATCAATAGTAATAGCTCTACTTCAGGTTTGGAAATTGGGGATCTTGGTCTTTTCAGGTTTCTCATCAACTGAGTCTGAACCCTCTGATAAACCTTCCAAAGGTTTAAACATTGTTAACTCATCAAAAGTCACATGTATAGAATGTATAACTTTCTTCGAAATTGGATTACAAATTCTATATCCTTTTATACCTTCTGTATAACCAAGAAAAACATATTTGGAGGCCCTAGGCTCCAACTTATCATGTCCTGTATTGTGAACATAAACTGGACATCCAAATATACGAAAATAACTTAATAAAGTGTTTTTACCTCTCCATAACTCCTCTGGATGGAACCATATTAGTAATATGTGTTGTAGTTGAAATAGCTTCAGTCCAAAAATCCTTAGACATACCCGCAGCCAATATCAAGCAACGGGCCTTTTCAAGTAGAGTACTATTCATTGTCTCAGCAACTCCATCGGATCGCGGATCACCATGTGTAGTAAAATGTATTCTAATACCATGTTGTCTGTAGTAGTCGAGGAACACTTTCGAGACATATTCGCCACTATTGTCGGATCTAAGAATCTTCAATTTCTTTCCTGTTTGGTTTTCAACAAGAGCTAACCAAACCTTAAACTTCTCAAATACTTCCGACTTAGATTTCGTTACATACACCCAAACCTTGTGCGAGTAGTCATCAATGAATGAAACAAAATAATAAGCTCCACCAATAGAAGCTGTAGAGTATGGCCTCCAAACATCTGAATGCACATAATCAAGTACCCTTTTAGAAGTATGCATGCCATCACCAAAAGAAACTCTGGTTTGCCTTGCCTATACACACTCCTTGCAAAAGTCCAACTTGTTGAAGTTTTCTCCCTTGATATTTTTCTTCTTACAAAGCTACTCTAAGTTCTTTTCCGAAGTATGATCTAATCTCATATGCCAAAGCTTGGTAGCATCCAAACTTTTAGAACTATCGACTCCAACACATAATTCTCCATGGACAGTGGTACCCATTAGCAAATACATATTTTGCACCATAACACCCGTTATCAATACAAGTGCCTCTCTAGAAACTCTCAAACCATCTCTGACAATGGTTATCTTGCATCTCAATGATGCCAATTGGCCTAATGATATCAATGACATCCGAAGACCTGGGACATTGCGAACATTTGAAAGTGTGTGAAATTCCCATCAAACATGCAAATGTGAACTGAACCAACTACCATAGACTTACATGTAGCATCGTTCCCTATAAGGATAGAACTTCCTTCTATGGCATCGAAGGAAGAAAAATAATCCTTATTAGGAGTCATGTGAAATGATGCTCCGGAATCAAAAATCTAGTAGTCTGCAACATCTGATACAACCGCTGTTAATAAATCGCTACCATCTTTCTCCATCGCAATAGATGAAAAACCATTAGTCTTCTTCACTAAATCTGGACAGTCTCTTCTCCAATGGCCTGGTTTCTTACAAATATAGCACTTTCCATCTTTAGACTTACTCTGCAAATGAGGCTTCCTAGAATTGGAACTCCTCCTATTATTCTTCACTTTCTCTCTGCTCTTCCTCTCCAACAAATAAACCTAAACTACTACTTCCTCCACTACTATCACCAACACCAAACTCTTTCATCGGATCTCTCAACTCTTCACTGAGCAAACCTGTCTTTACATCATCTAATTTCAATGTATCTCCACCATAGATAAGGCTGTTAGCGAAACCAGTGTACCGATCTGGGAGCAAACACAACAGAAACATTGCTTTCTGTTCTTCGTCAATTTTCAACTCAACAGACTTCATCTTCAGCAATAGGTCATCAAACACACTTAGGTAACCTTCCTTCATCTGATAAGTGAAGGTCTTAAATAAGATCAAACAGTTAGTTAGGGATTTCTTCATGTAGAGGTCCTCTAAGTTCTTCCAAATGCCTTTAGCTGTTGTTTCCTGACTGATTTTACATTCTTTCCCATAGCAAGTTGAAGAGTATTAAAGGCCCATTCTTCCTTCTCTTCTAATTCCACTGATGAAATATCAGTAGGCAATGCCTCTATATCAAATATTACTCGATGAACGCGATTTCTTCTCAAAACTGCTTTCATCATCCACTACCACTTTTCAAAATTTCTTTCACCATACCACTTCTCAATCGTCAACTGTGATCCTGACGCCACATAGGATCCCCTGACGTATGAGGCAACTACTGACACTAACGTATTATTTGTATTACTTGCATCTTCCCCTGCCATTCTACCAAACACCTTCTCTGTGAATCTAGCTCTGATACCAGTTGTAAGGGGTGATCAATACCTTTCAGTGGAAAACTTCAATAGGATCTTGCAATGATGTGATAGAATAAATAGATTGAAATGATTATCAATCACAAATCACAAAATATTATAAAAAGCAACAGAGAACTTACAATATTTATAGTGGTTCCACTATCGCGAGATAGTGTATGCCCACTTCAATGGGGAAGAGATTCTATTTATATTCAAGAGATTACAGAGTTTTACAGTTGAGTAAAGAAATGAAAAAATACAAATGATCTCATAAAAATAACATCTTCTATGCCTCTATATAGAGGAAAAATAACTTGGGGATGAAGTAATTGATTTATGTAAATAAATCAATTCATGGAAGACTAATATTCCCATTAATTTTATTGTCATATAATTGATTGATAACTTTCTCTTTTCTCCATCAATCAATTCTTTTCCTATCTCCTTAATATTCCTTTTCATTTCTTTCTTGCATAAAACGGGTAACCAAATTACCCTGAATATCTCTAAAACCTAACTAATTTTGGAAATATTTTATCACAAAAATTCCAATAGAATATGCAACATATCACTCACGTTTCGGTTATCAAATAAGTAATCTATATTTCTCAAAAGTAGCCTACTCTCTCTTCAAAGGCTTTCTATTAATCAACAATTGACATATCTCAAAATTGAAGCAGAGCTTAGTGTCACCAATTTACTAGTATGCATTAATATTTGTAAAATTATAACATATCGGTAAGTTGGAGAAATCCCATTTGATTGCACAAAGCTTTCCCACGTTGTTCTACTGTGATAATTAAACTAATTCATTTAGCTCTAAAATACTTTATGATATAACACAAAGATCAAATAATCATTGCATTCAAAACTTAATTCCAATGTGAAAAGCAGCTTTCACAAATCTTCCTGCAAAGCCAGCATGTCAATTGCATAATTCAAACATATAAACACATTCATACTTTTCGATACAAACATATCATGCTTAAAGTATTGTATTCATGGATGCAATGACAAACAGAATTAGCTCCCAACTTCAAACAGTAATCTAGTTTATAAAGTAGCTTTTTCATTAACTATATATCAACCATAACTCATTCAATAAACGTATCTCTTCCCACCGAGACCAGTTACAATTCATTTTGTACTAAATTGTTGTTTTACTAGTTTTGTCAAGACCAACCATCAAAAATATTGTTTTTCCTATCAGTCCAGTTAACCCAAATATTCGATTAAAAACATAATACTTTTTTCCATTATTAGCTCAATGTAAGTATAAGGAGTTCGAAATCCCATTATATACAAAGATAAAAGGGAGTTTAAAATGGAACTCAAAATAGTTCAAATTGGGATGAACTTCAAATGAGATTTTATTAAAATTATAAAGCATATAAAATTCGATTCTTTTTTTTTTGAAATTAAATGTGGAGATTCTTACTATGAGCAGGCGGGCGGTAAGAAGCTATCCAAGAGGAATAGGAAGAGATCAATCGTTGACATGTTATTCACGTGGCTATAGTATGAAGGTAGAGGATGAACGTTGATTTGAAGAGAAAATAGAACGAGGGGAGATATTAGCTTAGGGTTTTTCTTTATTCTTTTTTGAGACCAGATGAAAAATAAAAAAATGAAGTAGCTAAAAAGTTGCATGAGGGTGTACATCGTTTCCTTGACTCTTTATTTATTTTGATCAAACAAAGCATAACATATGAATTTAAAACGCTGAAATAATTTATATGATAAGCAACTTTTCTTGTAGTTTATGTTATAGTCTTTAAATCTTGTTATGTATGTCATATCCTTTTGTGTATGTAACTTTGGTAGGAGTATGTCAACGTGAAAGGGTTTTCCTTGTTGCCAATGTAGTATTTGAAATTTTCTCCCTGCGTGGAGACGTCATTTTTAGTCTAGATTTTCTATCTAGCTCCAGCTCTGTAAGCTAGTTAGTTGAAGTGGTCGGTCCACTATACAAACAGTTGGTAGTAGATTGGCTATCTTTAAATTTGCTGTACTTATTTATAATTGTTATTTGTTATAATCATAAGTGCTATGGATTATTACAAAAACTAGTCAGTCTTACCAAAAAAACAATCCTATTCATTTTCTAGTCAATACCCGTATTTACATAAACATGAAGGTATGTAAATAACTCAATATTAGCTATCAATTTTCCAAAGGGCTCCTAATTTTGTAAAGGGCATTCCCATTTTGGCATGGCTCCCAATCTTCTGTTTGGATTAAGAATTACCGTAGTGCTGAAATTGTGGAATTTACAATAAACATGAATATGTTCTTAAGATTGTTATTTAATGACAAATTGGATATGTTGTAAATAGAATTATAGTGAAATTGGGAACAATTGAAAAGGAACCGATATGCCTAATTTTTAATAGAAAATTTACGGTGATTGTAAACGGAAAATGAAAACAGGAATTAACCTCTAACTCAGAAAATAAAAAGGGAAAATTTGTAGTGGATTGAGCTAGTTCGATTTGGGAAAAATGAATACATTTCCATAATGACAAAATTAGGGAGAATGTAATTACAAGGAAAGAAAGGTAAAAAAAGGATTAGTGTGAAATATGGATTCTTTTACCGCATTGCACACTAATCAGATAAAATATGTATGTCCACATTGAAAATAAAAGAAATAGCTTGCTGTTACGGATCTTAACAAATGTATGTTATGGAAATAAATCATTATATCTTTCCGCTAAGCAAGCTAATCAGGTGTGTGAAATATTTTCCTAAAATAATAAAAATGTACATGACGATAATTAAAGAAAGATTACAACAGTAAAAGTTAGTTCATATTAAGGAAACTAAGAAGGATTGTGATGAATGGGGAATATAACCTATTATAATTAATTATATGAATGAGAATGAAATATGATTGGTAGACTTGACTTAGGGACAAAAGAAATTATAACATAGGTTAAATTTTGGAAAAGAGAACTTATTGATAAACCTTAGTTAAGAGAACTAAGTTAATAAGTAAACAACAACAAGCTGTGATAATAGTGCAAGACAAGGTTATGATTAATGAGGAAAGAATAATGTAGGTTTAGTATTGGTAGATCAATAATTGAAGTATTAAGTCAAATAATTGTAGTAAATAAGAAACAGAAGTCCGCTCTGGTGGCATAGGGGTGAATAAAGAAAATAAACAGCCAATTATGAGCAAATGAACCAAGTAACTTGAATAAAAAGTGAATACATAGATAATCAAGTTAGTTAGCAATGTGATAAAGAAAAGCAAGCACATGATTAAAAGATTGGATGTAAGATCTAATAACACGATGACGTAATGCGCTTGGGACCAGTCTGTATGTATGAAGTTGGAGAACCCAACGGGGTAGGTCACCGTGGTGTCTGGAGATACGAGAGGAGCATGTCCAACTAATTATTCTATGAGACTGGAGGGAAGCATGTGGCTACTGCAGGACGTGGTGGGGTATTTCTTGGTGGTCATCTTTGCGATAGGTGTATAGGCCGTACCCGCAGGGGTTTAGTCTATTCGGTACCATCCAGTGAGTATACCTTGACTGCACGTGTGGTATGACAATCAGAAGGCAGTGGCGGATGGCGTTGGGTGATTCAGAGGTTTGCCTTGGGACAGGTTAGTCAGGACAAAATTAAGAATAATAATCGTCATATACTTGTTATCGGCAGTTAGTATGACGCGGAAAGACTAGAGCTAAACCTATAGATCATCGATCTTTCACTATCGAGACGTTGGTTGCGGGACACGCCAAATTGGATGCCACATTGTTTGCTAGGGGCATATCACTGAGCTCTTGATGTAGTCTTTCACTAGTTGCGGGAGGGGACAGAGTGGGGTCATAGCCACCGTGAAAATACATACCATACTTGGATATCTTTATTGTAGGCCTAATGAAGTGGAACTTTACAAATATTGAAAGCTTCCAACCGAGTTTCGTGCATTGGATGCAGCCCTATTACAGGACTCGGGTTAAAGTAGATAGTATGTTCATGTGAGGGTCTAAACGCACGCACTATGTGGTGTATTATAGACAGTAGAACATTACTCCATGTTGAGACTTGATTCGACCGAGGAGTTCGGATACAACGATCTGTATGCTTATGTGGCATAGTGATGGTAGTTCTGTGCGATTACATGGCATAACGATAATGATTTTCATATGCAGTCAATGCAGGATGGAGGTTGTATACGCTTCTGTGGCATGATAGCGAAGACCGTACGAGGAGGGTACTATGGGAAGTACGTTGAGATGCTGGTTATAGCTACATATTTACTATATTAGGTTAATTTACTGGGGAGTAGATGGGTACGACGTGAGTATAGAGCCTTGAGTGTTGTTAACCCAAATAACCTAATAATTAAGAAAACATAAATGAACGGTATATGTAGGGTTATTTCAGAATGTATAATTTGTCCAGTCACCAGAACTTTGTATTCTGACCTCCTCCTCATAACATACTCGCAGGTTAGGTTATGGTAGAGATTTGATAGCCTTTGGACACTTGTTAGCCAGTGTTACTAATTCAGTAAGGCTATATTTGATTATTATATTTTATCTATTTCGATGTGAGACCTTTTATCGAGCTCTGATATATTTATTATCTCTATCTTTTCTGCAGGATACCAGACAAGCCAACTCGAGCTTTGATAGATTGAGATTTTTGAAAAAAATCGATCTATCGAAACTCGGCTGTTACATCTAGCATAAGAGCTTAGGTTTAAAATTCCTGTATAAATAGTGAGTGAACGTATTTGTATTTTTAAAAATATAAATAAATTATTTATAGACTTAGATCCACAAAAGAACCCACCAAATAGGAAGAGCAGTATATGGAAAAAGTTGTACACTAGAAAAACGGTTATGGAATTTTGAGAATAAGAGACCCTTTGGTGGTTTATGTGAAAAGTGTACAACGTATTTTGTAAAGATAAAAATGGGTTCCATATGCTAGTATTTCGGATTAGTGGGTTTGGTTGTTAAGCTGTATAGATTGGGAAAGAGTAAAAAAAAGGATTAGGAATATATATATATATATATATATATATGTATGTATGTATGTATGTATATGTATGTATGTATGTATATGAGTGAAATGACTTTGTAGGAATATTTAGGAAAGAATAAGTAAGATACCCATTTTGATTCTAGCCACATTGTTAACTTTAAGAACTTGAAATTTTAAAAGCTTTTGGGTGACTACTTACGCTGTTTTTCAAGTTTGACCTTAAAAGTTTACAATTTTAAAACATTTACTAGCTAGATTGTGTAGAAACAATTTTTGAAACAAAAGAAGGTATTTATTACGTTGAAAAGAAGAAGAGTAAAATGTAGGAAAAATATTTGAAAAGTAGTATTGAGTTTTGAAAAAAGGGGTATATTTTGGGAACAGCGATTTCTTATGAAATTTTTGTCTAAAATGAATTCTTTTAGAAAAAAGTGTACATTATAGAGCATGCATAGCTCGTTAGCTTTTAAGCTATAAAGTATGAAAGAATCAAATAAGAAAACATAGAAAAGATTTCACTTTGTCAAAAACTAAAACTTTTGGTAAAGAAAATTTTGACAATCGATTTTTTTTACAATTATTTTGGCATAAACTATGGTGGTGATAAAATAAGTTGTTAAAAATTTAGAATAGAGTAGATATCTGCCCCTAATTATAAGTAATTGAACTAACGTAGTAAATGAGCTATAGTTAAACAAATTGAGAAATAGGTGTCCTTATCTACTCCAATTTTTTTAATTTGAAAAAAAAAGTTTTGTGTTTTTTACTGGGATGTTTGGAAAAAATAAGTTTTAATGAAGAAAAATAAAGTTTAAAAGCTTTTAATTTTTGAAAAAAAGGGTGACAAAGCCAATCCAAAATTTTAAATCATTAGCTAGGTAAGGATTAGTACCTAGGGAAGACGGGATTTTTTTTTTTTTGAGGCTATAAAGTAGATAGCGAGAATTATTTTGGTAATGAGTAAATTACCAAAGAGTGCTTAAGCACTAGAGAGCCTAGGTTGTTGCTTGGAAAAGACTGTTAGTGCACAATAGTGACTAGGTGTGACTGCTAGATGGTAGAGGGCAAGCAAGTTGTTTAGATATGTGGTTTGGACTTTTCTTTATCGGTGGGGACGTGGTCCTAGGATTCTTAGCTCTTGGTAGTAGTTGTGTAGTATGCTTGTTTTCCTATTTTAGTTTTGAAAGAATTAGAAAACTTATTTAAAATCAAGCTTATATCGGTGGATTAAGTTAAATAAATTAAGGAGAAAGGTGATGACATAACTAAAAGAAAACAAACAATGATGACAACTGCAAGATAAAGCAATAAATATGAAAATTGAGAAAATTGGAAAATTTCATGATATAGAAAAGATGGATTTTTCCAAAGTAAGTTGGAAAAGAAAATCTAGAACAAAGAAATTTTTCTTAAGTAAACTGTGCTTGGATAGGAAGATAGGAAATATTTGTATAATAGTTACATAAAATCCAAGTATAGATAAAAAAGGTATATAAAAGAAAAATGGAAGATGAAGTTTTATGTTTTCTACCTTTTTGTAACATAAGAAGTAGAATTTAGAAAATTAGAATTTTTGTAATTCGCAAAGTTAAAGTTGGCTGGTAGGGTCATTACGCCATAAACGGCCCATTGCAACAGATTTGTAAGGTATTGCCAAATAAAATGTCTCGATAGCTGATATTTTGGTCCTACTGCAACATTCTATTTTTTATGTTACCTTATTAATAAAAATATGTTGCATTAGCTATAGATATATTCAAATTAAAAAAATTGGCAATCTGAACCGTTTGCTCTAGTATAGTCTAACCATTTATTCTAAACTTCTAACTTAAAACCAATGATACAAAACTCAGAGTCACATGCTACGTTCTAATTGGCCACTGTTGTTTGGTTATCGGTCTCATACTTCCTCCACCCATACATTTTTTTTTCATTCCCAATTCTTAAAATTTCTAGCTTTAGATCTAATTGACAAAACCCTATTTCGTTGTGGCATTCAGAATTCCCACAGTTATTCTAATGTTTTGCTTTGAAGCTGAGCATCATTCTGTCTAATTTCAAATGAATTTCCACATAAATTTAGATTTAGATCTAATCGACAAAACCGTATTCCGCTGCAGCATTCTAGGTTTAGACTGTTTTTTGGCTCAGTGCTTGCATCCTTATTTGATTTACTAATTTAGTACATATGTTACTTTCTGCAAATAATTATTTTTTCAAACAAATGAAGTATTCATTAGACCTAAACAGGGTGCCTGCTCTACAATAATTTCAGTGCATTATGATTGCTAGTTATAAGTAATCATTTTTGTGATTCGTCTCTTTATTCCTTGAAGGCATTTTTCTTTTCCTAGGCGTGCCAAGAATACCTGCCTTGGTGTAATTATAAGGCATTTTCATTTAGAATTTGTGCTAGGCAAGCAATTCTTAATTGAAGTAGAGGAAATACATACGCTCAATTATTTAAATTTACTTTAACTTTTAATGAATATGCAGTAGAAGCAGAAAGAGGGTGTGAATGGAATTCAGTTTTTGTTATGCAGATTCATATTCAAGAGTTATATAAGCTTCAGATTTAATCGCTCTCTTCAATCCTCCTTCCACTAACTTTCTTTTCAGTACCACTCATATTTAATTTACTTTACCGTGTCTCTGCTATATTTTTGAGCAGGTACTATCTTTTTAGTTTTTCATATATACAAAGATGGGACTAGAAATTGTCAACAAAGTAAATTAGTTATGCCAATACTGATTTTGTTATTTTGTTGTTGTTGTTGCTGCTGCTTTGCTTAGAGCGTAATTTATCTGCTTTAAGTTTGATAATACATGTATATTAATTTTGGGTTTTATGACAAAGATTCATTTTTAATATAATTTACAATACTTTAGTTTTAGTTGCAAATTTTGGGTAAAGAGATGAGCAGGTGGTGCTCAACGTGCTATTAAGCATATGGTTTGATGATTCAATTTAAGCATCAAACAGTTTCTCCTATGATAATTAATATGGAGGAGAACCAGAAAGTCAGAAACAATGTCTGCAAATTTGCATACATGTACACTCTAGCTTAATTTACTGTAGGTTTGGCTTTCCCTGTATATGCGTATTCCCTTAACGCATCTTGTTTATACTAATGTATGCAGTTTTCTCCATTAGACAATAGGCAGTTGGCATCATGGACGTGAAAGTAGATGCAGATTAAAGGAAGCAAGTGTAAGAGCACTATGTTGGTTCCCGAGTTCCTCCGGTGTTTGGAGAGAACTATGGAGGACATAACCATATCGATGATGTCACTCTTCAGGTAATAGTTACCAATGTTTGGTGTTGAAAAATGTCATAACTGAAGATGATCCATATTTTTAGTGTCGTAGGTATGGTTTATGCCTTGGATGATTGTGGTCTTGTGTTACAATAGAGTTTGTGTAGTGTAACAAAAGGTGGCTTGATTTTGCGAGGCCTGTCTGAAATCAGCAATTCAGACAAGCATTTTTTAGACATGAGATTAATCCACGCACTAATGATGTTTGGGAAAATGCTAGTTAGACCTCTGTTAAGCCTATGTATATATCTGACTTATGCACCTGCACATTGATATATGTGTATACACATACATGTGTATGTGTATGCATGTATCGTGCATGTGTAATTTATATATGTGAGCTATTTAAATGGCTGACATAATTTTTTTATCAGCAGACCGCTATATCTGAGTTGTAGCTATTCAGAATAAGCTAATTTAAATGTTGGTTCTGATCAGCAAACAAATATAGTTATGTCGGGGCTGATCTGTGAAACTATAGATACAATTTGTCTTATGGTACTTATAGTGTACCACTATGAATATTACAAGTAGTCAAGACTCGTACAAATGTATATATATCAGACCAAGTCTAGAAAAATGATGAGAAACACACCAAAATTCTATGGCAAATAAAATTTAAAATAGATTTATATTTGCTCGTATTTAAATTTATTTTTGTTTCAGTTTACTGTGTATGTTTATGTGACAAGTATATAGGTGACTGGACTGGATTAGAGCCCAAGAAGACTTAGTGTGTCAATGTTAGTGAATGTATCTAATTGAGTATGTATAACTGAGTGAATTGAGTGGAATATAGTGAGGAACATCTGTATATGTGATTGACTATGTTATTAACAGTGAACTATAAATAGTGGAGTTAGAAATACATAATATTTCAAATTTTGAATAAAATATATATTTGAGTAAAAATACTCTTTAAATATTTAGTTCTGTGTAGTAGAATTTAATTCTCTTTCTTGTTATATTATAATTTTGTTTAAATAAATTAATATAAATATCTATAGCAACATTTTTGGAATATTGCTACAGACACCTAAGGATGTTGGTATAGATCCAAATAAGGTTCTATTGTAACAATATTTGCTATGTTGCCTAGGACAGTCAAAATGTTGCCTTTGAGGTCTGCAGCAACAGAGAAAGCTGCATCACCCTAAAAGTGTTGTCAAAGACCTATGCCAACATTTTTTGGGCTTGTGCCAACATTTTTTTCTATTGCAATAAGTTGTTTATGGCATAGTGGGTTTGGATGCAAAGATTGGTTGAACTACGCTCTTTCTTTGTAAGAGTGCATGAAAAATTGGATGAAAAAGTATTGATTTTCAAAATATTGCATTCATATGAAAATTGCCAGTATATTTAGGATGTGTGAATCATGTTTTCAAAAAAGGCTTTCAGTAAAATTTTGCATTCATATAGGGGGTACCGTTTAGGCATTCATTGCATTCATGTATTATTATGTTGTATTACACAATGCACAAGTGCATGAATGGTTGCAAGAATGAATGTACACATGACAGTTGTAAATTATGTGAGGGATTACTTTATTTTACCATTGCCAAATTTCAGGGATGAAATTTCCTAAGGGTGGGAGAATATAATATCCCGCATTTTTAATTAAATAATAAAATAAATTTTTGGTCATGAAATTAGCATCATTGCATCCGAGGCAATTTTCTGATCAATTTAGATCAATGGTTTGCAGAAAATGGATTTAAAATGAAAAATTATCTTTAAATGAAGTTGTATAAAAAACGTAAAAAAAAGATATAAGAAAAACAAAAATAAGCATAACAAATACCTAGTTTTTAGTCTTATGAACAGATGGCTAAGTACGTGAGTTGGTAGAGGCATGTCTCTCCATGTGAGTGGTGCAAGTTTAAGTCTTGCTAGCGTCATATTTTTAATTTTCGAGGGGTGGTTAAAGAAATGCATATTCTAGGGAAAAAAATGTATAAATGTACATATAAGGAAAATTATACATATAGGTGAGTATATACACACACATACACACATCTATACATGTATATATTGTACGTGTCTGTAAAAATATATACATATGAATAGGAAATTCAAAAAGTAACTTGCAATCAATCAAATTGAGTAAGAAATAAATGACAACATAACATTGTTTGAATTTTGAAAAAGAAGAAGGGAACCAATGAAAAAATGGTGGAAGAACGGTTACCTTTCCTCTCCCCTCAATCAAACACGCCGCCAAAGCCACCACCAATCACAACCACTAACTGCTGCTCTTAACCGTTGACATCATCTCCTCCACATACATACGCGGAAGCACTCCTGTGTAATCTGCCAACCATCCATCCAGCGAGAAAACTTACATACGTGAAACCAACAACCACCCACGTCTCAATACTAGAATCTAAATTCCACAAATCAAAGGGTACATGGATGCATACCATTGTCTTACACCCAGTAGATTTCCGACTATCGGTGCTTAAATTGAAAGAATATATCTCTAATGTCTGGAAACCAACAGGGAAATATTCAATTCATATAGGGTCAGATTTCCAATTTTCTATTCAATTTGACAATGAAGAGGATTTCACATGCATTCTTCAATCAACCGCATATTCTTATTATGGAAAACTGTTATTGGTCAACACATGGGAACCGAGGTATAAATCCAAAAGATTCAAGATGGAATCGGTATAGTTATGGGTGAGGCTGTTGAATATAGATATGGAGATGTTGTCAAACGAAGCTATATCAATGATTTCAAGTTTTCTGGGTGAACCCATACAGATTGATGACAAAACACACTCAAAGCATTTCACTACATATGCAAGAGTACAAAGATGCATTACCAATGACTCAAAACTTCCAAATCAAATTCCAATGCAATTACATACGGTTTTACCAAATGTATTGACATACAATATGAATTTATTCTGCCGAAGTGCGAAAAATGCAAACTTTTTGGGCACACAACATATATACACAAGAGTAACTGTACAAAGAAATGGAAAGAAGAAAGAAGATCTGCCATCCTCTTCAAACCAATCCACCACATGATTCATCAGGTCAGGCCCCTCCTCCACAATTGGATTCTTTCAAGCCTCTTACAGACCATCTTGACTTTCTAGATGATGGATTACCCTCGACTATTATGCCTGATGATCTTGAGCAAGTGGCAAACCACGTTGCAGACCCTCCTCTTGAAGAAGACAGTATTGATTTATCTCAGTTTGTTACCAAAAATGACAATTATTTTCAGCATCTCAAGGGTAAACAAACAGTACATTCTTCAACTCCTCCTAAAAGGATTTTGAGGAGCAATTCATCCATTAAATGACATTCATGACATGGAATGTTAGGGGTATGAATACACCGCAAAGAGTTGATGATGAATTCACACTCCTAACAAAATTCATACAAACATTTGTTGGTTTGGTAGAAAATAAATTGAATGTCACAAATTTAGATAGATTTATAAAAAGGTTACCTACGCAATGGAGTCATTTAACAAACAACACATCTGAAAGACTAGGTGGGATTCTGTTTATATGGAATACCTCTATCTGGAGCATCACCACCTTTTCCTCATCGAGCCAGCATATAACGTTGCATGCAACAAACACTGGTGGCCTGAGCTTACACATCACGACAATATATCCCAGTAATTCATTACATGACAGGCAGCATTTATGGGATACTCTGACTCAAGAAGCATCCATTATATCTGATGTTTGGATTCTCATAGGTGACTATAATCATGTTTCTTTAGTATATGACAATAAGGGAGGTCTCCCCGTATCTTTCCAACATTTACGTGTGTTCACATCTTTTTTAAACCTGAGTGGTCAAGGCCTTCAGGTTTTGATTTCACTTGGAGGAGGAAGGGGATTGCAACGAATATTGATAAAATTCTAGTAAATAACGCTTGCCTCACCAAATTCCTAAATCTGAGAGGCTACACTCTTTCTCAACTTTCAAGCAACCATAATCCTTTGCTTTGGCACCTAATTCCTACCACAAACCCTAAATGCTTTCCATTTCGGCATAAAAACGACTGGCATTTATATGCTGGTAACTCAGAATGCATGTGTATAGGCTTAACTGCGGAAACATGGAGCTTTCCCAGTCATAACTTTCAGGCCAAGCTGTCTGCATGCAAGAAGACACTAAAACAATGGAATAATCTTCGACCAAAGGAAGATGATCTTCTTGAACAGGCAGAGCAACTTGTACAACACTTGGAAAAGGAAGTAGACAATAATCCCACTGATCTGGATATATATGAAGATTATTTGAAGGCTAAGAACAATTTAATGACACAACAACGGTTTAAATCTTGGAATACACGACAAAAGGCAAAAATAGCATGGCTACAACATGGGGATTACAACTCTAAATTTTTTCATTCTAGGATGTCAGCAAGAAGATATACAAATAACATTTCTGCACTTACTAAAGAAAATGGTGAATTTCTCTTCAAACCAGAAGACATTGAAAGGAAGTTGTTGCATACTTCACTGATTTATTTAGTGGACCAACATCTTCTACCTTTCCCCATTTTCAACCGATATACACGATCAATCATCATGGAAAATAGTTATTATCTTGCCCAATCACACTAGATGACGTTAAGGATGTTGTTTTCTCCGTACATGACGATTCCAGCCCCAGACCAAACGGTTTTAACGCCAAATTTTCAAACTGCATTGGGAAGATCTGAAGGTTGACCCGCTAATAGATGTAACTGACATGTTCAACTCTGGAAAATTGCCTCGGGGAGTGAATCATACCTTCATCACTCTTGTGCCAAAATCAGAAAAAACCCTCATCCATAACTCAATTTCGGCCAATTTCCTGCTGCAATTTGTATTATAAAGTTCTCGACAAAATTCTCTGTAATAGGTTCAAACATCTCTTACCATATCTTACTCACAAAATCAGTGTGCTTATATTTCAGGCAGGTACATTGGCGAGAATGTTTTATTACCTCATGAGCTTCTGCGAGATTTCAATAAAGCGGGCATGCCCGAATTCTGTGTAAAGGTTGATCTTAAGAAGGCGTAAGACTCAATCAAAAGGGAGCTTATATGCGACATAATGCACTGCATCGGATTTCCCATCCATTTTATCAACGTAGTGTACAAGTGTATATCCACACCCACATTCTCTATCATGATTCAGGGAATTCCACGAGGCTTCATCACATCAACTAGAGGAATCCGGCATGGCAACCCATTATCTCCGTACCTCTTTTCCATAGCCATGGAGTATTTTAATTTTTTGATGAATGAAGCTGTTGTTGATCTCACATGCCTGAGTTCAAGATTGATCCAATTATCACACATCTCCTTTACGCAGATGATCTCATGGTGTTCGACAGATCATTTACTGCTTATGCTGTAACTCTGCAAACCATCTTTTCAAAGCTTAGTCCATATGCTGGTCTTTCGGTAAACAATGATAAAATGAAACTTTACTTTAGCAAAACAGCAACTAGTACGCACACCATACAAACTATCTTCCGTTTTCGCCTCGGTAATTTTCCAATCAAATACCTAGGAGTGCTTTTGTCCTCCACTTACCTTCACGCAATTGATTACCAGTCCTTAATCCAAAGGGTCCAATGCAAACTTCAAGGGTGGCAACTCAAACTTTTGAGCTATGTAGGGAGAGCAGAACTTATTTCATCCGTCATTACTCCAATGGTCCTATATTGGCTACTTGTATATCAAATACCAGAAATAATATTGGATAAAATACATGCTATGTGCACTAATTTCTTTTGGGCAGGTGGTAGTCACAAGGTTGCATGGAGTACATTATGCAAACCCAAATCTGATGGGGGTATTGGTCTTAAGCTATTCTCAGATTTAAAGAGGGCTGCATGCATTAAACTGGTATGGAATTTATCAACTAATAATAATCTATGGCGGACATGGATGTACAAGAGGTATTGCAGAGGCAAACATTTCTGGACTATGGCGATCGACAACAATGCTTCATAAACATGGAAATAAATGCTTCGCATTCGTTCAACTGGAAGGCAATTATTTAACAAAGCAATAGTAAATGGAAATGCTACCTCACTGTAGCACGAACCTTGGATCAACTATAAGTATCTAGCGGATTTCATTGGCCTTAGCAGAATTCATTCAGCGAGAGATGACAGCAAAAAGGTATCCATGCTCATACAAGATGGCTCTATGTGTCCAGCACTCCATCTGATTACCCGTGAGATTGCGAGGGAGATTCAAAGTGTAAATTTTGATCATACCAACATATAGACTACTATGATTGAAAGGACGGAGGTAAATTCACCTTTGCAAAAGCTATGCATTTTATGCATGCTGTTGAAGAATCCAAGCCATATTTACGTGTAATCTGGCATACCAGAAATAGCAAGAGAATGGCTTTTGTGTCATATATGGCTCTCCTTAACCGACTGAATACTAGAATCCAATTGTCTCGGTTTGGTATTGTTTCGAGCACTTCGTGTGCGCTCTGTCAACGAGAACCAAAAACAGATGAGCACCTCCTTTTCAATTGCGATTATGGTGGATTTATTTGGACTACTTTGAAGATGAAGCTAGAATTACCTCCTACAGCGCAACCATCATTGGATGAAGTAACTAGACAAGTTTATAACGCTTTCAAAGTATCCGATCAGGTGCAAGATTCGGCCTTTGCTGCATTAATAACCTCTATATACTATATATGGAATGAATGTAATAAGAGGATCTTTCACAATAAAACGTGTGATTCTACGATTAAATTAAGACAGATTAAGAAAGAAATATATTATTTGATTGCTAATAAAGGAAGTACAACATTGAGGAATCCCAGGAATCTACGATTACTCTCGCGTTGGGTAATTAAACTTAATGATGCGAGATGAAGATTAGGAAAGCTAGTAATTGATGGAAAGTAGGAAACAGTAGTGTATGTATTTTTTGAATTCATAAACACGTGGTGTATGTTCTTAATATGTATGTTCATTATTACTTTATAATAAAGGGAACCAATTTTCAAAAAAAAAGAAATTGAAAAAGAAATGAAGATTGTACGAAAATATATATGCATAAATTCCAAAATTGAAAGTAAAATGTAATTTAAATGTTGAAAGTAATAAATGTATAATGAGTGAAAAGTGGACAAGAAGATAGCTGCATTTGAAATTAGAATATATATTAAAAGGAAGAAATCAATGAATTTATGGCATTAATAATAACATTAATCGAACAGCAATTAACAGACAAAGATTTTAAGAGTTACACACATATATATGTGCATAAGTTTGAAATTTAATATTGAATATATGTTATAAACGGAAGAAAATAACTTACATAGTGATATTTGGCAATAAAAAAACGTTAAAACCCGACGTTCAATAAGAATTAATATCGGTAAAATTAACGTTAATGTCATTTAACGTTATATTTTCCACTTGTATGTTTCAAATTTAGTTTTATTTAATCTGACAGACCAGAACCTTTTGCATACCTATAAATAGACCAGTAGAGCCTAGCCCCCAACTTATATTTTCTAAGACGATGCCAATTCTCGGCCATTATCTCTCTTCTCCAAATCTTTCAGAAATTAGAATATTAACTTTTAGGAGTTATGATTCAAGATTTGAAGACAAAGAAGGTAAATCTACAACATAGGTGCTCATATTTCTTATCAACATAAGGTAAATCCTGTGAATCTGAATTATTTTGGTCTCTTTCTTTTCTTCTTCTTTTAGCATCAGATTTGTAAATCCGTGGTTATATTAATATTAGATTCAATTAGGAAGACCATGAAATAATAGATCTGAATCAGATTCAAGGATTGGAAAGAAGTCAAGTAAGTGGATTTAAATTATACCTTTTAATAACGGTAAATTTATCATTTATGTTCCCCGTAATTCTTAACGTGATAAATAATTGTAATTTGTGGTAAATGTGATAAAATCAATTTCTAAGTATGTTAAGAATATTGTTGTTGTACAAATCTATTCCATTAATCTTCTATTTGGATTAAGAGTTAATGTAATGTTTAAATTGTGGAATTTATAGTAAACATGAATATGTTCTTAAGATTGTTATTTGATGACAAACTGGATATGTTGTAAATACAATTACAGTGACATTGGGAATAATGAAAAAAGAATTAATATGCCTAATTTTGAATCGAAAATTTACAGTGATTGAAAACGGTAAATGAAAACAGGAATTAACATCTAACTCAGAAAATAAAAAAAGGGAAACTTGTAGTGGACCAAGTTAGTTGGATTTCGGGAAAAATGGATACATTTCTGTAACGACAAAACTACGGAGAACGTAGTTGCAAAAAAAAGAAATAAAAAAGGGATTAGTGTGAAATAAGGATTCTTTTACCATATCGAACACTAATCAAATAAAAAATGTATGTCCATATTGAAAATAAAATAAATAGCTTACAGCTACAAATCTTAACCAATGTATGTTATGGAAATAAATCGTTATATCTTTCCGCTAATCAATCTAATGAGGTGTGTGAAATATTTTCTTGAAATAATAAAAAGGTACATAATGATATTTAAAGAAAGATTACAACAGTAAAAGTTGGTTCATATTAAGGAACCTAAGTAGGATTGTGATGAATGGGGAATATAACCTATTATAATTTAATTATATGAATGAGAATGAAATATAATAGGTAGGCTTGTCTCAGCGACAACAAAAATTATAATATAGGTTATAATTTAGAAAGGAGAGCTTATTAATAAACCTTAGTTAAGAGAAGTAAGTTAATAAGTAAACAAAAACAAGTTTTGATAACAGTGTAAGATAAGGTTATGATTAAAGAGGAAAGAATAAAGTAGGCTTATTATTGGTAGGTTTATAATTGATGTATTAAGTCTAATAATTATAGTAAATAATAAGCGAAAGTCCGCTCCAACGGAATATGGATGAATAAAGAAATTAAGCAGCCAATTATAAGCAAATGAACCAAGTAACTTGAATAAAAAGTCAATATGTAGATAATCAAGTTAGTTAGCAATGTGATAAGGAAGAGAAAGAGCGTGATTAAAAGATTATAGTAGGATCTAATAACACAATGTCGTAATGTGCTTGGACCAGTCTGTACGTATGAAGGTGAAGAACTCATTGGTGTAGATCATCGTGGTGTCTGGAGACACGAAAGGAGCACGTTCAACTAATTATTCTACGGTACTGAAGGGAAGCATGTGGATTCTACAGGACATGGTAGGGTACTCCGAGGTGGTCCTCCGTGCGGTGCGTTCTCAAGTCGTACCCGCATGGGTTTGGTCTGTACGGTACCATCCAGTGAGTATACTTTGACTGCAACTGTGGTATAACAGTCAAAAGGCTGTGGCGAATGGCATTGGATGACTCGGCGTTTTTCCTTGGGAGAGGTTGGTGAGGACCAAATTAAGGATAGTAATCATTGGATCCCTGTCATTGGCAGTCAGTGTGATGCGGAAAGACTATATCTATACCTATAGACCATCGATCTTTCACTATCGAGACGTTGGTTACGGGACACGCCAAATTGGATGTTAAATTGTTCGATAGGTGCACGTCACTTAGCTCTTGATGTAGTCTTTCACTAGTTGTAGCAGGGGCAAAGGTAGGGCCATAGCCACTGTGAAATTACAGACCATACTTGGAAATCTGTATTGTATGCCTAATGAAGCAAACCTTTATAGATATTGAAAGCACACACTAGGTGGTATACTGTATACAGTAGGGCAATACTCCGTGTAAAGATTTGATTCGACTGAAGATTTCGGATACGATGGTCTGTATGCTAATGTGGCATATCGATGGTAGTTCTGTGCGATTAAAGATTTTTGTATATCGTTTGGCATAGCATGGAGGTTGTATATGCTTCCATGCCATGACGGTGGAGACCGTACGAGGAGAGTACTATGGAAAGTACCTTGAGATGCTGGGTATAGCTACATATATACTATATTATGTTAATTTACTGGGAAATAGATGGGTAAGACGTGAGTACTGAGCCTTGAGTGTTGTTAAACCAAATAATCTAATGATTAAGAAAACATAACTGAACGGATATCTAGGGTTATTTCAGAATGTATACTTTGTCTAGTTATCGGAACTTTATGTTCTGACCCCCTCCTCAAAACATACTCGCAGGGTAGGTTTATGAAAGATATTTGGTAGCCTTTGGACACTTGGTAGATAGTGTTATTAATTCGGTAAGGCTATATATGATTATTATATTTCATATATTCTGCTGCGAGATGTTTTATCGAGCTATGATATATTAATTGTCTTTGTCTTTTCTGCAGGATACCAGATAAGCCAACTCGAGCTTCTATAGATTGGAATTTTTGAAAAAAATATGTTTTCGAAATTCGGGTTGTTACACACACCATTAAAACTAGACGAGCATACAGCTAAGAAAATAATACTAAGCTTTACCAAAATTTTAATTGAAATCAAAGCGAACTCTGAACTACTCGAAGAAGCTCACACCATGATGCACGATGGGGAGATCATAGTGCTAGAAATTCAATACGGGTGGATCCCTCCAAAATTCCCCAATTGTAAGTGCTTCAGGCATGGTACAGAGGCATGTTCAAGTAAGAAATTATGGAAAGAGAAAACATCAAATGGATCCATGTTTGAGCAAAATAAAGATAACGACAGTAATGCAAATCGAACACCAAACCAGTGGTCGGACTAAATTATTTATCAGATTAATTCTTTTGACAAAGGAGCTGATGAGGCCAATTCTGTAGATAATTCAGAACCAAGTCAAGAAAGAGAAGAACCAAGTTAAGAAATCACTTATCACGAAATTTTAGATTCAATCATTAATATGCAATTCAACACTGGAAACAATAACGGAGATGATAATCAATATCTCCCAATATTCTTTAATAACTAAACAAAGAACTGCAAATGTTCAAAGCAAAGAGGCAATCAATGTACAGGTCATTGAGAATTCTCGTCTCATGGAAAATCCAAATTTAGTTACAAATATATATAATAAAGATGTCCCTCTTTGCGCTCTTGACCTATCAACTGGCCCGATATCAAATAATCCTACCCTACTATCGAGTAGTTTTAATTGCATAACCAAAGAAAGTGATTTTGGATGTGGATATTCAAAAGACAGTTAATTCCTTTTCCTCAGCAGTAAAAACTGCAATCAAAAGTGAAAAAAGAGAAGAATAAAAAGCTTCAGTGAATTTAGTACATCTGAAATAGTGGATGACAAAAATGACTTAGAATCAGAGTAAAATGCATCGCGAGAAATTCTAGATGGAATAGACAATTAAAAGTCAGATAAAACAAGCAATATAAGAGAAAATGAAGCAAATTAAGGGTTAGAGAGAATGACTGTACTTCTAGTATATAATTGAAGTACATTGCATCTTTTTATATACCCTTTATCTTTATCATAATGACAAGTATTTCCTAGAATGTTAAAGGGGTTAACTCCCTTGAAAGTAAGTTGTATTTATCCAACTTAATTTGTTCCCATAAACCTGAAATATTGGGTTTATTAGAACATAAAATAAAGACTCCAAAGTCAACAACTATCATTTAAAAGACTTTCCAATTGGAAGTACATTCACAATAATAATCAAGGTGGTTGTTGATTTGCCTTTCAACAAGGCCATCAAGTTTATAGAGATTCATGACCAGAGCACTAAAGACGTGACTCATACACTAAGGGATCAAGAAAAGTAATCATAACTAAGTCCCAGATCGGAGTCCACCAATCTCTAGAGAGAAATATCTGGATTGACTAAACTCCGGCTCCGTGAAGACGTTGATGACAAGTTTGGCTCGGTTATGCCGATCCAGGCATATGCCAAGCCGGATTATAGCTGCTTTTGACTTGCTCTATAGCACCGTGACCTAGCCCATTATCTCCACTAACTTCGGATTGAGTCCCATCTATCCCTACTGAACTAGACTCAGAAATCTTCAATAAAAACCCCTCAAGCTACAAAAAAAGGACATTCGCTTCTCTTGTGTATTTTTTATTGTTAGTAAACTCATTGTACTCGAGATTCTATAATCTCAAAGCATTGTAATCTCCATTTTCTGCAATATTTAAGAGAAGTTATCAAGTGAGCGTTGGCAAATCATAGTCGAACCACTATAAATAGCTAGTGTGTGTTATGTCCTCATTTCATTTATTTTTTCTTCATTTTTATTCTCTTCGTTATAATCCTTGGGTGTTTATGCCATTTTTAGTGTAAACATTCAGGTGCTTTCACTGAGAAACTTAAATTTAAGCTAGGATTATTTTAATCTACTATTTGGACCACCAAGTCCGAAGAGAAAATCATTTATTTCTTCATTTCCAACAAAATTGGTGTCTAAAAGGAACGTCATCTCCTCCAGACCCTCCAATAAATGTTCATAAGTTAAAGAAAACCAAACCGCCACTGCTCCAGAATCCAACACCGTTATGCCGACCTGGACTGGGAATGTCCCTGCTGTCTCAAGGGCTCCTACTAGTCCAGTTCCAACTTTAACATTCGTCACCCTTGATGATATCATGGAACTTATAACGACATTGAATGAGATGACAATAGCTCTGAATGAACAAATCCAGGTGAACATTGCATTGAGGTAGGATATGAATAAAATCATAGCGCAATGGAACAAATTCAGAAGTTAGATAGTTCCTACTCCACTACGCCATCAAATAGAAGCCTTATCCTTGTCGGGAAGGAACAGAGAAGAGCGCAGCACCAACAACGACAATTCATCAAACCCTAAAATCTATAGGAACTCATGTTCGGCAGACATCCGGCTCGACCTACCGAACAGGCTTGGCTCGACAATGTTGAATCGGACAATGCCGAGTCGGATAATTTTGTGCCAACTCCTTCACCGACCCGGATTCCTACCATAATTCGTGATGCCCCTGGCACCTCTCGTTTTCGTGTCCTCCCCCCTTGCATCTTGTGATTGATCCAAGGCAACATGGATAAAGGAAGTACTGCCCGGATGACGGCTCAAGTGATATTTCCTGTAGCGGGAGCGGACAGGGCTAGGCGAGAGTTCAGAACCGGAGTTTGTTTTCAATATTCCAGATTTGACTTCCATGGTGAGGGAATCACTGCGGAGGATATAATAACGAGGCATAGGGGATCAGCTACAGTCATACACCATTCATCAACGACATCCTACATGCTGAATTCTCTTAAAGATTCAATTTGCTCCAAATGAATCACTACTCAGGCAAGACTGGTCCTCGCCAGCACCTAATGAGATACATGTGGTATATGGATTCGGTCGCATCCCCAGATGCCATAAAGTTTAAAGAAATCTTTATCTATCTTGATGGAGTTGCGCTAATATAGTTTGCTCGACTGCCTCCTAGGTCGGTGCCAATTTTCGAGGATTAGTGTAAAAAATTCATGAACCCGTGCCAAGTTCATGCCTCAAAGTCAAACACGTTATGACCCTCTCTTGTGTGAATTAATCACACGGAGAAATGATCAAACATTACCTCGATCATTTCAATACTGTCGTCACCAATATTAGCAATCCTAAGTTGGAAACAATACCGATGGCATTGATCTAGAAATTGAATTTGGAACTGGGAAGCCTCCCTTAAACCTTGACTAATTTTATGAGAAGGCCAACGTGTATTTGTGCATTGAAGAGACCGACGGAGACAAAAGATGGGAGCTAGTGACATGGTGAACAAGGGTGTCCAAAGTAATATGGTGGTGAAGCAATCTGGACAGAATTCCAAAAATTTGAAATCGATGTCGAGAATCGAAACAAGAGGAACAACAATCAGCTTAAGAAAGGCAATCGAGGAGGCCGTAATCAAAAAGGGGATTCTAAGAAGCAATCCCGATTCTACACTTCTGACAGTTACACACCTCTGAATACCTTTTAAAGAACATGTATCGGGGCACATGCAATATGAGAAGCCCCCTCCGCTAGAGTCTATGGAGAAAGAAGTGAAGACTGGGAAGTTTGTTCTATTTCATGAGATATATGGTCGTACGACTGATGAATGTCGTCATCTTCATGATATCGTGGAGAAGTTTTACATGAAGGAAAGTTGAGTGAATACAAGATTTCCTCTCGGGACAGAGGGCAGGGGACTTCGAACCCCAAACGTCAAGGTTAGGAAACTCTTAGAGCCGTCGTCCAACCCAAAAAGAAAGGAATTATCATAAATAGTATCGTCGGAGGACCACATCCGACGGACTTTAGTCTTCATACTATGGAATAGTACGCAAATGCGGTGAAGCAGGTTGATATTGAAGAGTGCAACACCACAGATGAGATTGATTCTGTGAAGCAACAGACGATGATGCTGGGTGATATTATCTTTCATAATTGTGAAGTTGAAGGGGTGGATGCCCTAACTATTGATCCCCTTGTGATTTTTGCCATGATTGGCCAAGCATTAGTGTAGAAAGTCCTTTTTGACTGTGGGAGTTTCATCAACATTTTTTTCAAAAGGGCCTACGACCAGATGATGTTGGAGGCTAAGGATTTAAAGCCATGTAAAGGCTGGATTCACAGATTTAATTACATGGATAATGAACTAGTATGAATGGTTGAATTGCTGGTGGATTTGGGTGAGAGAGACCATCGAAGAGTGTAGATTCTCTTGTTTTTGGTGTTGGGTTTAAACACTGCATACAATGCTTTTTTAGGCCAACTGATCCTCGTTGATTTTCGAGATTGCATAACTCCTTGGTGCTTGCTTTTGGAATTTCCGCTTGAGAACGAAGTCATAGTTGTATAAGGAGACTAGGTAGCATGACAAGCAAGCTATTTAGCTGAGTATAAAGATGCCTATAGCAAGGAAAAGGAAAAAACCATCGATAATTACCTTCGTATTCAGGATACAATGGCATAGCAAGTAAAGAAATAAAATCCTGGCCTGGACCGTACAACCGTCAATTCAAAGACATTGAGCCAAGAAAAAGATAAAGAGATAGGATCCCAAAGGGCGACTCCCAGTGAAACAACAATGGAGATCTCACTCAATAATGACGACCCTTCTAAGGTATTGAAGATAGATCTCACCTTGGACCTTTCCAGACGAGGGAACTGACTAATTTTCTATTTGCAAACTTTGAAGTGTTTGGATGGACCCATGCTGATATGTGTGGGATATCACTGACCCTTATGATCATTCACTCAACATTGACCCGAAGTACGTCCCAATAAGGCAAAATAGACGTATTCTTAGTCCTGAGAGGTCGAAAACTTTGAAGGTATAAGTAAAAAGACTAAATTGTAGCGGGTTCATCCTAGTCTCATTGTACCCCATGTGGTATCAAAACCTGTTCGTAAAGAAATCTAATGGGAAGTGGTTGACATGCATTGATTACTCTGACTTAAATAAGTCTTTCCCCAAAGACAACTTTCTACTGCCCAGAATTAACCAACTCGGGTACTCGACGGCTGGGCACGACCTTTTGTCCTTCATGGATGCGTACTCTGGGTATAACCAAATCCCCATGCATATGCTAGACTAAGAGCACACTAGCTTTATAATAGACCTTGGGTTATATTGTTACGTGGTCATGTCGTTCAGACAAAATAACGCTGGAGCAACATATCAACGGTTAGTTAACTACATGTTTCAGAATCAAATTAGAAAATAGATAGTGTATGTAGATAATATGCTCATGAGATCGAGACAATCAGCTATCATTTTGGTGACTTAGCGAAAATGTTTAGTATTCTCCATTAATATATGATGAAGCTCAACCCTTTGAAATGCTCTTTCGGCGTTGTGTCATGGAGGTATCTGGGTTTCATCATCAGCTCTCGGGGTATTGAGTTCAACCGTGAATAGATAAAAGCTATACGGGACATTCAGGAGCCTCGGAAGATCAGAGATGTGAAGAGCTTGAATGGGAAGGTAGAAGCCCTGAACAGGTTTATATTTAGGGCAACCGACAAGTGCATTCTCTCTTTGACATGATAAAACGAGGAAAGCGCAACTTCTCTCGGACTCTTGACTGTGTTGAAGCCTTCTATAATTTGTAGAATCATCTGAAGAGACCTCCCGTATTGTCAAAGCTAGTCGATAACGAGAACTTAAATCATGTATTTAGCATCTCCTTGTATGTTGTAAGCTCAACACTCATTTATGATGAAAATCGAGTTCATTGGCCAGTGTATTATGTAAGCAAGAGTTTGACGGGGCCAAAATGCAACTACTCAAAGATTTAAAAGCTCACTTATAGCATCTTAATAGTATCGAGGAAATTGCGCCACTACTTTCAAGCTCGCCTTATTAAAGTGTATACTGACCAGCCGCTACGACATGTCCTTGAGCGACCCAAGGCCTCTAAAAGGTTACTTAAATGAAATATTAAACTAAGTCAGTTTGATATTGCATTCATTCTTTGACAAGCAATTCAGGGACAGGCACAAGCGGACTTTATCACGGAATTCATAGCTTTAGTTGATACTATTGAAGAGGTTGATCCGTCAACCATCTTATGGAAGTTATTCACAGATGGAGCTCGAAACGATTGACATTTTGGTCCAGAGTTGTTTTAATAACTCCTAAGGAATAATCACTCTGTTATGCAACGAGGCTAGACTTTCTAGCAAACAACAATGAAGCCCAGTATGAAGCACTCATTGCTGGGCTAAAAATCGCAAAAGAACTTAGATTAAAAGTTATTCACATTTTCTATGACTCATAGGTTGTTGTATTTCTGGCTAGGAGAGAATTCCATACCAATGGGGATGATTTTCCACCTATCTTGATTGGGTGGAAGAGCTATTGGTTTTGTTCGACTACTACAATATTTCTTACATCCCGCGAGTGCAGAATGAAAAAGATGACTCTTTGCCAAAACTGGCTAGCAAAGAACCCAGTGCAAACGAAGTTGACCCCGATAGAGACATTAAAAATCCCAGTATAGAATAGATGGAAGTCGATGTGGTGCTAGATGACGAGAATGAAATAGAATCTTGGATGACACCTATCAAAAACTTTCTGCTGCATGAAACTCTTCCCAAATGAAAGAATGAAATGCATGCTCCCCCTATGTAAAATTTTAAGATACATCATTCAGGGAGACTCATTGTATCGAAAGGTTTCTCAGTCCCTCTGCTCCGGTATGTAGCTCACAATGACGCCAATCGAGTACTACAGGAAGTGCATGAAGGTGAGTGTCGCGATCACACACAAAAGGCATATTTTGTAAAAAAAAATACTTCTGTAAGACTACTTTTGGCCTACTTTAACCGAGGTGCGACTAATTATTCACGTCGCTATGAAAAATGCCATAGATTTGCTAAAGTTTCGAGTGCTCCTCCAACTTAGCTCACCCTGATGGTTAGGCCTTGACCGTTTGTAGTATGTGTAGTAGATATTATCGATAATCTTCCGATATTCAAGGGCATAGCAAAGTACGCAATCATGACGGAAAATTATTTAATGAAGTAGGCCGAAGCTGGACCATTAACTACGATATTGATGAAGCGGGTGATCAACTTCATTGTCAGAAACATAATGTCGATTTGGATTTCCTATGACGATCATAATTGATAATGGAATTCAGTTCGATAGCTCAGAGTTTAAAGGCTTCTTCCTGCATCATCACATTGAGAAGAAATATACTACATTTGCACACTCGCAATCAAATGGATAGGTCGAAACTGGGAACAATATTATAAAATCCAATCTGAAAAAGTGACTGGAGCAGGCAAGAGGCAAGTGGGTTAATGAACTATTTATATCCCTGTAGGCATATCGGATGACCCATAAGTCAATGATTGGCCACAAACCGTTCGCGCTATCCTATAGCTCCAAAGATATTATACAAGTGGAGCCTGAAGTTTCCACTCATTGAACTACATACCATGATAATTTGACTAATACGGCACTTCTCCTGGAATCACTTGACATGATTAACGAGAAGAGAGAATACAGTGACTTGCTTTGGTACATCGACATTGGGTCACTCGATACTACGAAAAAAGGTTCTACCTAGAACCTTTGAACTCGAAGATCTCATTATGAAGCATGTCTTTCTTAGCTCTTTTCATCTGGGCCCAAAATGGGAAGAACCTTACATCATTCTATGGAAGCTTGATAACAGAGCTTTCAATCTAATGACCGTTGATGGCGACCAACTCCCTAAGGCATGGAATACCAAACGTCTACGGCATTATTTGACTTGAGCTTTTATTTTTGTAATTCTGTAAATATACTTTCATTTTTAGACTATGTAATATGGCGTGACTCATCGATTGTCATTGTGTTACAAATAAATGCTCTTTCCATGCTCTATGATTGTGTATAATAATATCGCTAAGTGTTGTGATTTGACAGCCCTATGACAAAAATTGAACGAAGGTAACGACTGATTCCCCAACGACGTTCATTCGCTCACATTTCGATGAGCTTATTCAACTCCGCCACTAGTCGAATAAGAGTTAACAAAACTTGAGTTTCACTTTGATGCTCGATGATGCAATCCTCACGTTAAAGACTGAAGCGCAAAAACGACGCCCAAATGACTAAGTATGACCATTCGTACACCCAACTCTAACTCTCCCGACTTGAGAGAGAGTATAAAAAATTGAGTTAGTGTGAACGGGGCATCACGATTTAAGACCATTTAAGCTGCAACTATAACCCGAATTAACGACAGGAGAGTATAAAGGCTTAAGGACCAGATGTCCAATAAACTTAACATAACCCATCACCAATGCTAGGGACACGAGCATAGACTTACAAATTAACATCAAAAAAGATCATGACGCAACGCATGATTCAAAGTTAATTAGGGGCATATATAGTATACCTCCGGACTACAACACTTGCTCATTCTAAGCGAGACAAATTATGAGCTAAACGAGACTTAGTAAAAAAAACAATTAAATCGCAAGTACATTGAGTGGAAAGTCATATAAACCTGCAAAGAAAAGAACTACGTTATTTACAATGCAAGTTTATATAAGTCAAAATGCGAGGACTGCACTTGCATAAACAACTGCATGCCTACAAAACAAAGCTTCTGACAAATAAGTATAATGTCTTTGGCTTCTTTTTCTTCTTCTTATAAAGTTTCTATTCCGTGAGCAAGCGCTTTCGGAATTTCTCACTAGATGACTCATCAACCCCTAACGTGGGCTGGTCATGTTTCTTCTTTGAGCGCTTTTCTGGATTGGAGACATGACTTGTCCAATCGACACATTAGCGCCAAAAGAAGGGATGACTTACAAGGGATCGACGGAGATAGGCCTCGGCATTGACTCAACTTTAAGTTCAACAAATTTCTCTTCCTGCAGCGCCTTTATCACCGCCATGCCCAAGGCTCCAGTTTCCCAGAGTCACTGGTATAAATTACATCGTCCTTGCCTTCAAGAGGAGCCTCTTTTCCATCCAGATTCTTAAGGGCATCAATCATCTCATCCTCCTTGGCTTCCTCTTCGTCGGGATGCACTTGAGACTCATCTGCTTTTTTCTCTTCTGCCTCAGGAGTAGCCTTGGCTAAAGGTGTACCTAAAGCAGGAAGAGCTAAGACTATCAGTGCTCGCGGGATGAAGGGTCTCCCGACTGGAAACCCTACTACTAGGTGTCATGCCATAATAATTTTCTGAAACTGGGGAGTAAGTAGTGGAATACCTCCTGCATATCCATCCCCAAGATTTGCATGAGTCTTGATTTTAGGAGTAGGAGATAAAGGCTTGCACGGGCTGAGGCCTGACTCTTCAGGATTATACTCCTCTACTCCTTCAGAGCCTTGAGCTGGAGGAGGCGGAACGAATACTCCTGATGTAAGTGGATCTGCAACATGGGTATTTATATAGTTGATTGACCATAAGCTGTATCATCCTTAGCTATGGCGGGCTCCCCCTCAACTATAGACTTTCTTTTAAGCCAGAATCATTCTACATCGTCCTTCTCCTTGAGTAGCCGCCGGCCTTCGTTGAGGACTTCTTGCTCAATGCCTGTGACGATTTCTCCATAACTCCTTCACCTTATTAAGGAAAAGATGCATTGTACGACATGCCAAGACGATATGGGACGATCATCAAGGAATAATAACTCAAAATTAACCTATTGTATAGCTCATAGCAAATGGATAACATATAATAGGAAAATATACAATAGGATATAGTAGTGAAGCATACTGAACAGAAAAGCAAATCTCATAACATCTCAGAGTCACCAATACAAAACTTCTATGTAAATGAATAATTCATACATCTAACATCACTACATTTCTCTCATAGCATCAGTAATCATCAACATAACGAAAATAGCAAATGTCTATATAATAGAAAATAGCAGGCTATCCTCCTGCTCGTCATAGCATATCATCATTGGCACCAAAACTTGTTACCTGCTATCTCAATCTGCCTACCACCAAAGTAGATGAGCAACCCAAAGTAATAAAAGGAAAACATAAAAACTTGAGTCAGACAACATTCTTAGTGAGCAATAAAATAACCAACAACATTCACACATGATATATGAGTATAGATAGTTCAACCATCCGATCTTCCTAAGCAACCATAGGATTAGCACAAAATAATCATCTAGACATCCCCAATCACACTTCTCCTCGACGACCTACGGTAATAGCCTACCCAGAGAAAACAGAGAACCAAAGCACACAGCCAACCATAGCATCTATAACACCCATTATCCCAGTTATCACCGACTAAAGCCTTGACTCCATCAATAATCGAATTTTCTTTCATCGATCAAAAGGGCTAATGGAAACCCTGGTTCTAGTCGGACTACCATGCATCATCAACTGCAAGTTTGCCTCAATCATCTAAGACAACTAGATCACTCCTACCTGAACTTGATCCAGGGTACAAATTCCTGCTTGATGCTAAAGGGCGTCCCTACGATACCCTTGCTTTCAGTCCACCAGAACCATCGATAACCAAAGATTCCCTGACACTTCAAATCTATCGAGCCTTCATTCTCGGCAATTCCATCTTCTTAGTTCGAGGCACTTCTCAAAACAATTCCATTATCATCCTTGATTAACTCTTACCTGAGTCAATCCATCATCACACTGAAACGTAGAACATACCACGACCAGCATCACATCGTTCCTACCTCGACCACTCTGTTCTGAGTTCACAATCGAAGTATCATTCCCACTTGAGTCGCTTCTCGAAACATCCCCATGTAGTGCCAACATCACGCTCCCCAAGCATGAGCGTTCCTCCATGCAATGTCAAGGATCGGTACCGATCCACCAAAAGCATGATTGTTACCAGTCCCTTTACTTCACAATTTTTTGCTAAGTTTTTGGTTTCGGTCCATCGCTGCATCGAGAGCTCCCTACCAGTCCATCTTTTTAGCCAAATTCCATGTGTTAAAACCTCTGCTGGTCCATCTCGTGCACTTGAGTAACCAACCTTCGACCCATCCGAAATTACATCCAATCCTCCTAAAAATTCACATGTAGCTTCGAAGTCACGTTACAAGTCTACATTCCAATTTTCAATGCAATCCCATGGTTATAATGGATCAGTACCGATCCATCAAGCATGGATCGGTACCGGTCCATGGAGATAGACGATCTCTAGCTCAAAATTTCTAAGCACCTTCTTGGCATCCACTAAAGATCCTCCGCCAAGTTTTGTATGAATCCAATAATCTGAACCTCCTATTCTCTCTGTTCTTCAATCCTAAGATCTATGTCAAGAAACTCTAACAAAAAGTTCAAGCAATGCATCCATTTCAATCAAAATTAACAACACTCAATAATTCTTGATGATACAGACATGCATATATGATAAACATAACATAAATCATTGGATCTAATATGATTTGTATCTAAACATATGCAAAAACATAACTAAACCAACAAATTACCGGTTTATGTGATTAAATAAGGTTTTCCTAAGACGCTTAAATCTGAGTTAAACATATGTGATTAGACCTAGGTAAATTTAGTATATAAAACATGAATTCGGTCCTAATTTACCAATATAACCCATAGTTTCCGTGTGAGAGATATCTATCGCTCACTGATTTCTAGATCCAATGCAACACCGGTGAAATCAGATCTGGATAACAATATAAAACTCCCAAAATCGATGCAGTTGTAATGATCTAATCTTCTTCGATGACGATCTAGCCTCTAGATGCAAGTTCTGATGAATTAGAATGAACAGGATGAAAAATCAAGGATTTCACACGTGCCCAACTTAATGTTTGATTGAAGTGAGAAACCCTAATTCTCTCCCAAACTCCCCTATTTATTACTACAAGTCATTAGCCTAATGGGCTACTCTAATCAGCCCATTAGCAGCTAATTAGTCTGCCTAGTAGAACTGAAACATAAAACAACGATTCTTCCCAAACCGCTGAACCAAATCTTTCGTCTGACCACTCTACAGAATCGTAAACCACCATTCTTTTCAAGTGGAACCATTTTTTAACACCTGATTTGATCCCAATCAAAATCTATTGCTTAAACAGTAAATTCAAAATCTAATATCCAACAATCCATGCAACCAAAATCATATCCTAGCATGCAGAACTCTAATAACAGTAGACACAATGGTACAAGTAAGATACGATATACAAAACTTGCTTCTCATAGAGTTCTAGATGGATCGACATCATACTCTCTTCTGTTTCCCATGTGCAATCATCATCATCCTTGCTTTATTGTACCTTAACTAGCTTAACAATCTTCCTTCTAAGATGTTTCATGTTACTCCCTATGATGCGAAGCGGCTTAAGAGACCTAGAAATTTCGGCCTTAACCTCTAAATCTTCAAGATGGTTACGAGATGCCATAACATTCGAATCATGCACAAACTTTCGTAGAAACGATGCGTGAAATACATTGTGCACACCCGCCATCTTCTCAAGTAAATCCACTCTATAAGTGAACTTCCCAACACGCTCGACAATTGAAAACGGCCCAATAAACCTTGTTGCTAAGTTTTCTTTCCTTCTAAAATGAACAATACACCATGGAGGTAAAATCTTGACAAATTCCAAATCTCCAAGTGAGAATTTTAATCTTATCGTCGTTTATTAGCGTAACTCTTCTGACGATCATGGGCCGCCTTCGTTCATTGCCAAATGATCTCAATATTATCCATCGTTTCTCTTATCATCTCAGAATCTTGTACTAACTTATCTCTGGTTTCTTACTAACAAGATGGAGAATTGCATGGTCTAATGTACAACACCTTATGCAGTGCCATTAACTCGATTGGTAGTAGTTGTTATAAGAAAACTCGACTAAATGCAGATGGTCTTCCCCACGATCCTCCAAAATCCAATACACAAGCCCTTGGAAGGTCTTCCAATACTCAATTAACCCTCTCAGTTTAACAATCCATTTGGGGATGATAAGTCGTACTCATGCATAGCTCGGTTCCCAATGCTTCTTGCAAGTTCTTCGAAAATCCACTAGTAAATAACAGATCTTGATCGCTAACTATACTCTTTGGAATCTCATGGAATCGAACTATCTACTTAATATATAACTCGTCGAATTCGATGCCATCCTAGTCGACCTTATAGGAAACTACAACAAAAAACGTATTTAACAATGGTGAAAAAATGTTGTTAAAATACATTAATGACATTTATTATGCCGTTGTCATATAAATAGTTGCATAAAGTACTCATCTTTCACAATACTCGAGTAATGTTGCATATGCCATTGAAAATAACATTTGTGCAACACTTATTGGCTATGGTGAATATCTTACATATATATTAAAAAGACTTTAAACAATGGTTTCTAAATATTACAGAATATAGTTTTTGCATTGTGATCTAAACATCATTGTAACTTCTTCTATAACATAAGTTCAACGTTGCATTTTATTTATTTTCAATGTTTTCAATACGTTATAAAACATTGTGGAAAAATTACATGTTCTAAATATTATGGAAAATACCATACACAATGTTTACAACAAGTCATGTCCATATTTTATACAACATGTTCCGAACATTGTCAAAATCACATCATAATGTTTTTAAAACATTGTGTTAGTTATTTTAATCATGTTTAACAATCGTTAAATAAATACTTTTGATAACCTCCTTAATTATTGTAAAAAAAATAACATTTACAACACTCCAAATGGAACATATTTGATAAATCACAAATGTTGTAAATGTATGCCGAGACATTGTCATCCACAACTATTTATAAATAATATATATAATTATGAAAACATTATCCTTCAATTTATTAACATAGTTTGTTACAATCATCTGATGCTCATAAGTACAGTTTCCCACTACTACAAGAAAACTAGTTCACTAACGATATTTCTTCTCCTGGGTGGTTATGACTCCTTTCAAACTGAGGCATCACATCCAGCTAGTTGTTTCATCTATACTTGCAAACAATTCCTTAGCCATTCATCTACTAAATAGATATACTCATTGTATTGCATATATACAACAATGTTCAGAATCATGTTTTAAGCTTTAAGACACTTCAGATCATGCTCTAATGTCAGGTCTTCATTTGAAATTCAAGCATCACCGAGAAGACTCCCGTTTACAATTTCATCCAATTCAAACAATGTTCCCATGTCCTATGCCCTGTTACACCACAACTGATCATTTCTGATATTTAGGCGTATGATAGAAGCCAATTTAATGAGTGGACAGATGCAAATATTATACTAGTATAAATGAAGATAATTCATCTAACTGGTTTTTACACATTTAGTTTTAAAAGGGATAAGTGGCACCATGAAAATGCATTTTTATTATCCTCTGGATAAACACTTTTTTTAATATTTCCTATGGAGATAAAAGGATAAAAGTTTCACAAATTAATATATTTTCATGCTATAAATGTTTTGACACCAGCTAGAGGTGAAGTAGCAACATAAAAGTCAAGCTCGTGTGTCAATACTGTTAAGGAAATAGGGACTACAACAAGAGTGGAACGAACAAGTACCTTTTATGCTAGTTGTGCTTCTAACTTTTAAGAGTTTTCAAAATGATCACTTCCAAACCTTCTTAAGGACCCATGTTGTTCTTTACTATATTTTTAACAGACGGTCAAGAAATACTAATAATCATCTATTTAGAAATAAATGTTTTAGCACTCCTTTTTATTGGAACGTAAGCTCATATATTGCAAATAAACAAAATATTTCAGCACCGTGCATTTATGACGTATCTTAACTACTTCAATACTATGCATTTAAAACTGTAGCAACATTATCAGCAATTTTTTTTACCAATATCATCAAGTTAATACCTTATTCATATTCACCAGCACTACAAGAAACGGCTCAAATAGCGACGGCAAATAGTCGTCGCAAGCCGTCGCCAGCCGTCGCCAGCCGTCGCCGAAAGCCGTCACAAATAATGTGGACGCTAAGTAAATAGCGTCGGCTATGGCGACGGCTTTGGACACCGCTTTAGCGACGGCTAGCGACGACAAGGTTGCCACGTGGACAAAACGGCTATAATTCATATAATCGTCACAAACCGTCACCAAATGGCACTAACAAGCCGTCGCCAACCGTCACTATGCCATACAATTAAGTCGTCGCCAACCGTCGCCTTACGTGGAAATACTGGGTAAAAAACCCTCGTAAGCCGACGCCCGCCGTCGCCAAACTTGACCAGAACGCCGTCACCAGCCGTCGCCAAATTGTATTTTTTATTTTTTTGCATTTCAGCAGCTAACAAGCCATCAAACCACACAAACTCAAAATGCAGTTCATCGGCAACTCATATACACTCAATTTCGCATTCCATCAACTCAAATTCACATTCAATCACCTCATCAACACTATAAATCAACTCATACCATCAACACGTCCAAAAAACAAAAATATAAACGATAAACTATCAAAAAACCATCACCATATCCACATCAAACAAACCATGTCCAAAATACCATCAAACAAACCATGTCTCCACAAAATACCACAAACATCTCAAATCCATCACCAACAACTAGTTTGTATTTACAAAACAAGTCCAAAATAAATAAAAAAGACAAGTACCTACCTACTCATCATCATCAGTCTCACCGTCCTCCTCCACGGGCTCACTCGGCGGCATCACACCATGCTCCTGAAGATATGCAGCAATCCACGCATCCAGCACGGTCTCGAGCCTGTTCTTCTGAAAATCTTCTAAGGCTGCAACCTGTTGTCGAAGCATGTTGATCTCCTCCTCATCCTGACGCCTCGTATAAGAGGCCTGAGTGCCCGCTATCTGTAATTATATTAAAAAAGTTAGAAACCATTGTCAAAAGTTTTTTTATACACTTTACATGCTTTATACAATTATTGTAATAGAGTTGTCGATATAAAACGCTTTAATAAAACGCTTTACCTCTATGTTTCTGAAGCCGTAGCGTCTACCCCTGGTAGGCGGGTCGATGATTCTGTTCCAGATGAGATTGCACTCCTCCACGTCCGGCTCTTGACATAACTGCGTCGCTCGAGCATCTAAGGCCGCCCTGTATTTGTCCTGCGATAGCGGACAATTATGAAATACATTAAATACTCAATTCAAATTAACAATGTGAAATACAAATTATTACAAATGCTAACCATCGTTTCGCAGGACTTACGGTCCGACCAGGTATATGAGGTGTTACCCTCCTCATCTGTCCGCTCGACGGCATGAGTCTGTGTAAATACCTCAGAAAATGTAGGCTCCCGTTGGAGCGTCGACATCTGAAATGATAAAATATATATTTGGAATTAATCAATACGATTTAAAAAGTTTAGAACTATTTGTAAATGTAATTTATCGTTCGTACCAATTCGCGACGATGTTGGGAGAAGGACTTAGACCCAGCCCGATGCAAAGCAGGATTTTTGAGCCTGTTTGCTCTATTTCGCTCTGAAAGCTCCTGTATATTTAATTATATGATTAATTGATGGATATACAAAATAAAATTTTAAAACAAGCTTAAGTAATTTACCCTCGCAGCTTCCGTGGCCCACAATTTCTGGAAATCGGTGTAGACCTCCTCGCTCATCCACTGAGGCCTCTTTTTCGCTTTTTTTGCCTTGTATACATTGCCTGAATAATTTTTCCTCATCTTCTGGTTCCATGCGGTGAGGAAAACATCCATATCTTCATCCCGGACAAGTACATAACACTATAAATTAACAAACAAATTGTATTACATATTTTATATAATTTCGCAAATGAGAAATATATTTAATAAGAACCTCCGCGAGGATGGCATTCCTAATATGCATAGGAATATCATCCCAGTAAGTCCACGCCTCTGTCCATCTAGCGACATATGCTTGTCTAGACACACGTAAAACAAGCTCTCCTGGAATAATATCAAACCCCCTGCAGAAAGTACGATATTAACATTTAATAACTTTTGAATACTAAGCATTTACGAAATTAAAAACTTACCCTGCGGACTTGGGCACGAGCTCTACGACCAGACGTGTATCCGGTGCTGTACCGCTCGCATCTGCCTCTGAACTATGGGTAGGTCGGCGTCTAGGAGGTATATCTATCACAAACAGATTATTTTGTATAATAATAACTCATACATCATTATGCACATCCATTATCAAATAAACTCATACAACATATATTATCAAATGCAACTACAAGACCCATTTACATAAAAGAAGAAGAAACAGCTAATAAATAACCGTAGCACATCATATATAAGTTCACAAAATAGTACATCACATAAGTTCACAAAATAGCACATCATATAAGTTCGCAACATAGCACATCATATAAGTTCACAACATAGCGATACAAATAATATAATTCTTCTTCATTTTCTGATTCAGTCTCGATATCATAGTCTATATCGTTGTCCTCTGTACTCTCAAAAGTTTCTATTAATTCATTTGATTCATCGTTTAAAGACTTTAAATTAACATCATTAGCAATTATATTTCATCATTTTGATTTGCATCCGTTTGATACGCTGCATCGTCTGGAATAGCAATTCCTTCAAAGGTAAATCTTGCCTTTGTTTTAATTACAGCAGACCAATCTGCTTTATCTCTTTTTAAGGACGGATACGGAGCAGTAAACTTGTAATGCTTGCTTTGCCAATACAAAAGGATCATACTTATAGTAATGCGATGTGTGCTTTATTTCTATAAGCTTGTAATCTTTATGCACGTTGATTCCAGTACCAGGAACATTGCCGAACCAGTTGCACTTGAATAGAACAACTTTTTCAACGGGTTGTACATAATATGTCAACTCTAAAATCTGTGTCAAGACGCCATAAAAGTCTTTTATACGCTCTTCGGGATCATCACTACCTTTGACAAATACACCACTGTTATATGTTAATCTGTCAGTACCATAGTCTTTGGTGTTGAATTTAAATCCATTGACGAAGAATATTGGATAAGTCTTAACATTTCTTTTTGGTCCAAGCGCAAGATGTTGCAAACCCTCGTCATTGATGCAGTTTATTGGATCGAAAACGTACTTCGAGAACCATTTAGCAAAATCTTTACTGAGATCGCCATTTGGATTTTCTGATTCGTAAATACTGCAAATATAAATGATTTTATTACTAGCAAACAATTTATGTACACATAACTGTAATAAAGTTAAAAATTTAGTACCTACCAAATGGTGCAACTTCAGCACAATTTAGAAGAACATATGTGTGTGCTACATGGTGATCTCTATCATCTAACAATATTTCTACACATTTTTCAGAAGATCGACCATGTTGTCTAAAAACAGATAACATTGTCGGACAAAAATTGGGTTCCACGGTTTCATCATTACGAGGACCACTTACAAATGATAGGTTCACATGATCACTGAAGTAATGAGAAAAAAAGAACGAAGCTTCTTCTTCAAGATAAGATTTGCAAATCGAAGCATCAACTCGTGCTTTTTGACGTACTTTTTTCTTCAGATGATTCATATACCTAAAATAAAATTAATTCAATTTATATGCACTAATGTCACTTTGAATTGTAAGCATAAATTTTACCTTTCAAAAGGATACATCCATCCATATTGCACTGGACCTCGAAGAATAGCTTCGGATGGAAGATGAATAAGTAAATGCTCCATTACATTAAAAAATTCCGGAGGGAAGATTTTCTCTAATTTGCAAATCAATATCGGAATTTCTACTTCAAGTTTACGGAGACGATCAATTTTTAACGTTGCCGAACAAAGCTGTTTATAGAATAAGCTTAACTCTGTTAAAACACCCCACACTTTTACAGGCAATAATTCTTTGAACACCACTGGTAATAAATATTCCATCATGATATGACAATCATGACTTTTTATCCCACTCAGTTTATTGTTTTTATAGTCAACACATCTACGAAGATTAGAAGAAATCCCATCCGGACATTTCAGTCCCTCAACCCATTTCAGTACAAGTTTTATTTGTTTGTTGTCTAGTTCATAGCACGCTTTGGGTTTTTTTATTATCATTAGGCTTCATATGAAGTTCTGGACGTTTACAATATTCTTCTATGTCACATCTCGAATATATATTGTCCTTTGTTTTTCCTTTGACATTCAAAACAGTATTAAACACGTTATCAAATACATTTTTTTCATTGTGCATAATGTCGACATTATGTCGAAGTTTGAGATCTTTCCAATAAGGTAGCTCCCAGAATATGCTTTGTTTACACCAATTATGAATGTCAGATTTACCCGGAATTTCTGTCTGCTCTCCAGTCTCATGGATCTTCGGATAATCCTTTACAATATCGTATATTTCTTCACTTGTCCAAATTTTGGGTGCTTGCAACGTCATTCCGCTGTTAGCTTTAAAGTTTTTTTTATCTCTTCTAAAAGTATGATTGGTATGCAGAAAACAACGGTGACAATCAAACCATGAATGCTTCCTTCCATACCGTAAGAAAAATGCTTGTGATTCTTCCAAGCATAACGGACAAGATAGACGACCGGCGGTACTCCAACCTAAAAGCATCCCATATGCAGGGAAATCACTAATCGTCCATAACAAACAAGCGAACATACGAAAATTCTTTTTTTTTTTTGAAATGTCGTAGGTTTCAACTCCATCATCCCATAGTTTTTTCAAATCTTCGATTAATGGTTGTAGATAAACATCGATGCCTTATTTTGGATCATTAGGACCAGGAACGACAACAGTGAGAAACATATATGGAGTTTTCATACACATCCACGGAGGTAAATTATAAGGAGTAACGATAATAGGTCAGATGAATATTTACTACCAAACTGAGAAAATGGTGAAAATCCATCTGTACATAAACCAAGTCTGACGTAACGGCTCTCTGCGGCAAATGTTGGATACGTCCTATCAAAATGTTTCCATGCTTCTCCATCCGATGGATGTGTCAAAGTTCCATCTTCTTGTGTTCGCACACTATGCCATCGCATATGACATGCACTGACTGAGGATGCATATAACCGTTGTAGTCTAGGGATGATTGGTAAATAATGCATTCTTGTATACGGAACTTCCTTACCTTTCTTTATTCTAGATTTATACCTTTCCCCGCCACATTTCTTACAGTTTCTAAGATTAATATCATCATTCCAATACAACATGCAACCTTTAACACAAGTATCTATTTTTTGGTACGACAAGCCAAAAGCCGACATTAGTGTTTTCACTTTGTAATGACTATCGCACATCAGATTATCAGGTGGCATATGTCTTTTCGCAGCTTGTACAACCGCTGTAAATGCAGCTTCTGTAAGGTTAAATTTTGATTTCATGGTGATGTACTCAGCGGTTACCGATAATTCAGTTCCACTTTCACAACCATTCCACAATGGCCGCTTAGCTGAAGCCAATAAATCATATATTTTTTTCTGGCTTCCGTGTTCGGTTCTTCTTCAATATTAACGTCATCGTCGTCAACCTGACCGATAGGGAACATTGACCATGCTGTATCTTCCACCATATCTTCTATTGGATTCGTGATACTAATTCGACCTCCGACGCTACAGGATTTACTGTAGGCGCAACAAGTTCTCCATGACGATCCCATAAATAATAATTTGGCACAAAACCTAATTTGTACAAATGTACTTTAACAATGTTTGCTTTATGAAACCTCATCAGTTTACACTTACTACACGGACAACGAAACTCCTCGTAATTTCGATTATTAGATATTGCAAATCTAACAAATTCATTTACACCATTATAGAAATCTTCTTTCACTGAGCCTTTCATTCCAATTCTAACTTCATACATCCAACTACGGTCAATGTAATAATTGGACATTTTTCCTGATTCAAAAATTTATGTCACTGATTTCGATAACACATACATATATTGTTCAAAGAATTTATTCAACGCATGAATATTTTTAATGGTTCATACATACATTAAAAATGTGATTTTTATTGTTCAAAGAATTTATTCAACACATGAACATTTTTAGTTGTTCATACATATAATAAAAATGTGATTTTCATTGTTCAAAGAATTTATTCAACACATGAATATTTTTAGTGTTCGTACATACAATAAAAATGTGATTTTTATTATCTAAGCAATTTGTTTCTATCATGAATAAATTATCACACATGAATATACTTGAACATATGAAAATAATTCAAACACATGAATATTTTTGAAAATTTCGGCAGCATAATGGTAGGGTAATTAAAACCAGCATCGTCCCGATGTATGGCTCCTCACGCTACCTTAAAGCCTCGCAGCTTTTGACAAGGGGGATTTCAATAATCTATTTCGTACGTAGACGATTTTTTTTTCTACAAACTAATTAATCTTATTTGGTTTCAACCAAAATCAACCATCAACCACAATCCTACTTGTGCCATTCATAGTCATTCCATTCCAATAATTTCCACAACACAATTCATTTTCAAGACCCGTCTACAACCCAACAATTTCACAACCATCGCTTTTAACTAGCTATATCCAACAACATGTACACCAATCTCATATCCAATAATTACATATACACAAAATAACGGTTCATTAACACATACATTAACACAAAATCAAACATCACACCGATAAACAACGAAATCAACAATTTAGGGTTCCAATCATTACTAAATCAACTACATTAATTCAACAACCATTGTATAATCAACTAACACATACATTTATATAATTATTAAACAATTAATTCATGAAATTAGGTTAGAATTCATACCTTAGAGAGAGAGAGAAATTGGTTTGGAAGAATGGAGAGGGCTTGAGAAGGCCGGAGGGGGTAGGAGACAGGTGGAGGCCTCAGATCGGCGGCGGCGGGTGTCGGCTGGCGTCGGCGGCGGGGGTGACGGGTCTGGGAGGGTTTTGATCGTGGGTTTTGATTTGGAGGGGGGGTGGGGGGAGGGGGCGAGATCGTGAATGTTATTTCTTCATGTAGCCTCGCGGTTATATTCATTTTGGACGACGGCTAGCGAGAGCCGCTTTTTTTAGCCATCGCCAGCCGTTGCTATGGTCCGTAACTAATTTTAACATTTCTTGTAGTGCAGAACCGATAGGGCATTCAGACTTATCAGATAATCGGTTTGTAGATTACCTGAAATAGGTTGCTGAGCTTCTGTATTGTTATTCTCTATGGTAAATGTAATGGCGGAGACATGCATTTTTTAGGTTAGGCAGATCGACTTCTTCGTGATTTATACTTGACATTTTCCTTTTACAGTTTTTACAATCTGCAGATCGTCTTCTTTAATAGAAGTTTGATACATCTATGGGATATCATCGGTAACATAGCCAATTCCAAAGAAGTTCGTGCAACTCAGACAAACAAAAGAATATAGGATTTCAGATAGTGATTTACAAATAATCGTGTAAATGTGGCACGTACTTTTTTCTTAAATTTAGCTCAGTGTCATGCTATATACACCCCAGCGGGGACTTAACATGCATATGCTTTATAGATAAAAATATGCTTAATAGATAAAAATATCCATAGATAATAGATGATCATGTACTTTCACAAAAGCGATAACATTATTACTATTGGTATCAGTAAATACAACCAATGTAACCAATTAGTTGGTTTTTAAGACAAAACGGTACTCAGCTTTTAACCGAGTCATACCTAAGTGTGAAAAACTGAGTGATACAAGTACTAAACGAGCATTACTCAGTTTTAAAACTGAGCATAACTCGACTTTAAAACTGAATAGTAATCGGTTTTAAACTGGCCGTTGCTCAGTTTCAATACTGAGTAAGCTCAATTAAAAAAACTGCATGATACTCAGTTTTAACTGAATGATGCCCATCTATTTCCTGAGATAAGTATCATTTTTGCAACACTCTACTCTACATCTACAGAAAAAATATATTGTGGTCATAACATTAACTTATATCACAATTATCGCACTCAATGGGGACTAGCTAATGAATGATAACAATGGGTAAACAGTTGCTATTGGTACACTCTCTGTACCTACGGATTTTATAGTATGGAATTGAAATCTAAAGCATGTCTAAATTATTGATTTGCAAATGTTAGATTATTAAGAAACCATACCAAGAAGAATGTCAATGTTGAAGTAACAATTTTATAGCAGGCTGATGTCAGTTTATAGGCAACAACTACTCAATCAAGCATTCAAAAATGGGGAATGTAGGCAAGTTTTGAATTTTAATAGCTATATTATGGTTGTGCCACATAACATTACACATATTGAATTCAAACTTACAGTGATCAAAGCTCACGACCTTTACCTATTCAATCAAATATTTATCGCTATATTTGATCACTGCAGTTGCTTGATCTACTTAATTATACATCTATTTTTAGTATTATTTGTTCGCTTACTTGAAACAAAGACGCATTTCAAAGAATGCAGCAATCAAATTTGGTTCACTGCAGGAAAATGTAACCTGATCAAACATAATTATCGCTTACCAGTTCTCCATGCCAAATTTCTCAGATGCACTAAATTACTCAGCTTAATGGCGATTTTAATATTTTGGGCATTTTCTTCAACATCTGAAGTAGATGATCCACTCCAACTAATCAGACTGGATTTATTTGCGGAAACAACAACAGCATCTAATTTTGCAATACTTGTATTCTGGAAGAAAAAAAATACAGATAATGATAACTGAATAAATAAGCGGACAAATAAATGAACAGATGAACGGATAAATAAATATCATCCTTGCCTATCCTGGGTTTTCTTCAGTAGGACTAAAAGGATAATATGGTTTTGCATTTCTATTGAAAGACTTCTTTAATTTACTTCCAATTCAGAAAAAAAATTTACCCACATTTTGTACTATGCATACATGAAAGAACTTTGATATGAAAATCAAATGGACAATAAATAAGTAGAAAGCGTATGTACATTACCTGTTTTGGTGGAAATGGGAAGAAACATACAGTCGAGAACATTGTCTGAGTCAACAAGGCTTATATTTGAACTTTGATATAAACATTTAAAGACAAACTTGTTAGGAACACGTGTATTCAAATTTTAATCTTTCTCAAATTGCGTGTAAAGTAACATATTTAAAATTAAATGTTTTTTAATCAATTCCCAAATTCTTTTAAGAAAAAATCATGCTGTAAGTATCAAATACATGAGACAAGAGAAGTGAAGCAGCAATTGTAGTGCCAAGATCTTAAGAAATGGAAGCTGAACTCCCAACTGGAGGAGCTGAAACTCTTGTATTCCAACATAAGCAATAATGCTCAAATCGAGTCCTTCACATGCTTTTCCTTATCAATTCCCTTCATCGCTGCCAGAATTTTAATCTCTTAGCATGACACTGTTCATCTGTTCGCTGCAAGGAGACAGAGAGGCTAGCGATGCCAAGTTGGAAGCCATATTGCAAAAAAAATAACAATTATGAGAACAGATGCTATGACATAAGAGTTTGGATGAGATAAAAGTTAAAACTATTACGAAAGAAATCAGTTGGTCTTACTTTTGGATGGTCATTGGTCCAGTTTGGCGTTTCCCTTGGAATTGCACATGAGATATTAATTAAGTTATTAATCATATGATATCAAAATAAAAAGGAACATTAAAGTAAAAGATATGACATATAGCTAAGATTACGAAATATCAACAATATACTGCATTTCAGCATTCAACCTATATTTTTTCCAAGTAACTGTTATAATATCTTTTAATGGTATTTTCTAAATACATAGCTGATACTTGTTGATATATCAGTGATAAAAGACTGAATTCTAATGCAAATATGGTTAAAATACACAAATATTACCATCTAAAGGAAAATACACAAATATTTCATGAATCAACTAGACATGTGTGCAAATTGGTCATCAAAGGATAATTTATGGATACTGATTAAATACTTAGGATACGATATACAAATATATCATCAAGAATAAAAGGGCATGAATGCTTGTTACAAAAGCTAATTGCCTTTTCATTTTCCCTGCAACCATGAAATTACCAGGTTATTCATACGAAAAAGTCTGTTATCACTGTCATAAAACTATAAAGCCAACATAATATGAAACCAATATAAATTATGCACGCAGGGAAAACTCACATCACTGTACTATTCACCGATTCGCACGAAGACTACGCTACAAAGTTTTCCAAGCTACAATCTTCTCGTGCACGTCCATGGGTAAGGAATGTACTGACCAGTGACCACACAATAGGGATCTCTAGCAGCACAGATTAATAAATGTGGCTAACTAATAAATAATGCCAGTACTAAAAAAAGTATCTGAAAGAGAACAATTTTTTAACTGCAGTTGAAACCAATACGAAATTATTCTACACAGTCGAGCTTCATAAGATACAGAAAATTTTGTTTCTTAGAGCATCTCCAGTGGCTCAAATTCAGCTCGTAATATTAAGGTAATTGCACTCAGTGGTGCAATTAAGGCTGAATATGAAGGTCCCGATTCAGGATCCTGAATCGGATCCTGGCGCCTGTAGTGCAGGCGCCAGGATCCTGGCGCCTGTACTACAGGCGCCAGGATCCGACCCCCCTTCCAACGCTTGTCGTAACCGTATTACCCCTCCAACGGTCGTATTTCAGAATACAACAACAATAAACGGTCATATTTTAAACCACAACGGCTATAAACGGTCATATTTCTTCTATATATTCATGTATGAATATCACTTTGAAAGACACACAAATTTATCTACTTCCACCCAAAATCGTAAGCAGCAAGCTATGTCATTTCCATTCAACTCCTACAACGAAGCGATGAATTCGAATACTTGGAATATCGATGCTCAACCAGTCGAAGATTTTATCAATCATTCTGCTCCTCCGCTATCGTTTCATTCATCTGCTCCTTGGACTGCAGATGAAGATAAATATCTCTGCTATATATATTGCCACTTTTCTAACGATTCGGCGAAGGGAAATGACCAAAGCAGTGAGGTATTCTGGGGTAAAGTTATGGCTGCGTACAACAAGAAACACGTATCCAAGACGAGATCAATCTCTGCACTTACTGGTCGATTTGGAAAGATTAATCGACAAACCCAATTCTTCGAGTCTCAAGTTCACAAAATCAGAACTGCGAACCCTAGTGGAATGAGATGCGAAGCCGAACTGCTAATAATCTTGAAAACTATAATTTGGTTAAATAATTTTTCCATTTCTATAGCATGAATGTATACAAACAATTATTACGTTATCATTTTCAGAAGCGAATGGCGAACGATCAATTCTTGAAATTATGTCAAAGAGAAAATGGTATAAAAAAACCTCATTACTACCAGTTTGCTAATTGTTATGACATACTCGTTAGTAATCCCAAATGGAGTTCTAGTAATGCGAAGAGCTTAAGAGATGTTCAATCAAAGGGTAAAGAGAAGAAAAAGACAAACCGAAATTCGTATACTTCAAGTTCCGGAGATTCTTCACAACACGATTCTAACGAGGGTGCAGAAGAAAACCCCCAAATTGATGAAGATGCTAGACCAATGGGTCAACATGCTGCGAAAAGAAAAAATGCTGTTCAAACCCAGCTTGATTCTCGTTTGGCGAAGATGTACGAGAAACATGCGAAAGAAAATGAAGATCGTCTACGAAATAGTTCAGAAAAACTGGAGATATTAAAACAGTTGACCGAGATTGAACGGGGTAGGTTCGAGTTGGAGCGGGAACATCAAGAGACTATGGTAATGGAAAAGGATGTTACGGGAATTGATCCACTATCTAGGCAGTACTGGATGGATTACAAACAGCGTATTGTTGATAGTCGGACCGGATCAAGACGTATGTAATTTAGTTAGGTAGTGGTGTATTCCCATTTATACTGTATTTGACTTATGAAGTCATGCACAACCTTTATTGTATCGAATTAAGTAGCGTTTTGTAGTATGAATTAAGTAGTGGTATTCTATTTTGTTTATGTCTGTATATATGTATCAACTAATAAGTACCACATCAAAACAATTCAACATACTACATAACATAAATTGTACATATTACAAAGCAAATAAACTTAATAAAACATAGCTTATGAAATTTAATCTACTAATTGCCATAAGAGTTCCAAATGTGATCCATTAGATCTTTTGAAGCCGATTGTGAAGTGCCGCATTACGATATATTTCATGTTTATCGGCGTTAAACATATCGTACTGTCCGTGAACTGGTTCATCGGAAATTCGGAATATCTGAGGGGGTTGTCTAGATCCTTCGTACTCGTAATCTGGGTAAACCATCTCGCGTTCATCTTCAATTATCATGTTATGCAGAATGATACAACAGAACATAATTTTAGACATTTTCGACCGCTTCCATAACTTACAAGGATTACTAACCATTGCGAATCTTGATTGAAGAACCCCAAAAGATCGCTCAACATCTTTCCTTTGCCCCTCCTGCATACTAGCAAATTTTTTCTGTTTCGGAGTTAGTGGATTTGAAAATGTCTTCACAATCATGCTCCATTTAGGATAAATTCCATCTCCTAAATAGTAACCGTGCTCGTATGTGTTGTGCCCAATTGTAAACGATACAGGAGTTGATTTACCTTGCGCCAAATCGTGAACTGTAGCCATGTGGGACTGAAGCCATGTGGGACTGAAGCCATGGATGGTATGGTCGTATTCATCTATAGTGTTTGGTCATATCCTCCAGTGTACACATGTGACTGGATGAATGTACATACTACTGGCCAACGGGTGCGTATAGCTGGATGGAGCACTGGTCTACAGTTAAATTCTAAAATATATATATATATATATATATATATATATATATATACGGGCTGGTTTTATGCTATGTAAGCTCATAATATCATGCAGCATTTCCAAGTTTGAGCCATGGACAAGTTTATAATTACTAATGAGGCTTCGAGCAATCAACGACCTGTATAAGTACCACATGTGAGGTCCAAGGAGTGCGTATCAAATTTCCCCGGCTACGCATGTCCAGCTGTATCCTAGCCTCCATCAACTCATGACGTACACCCACTAGGGCACGAGGTACGTAATGAATAGCCTCCCACCGTCTCATCCGCGGAAAGAACTGCTCACCAACTTGACTCGTCATCTCTACCAAGCGTCGATGCATGTTGGCTGTATACTCATAGTACCAAAAGGGAAAAATAAACCACAAAGTCTGCATCTCTCTAATGTCTCCCAACACATACGAATCTAACGCAGAGTACAAATTACCTAATATAGCTGTACCCCAATCTATCGTATCAAGTTGATCCAACATAGTAAGTGAAGCTAGATACCACAAACGAATGGTACTTCTATGGTTCGAAAAAAATGTCGAACCAAACAAGTACAATAGAAATGCCCTAGTCACCCCATCCACAAGCTTTGGTCGACAGGAATTAGCAGTGATGTACTGCTGAAGGTAAGTAAAAGTAACCGCACCACTACTAACGTGAGACTCATCCAAAAGGGGTAAGAAGACGGAATACAACCGAACTGACTCGTACAAGTCATCAAAAGAAACCGGTCTCCGATCAATATGACCAATCTCAATACCAGTCAACATATAGAAATCGAGAGGTGTGATACCAAGCTCAAAGTCAGAAAAATGAAATGTATGTGTGGTCGGCCACCACCTCTCGCATAGTGCATGTAATAGAGTTCTATCCAACGACTGAATCGGCCTAATCGATAAAAACTGTCCAAAAGGACTTCGATGCAACCTATCTTTAATAGAAGGGGGGAGTTTGTCATAAAATTTAAGAATGCACTTCGCCCAACTACCTCGACAATGAATGTGAAGATCCTATATATAATGAAATAAGGAATGTTTTTTAATTCAGTAACAGTTATTAGGCTCGTACGAACATATTAAATTCGTAATACTATAAATAATTAACGTTAAAGTTATACTGGTATCGAGTCAAATGCAGTATCAGCTCTATGCTGATAACCCTCTGGAAGATCGTGAAGGACACGAAGCTCATCTGCTGATACTCCAGGAGCCGGAGATGTGTGTACTGGACCTGCTTGCTCATCAGAAGGCTTACGTCGAACTCTTCTTCCAACTTTATTAGATCGCGGCGGCATCTCACTTCAATTTTCTATTAAAAACAAAATTAAAAAGAGAAGCCTGAGGTGAAAAAATGAGAAAAAAAAATGGTGGAGGGGGTTTATAGGCGCCAGAATCCTTGCGCCTGTGTTGTAGGCGCCAGGATTCTGGCCTCTGGCGCCTGCATTATAGGCGCCAGAATCTGGCACCTGTAATGTAGGCGCCAGACCACTGGCGCCTACAGCCCAATTCAGGGCTGAATATTCAGTGGGCTGAATACTCAGCCCTGAATCCACTGGAGATGCCCTTATCATTCAACTCCAATTTTTCAAAACTGTAAATGATGAAATGAAACTCCAAAATTAATTTTTTTTACCTTAATCCAATAATCTAACTCAAAAACACGATCAATTGAGCCAACGGTACAAAGCTGTGCAAATTGGGATCAGCTCTTATGGAATGGATTGGCACGTAAATGGAAGAAGTGTGGGAGAAACGTGGTGAATACATTTTTGGCGGGGAGAATTTTTCTATGGTGGGGCGAGTATTTGACGGAGACGTGGTGAAGCAAGGTGTGGGTGGGTATTCCATTGACATGAAATGAGGAAGATTAGGAGTTGTGGTGCGTGATTTACTTGATCTAGATCTGGAGGGACTGAAATGAAAAGGGACGTATTGTTTAGACAAGTAAAGTTTAGATAATTAAAGGGTATTTAGAATATCTCCAATCCATAGACAATGTAATGTCATTAGAAACCTATGTGGCTACAAGAGTTCTACAATGTGAAGCCTAGGTGTCCAAGAAATGAACATACACAACAAAATGGACTCCAATGCAGATGTAGTGGAAAAATGGAATTAGTCTATGTGGCAAAACTGACACAAATTTTCTGATGTATAATGGCGGCAAATCAACTAAAAAAATGGCGCAAATGAACTAAAAAAAGGCATGTTTCCTAGAATAGGTAAAACATGTAGTAGTGGTCTCATAAAAATAGGTTATGCGGTCATATAATTATACAACGTATACATGTCCTTTTTGTTATCACTATTTCGTATTGGAAACATTTCTAAAAAACACATGCAGGTAATCGAAATATACCATGAAATTGGAAACTATGACTCCCTTATCTTCTGCATTAGGTATGAGATATAATCAAACCTTCAGGTAATACTATGTCAATACTTGTTGATACAAAATCGATGCATGTTATGGTATGTAGATTACAGTGCAAATGATATAAAATTGATATGAAAACATTTAAAAAAACAAAAATATATCCCGATCAAAACAAAATCAATCCGCGAGTCCCAACATATCTCACGGCAACTTCTTCAAAAATTGATCAGGAAAAAATATTTGGTACAAAAAAATCGAAAAGGATACAAAATTTGACAACATGAATTGATAATACATGAATTGGAAATTGAGAATACAAGGATCGAGAAGCAGCAGCTGGGCGTTGAATCAGGGATTACGGATTTCACTCAGTGGTATTTGTTTTGTTCGGCGGTTGGATTTCGATTAGGTATTAAAACCGAGATCCGTGAATGAACCAAGCAGGAGGAAATTCAATCCATTCGAACTTGAAAACCTGATGCCCTAAAGATTTTTCATGGTGGATTGATGAAGGATGAGGAGGAATGAAAATAAAAAGAAACCGATCTGATGACGTGTTTCTTTCAAATTGTGGAACGCGATGTCTGAAACTGGACAAGCTATTTCACAATGTGAATTTATTTTTTCTCTACGTCAGATTTCACAGTTAATTCTACGTTGCATTGGAGGCCTGAAAAATCAAATTGTGTGCTGATGTGTCATTGACATTACATTGCAATAACATCCGCATTGAAGATGCTCTTAGTTTTAAAAAATTTAGATCAAATGATAACTAAGTTTAATAATTAATAATTAAATTAAGGACAAATTTCAAATTCTATTATGCAACACGAAGTTCAGTTTAACTCTCATTATTAATGAATTAATTTATAAAATAAAAAACAACCCACAAAACTGAAAGAAAAATATATGATTTTAAAATTATTTTAGTTAACTTATGTTATTATATAAATAGGAAAATACCCTAAAGGACAAAATGAATAAAAATTGTTCCAAAAGGACAAGACGCTAAAATTTTGTCCATAAGGACAAATTTTAGTGTAAAGGGACGAATTATAGTGGACCCCTGAATTCCTCTTTTTACACTAAATTTTGTTCTTATGGATAAAAGTTTATCCCCTTGTCCTTATAGAACAATTTTTTGCTCATTTTGTCCTTAACGCTACCAGCTGTAAAGACCCGTAAATCTCCGACTTTAGAATCGACCATAAACCACACAGGTCTAATCCAAAAGTTGGAAATCCACGAATACTTTTAACTTTGGGAATACAACACATCAGAACAATCACAGCAGACTTTTATAAACATTACAATAATGTTACATCAGAGTACATAATATCAGAGTACATCGAGATAAATAATACAGCGGAAGATAAATTTACAATAATCTAATACAATGCAGCGGAATAAATAAAATAATACAGCGGAAGGCTACCAATGCTCTGGACACAGATTTAAGCTTCAATCCAGAATCCTGCTTAAGAAATGAATATCTGCAAAACAAGCTACTTGACTGCCCGTGTGGAAAAGAGAAAATAGGGGGAAGGACAAACTTAACAAAAAATTTGGTGAAAAGTATGGAAAATTTAAAATTTATTGAGAAGGACAAATGTTTGTATAAATGGGACAAGGATAGTGGGCCCCCTGAATTCCACTTTTAGTGTAAATGTGTCTATCTCCAAAATTTTGAAACTTTCCATACTTTACACCATTTTTTTTGCAAAGTTTGACCTTTAAAAGAAAATCCTCTAAAAATAATCAACTCGGAAAGCTAAATGAATATAGCTTTATAACTTAAAAATATAACTTTATATTATACCATCCTCGGTTTAAAGTTAGTCTCATTTACACCATAAAAAAGCTATGCCATAAATAACGAGGTTATATGCATTTAGCTTTCCATCCTGAATTTTCTTATATTGTTTTTTCTTCCATATTTACCACAAAAAAACATTTCAGAATTAATTTTTATTCTTATAATCACAGGAAAATATTTTTGTATTAATTTTTATTATTTATGAAATGCCAACACATGTCCTTTGTTTAAAGTATTCTGACTTTTTCCAATTAGAACATGAAAGTAGTCCTTGATTACATAGCAAAAGTCGTTTGTCCTTAGATCTAATTTTTTTCTAAAACGTGTTCTTGAAACAAATATTCTCTATTAAAGTACTAGATAGATTCTTTTACAAAAAAAATTATCATTGTTTCAAACGTCAATCTAAATTTTAATTGTTGATATTTAATTTAACAAAGGCTAGTATGCCTACGGATACCAATTTATTCAAAGTTTATCGAAATAAAAATAGGTTGGTTTGAATTAATAGAATTAAGGTAGTTGGAGATAAATTTTATTTCATCGATCTATCAAGTGTAGTCAAGGTTGATTCAATATAAACATTTACATATATTACAACAAGTGGCATGAGAAAACGGTGTGACGCTCTACGTTGAAGTTTTAAACGTCCTAAGTCCATGGCATCTAGTCATCAACATAAGTTTGTGATTGGGTCAGACATCTATTTTATTGTTTGACCAAAATCAAATGAGCAGAAATGAAAAAATATTGAATTCCAATGATAAATTTGTTTTCTAATGCATATCATATAATGTCAGCTTAGCTAATATTGTCCAATTTATCTTATTATCATTGTTACACCTTGTGTAATACATTAGAAGTAAGTAAAACACAACATTAAACAAAAAAACAACCATTACCTAATTCTCTATTACTTGACTGAGATATTAAAAAACGGTAAGTTTGGCTTACATCCCTAATAGGTTTAGAAACTCACGTCACATCCCTCCCTTAAAATTTTACAAATTATGTCCCTATTTTTCGAAAATTCAACAAATAATAAAAAAATCACTAAAATTCATAATTAAATTAAATACGTAAACATCATCAAATTCTCCGCCTGGTTTTTCAACCATACACCATTTTCAAGCACTGTTGTTTACATTTCAGCAATTATAAGTAATAATTGCATACATATCAGCATATATTGATAAGACTTCATTAATTTTAACATTGTTGCATACATTTCAGAAATAATACATAATAATTGCATATATTTCAGCAACAATTTGTAAGCCATGCAGAATTGTTCATCTTTAAATGCATACATCTCAACAATTATAACCAATAATTGCATTCAAGTATGCAATAATTCATCCAGATTTTCAATGTAAACTCAGGATGAATTGTTGCATACATGTATACAATTATTGATTATAATTGCTGATTTTGCCGATTTTTTTTTTTTTTGTCTTTTCAGAATGCTTCTGCGAATATTTGCAATTTTTTTACGTACCAACGCCTTTTTTTGAAAAACACATAAGTCACAAAAAAAGGGCCCGACTTTTAATAGAAACTTAGGGGAGGATGTCATTTTAATTATGAATAGCTTTAAGGGCGTGAGTCTTATTTTCACTTAAAAAAAACCACAAATATTAATTACATAGGAAACACATGAAGAAGATAAGTCTATATAGCAGCTTGAAATTCATACGACTTCTGCTACAGTGGCAACTTCCAAAATAAATGAATAATTTCTTACTTTTACCGTGAAAATTGAAAACCTAGTATTAATTTTGGTTTTCAAAATCCTAGACAGTACACTGGGATTCCGAATCAAAATTTTACCTCGTTTCGATAATCAAATTCGCACACTAGAAGCACCGAGCCACATGTACATACCATTGTAGATTGGCCTGACCTCTTATAGCAACTATTGGCGCGAATAGTGAAAAACGGAGGAGAGACATGGCCGACTCGGAACAATAATATATGGGCATTGTCTAATTACTTAGAAATAGCTTGATCAGCTCATTGAATCACTCAATATTTACTTGATCGATCGCGCAAAGGACCAGATTGATCACCTTGGAAAAGCATAATTGGCAAGGTCCAATCACTAAAAAAGGCGAGATCGCTGCACGTGATCGCTCAAAGTTCATTGGTCGAACATCTTCGGATCTGAGTATTATGGCAAATTTCGTATCCAAGCTATCATGATCGATCTCTTGTCTATGATTGATCACATCTTATTAACTAAGTGTTTTTGCGTGATCTGCTTTGTCTTTAGGAAGATTCAGTCTCAAAGAGAAATGTTTAAAGAGATATAGCTGAATGCAGTATTTTGGATTGTTGTAATGATGTTTTACACAACATTCATTTTAACCCAATTAAGTGGAATTTTGGAAATATAAAATAAATATTTCTTGAGTATAGAAATGAATGGTCGTGAAAAGAGATAAGTAATTAGAATGTTTTCCAATTATAAATAGAAGATATTTTCTAAGTATAGAAAATAAAAGAAGACGATATATGAGAAATGTTTTCCCAATAGCGTAAGAGGCCAAGATGATTATTGAAAATATCATGTTAACAAATATTGATAAGGAAATGAAGAAGTGATTTAATTAATGAAATATTAATTAAGGGGCCCAGTTATTGTTTGATGCTTTGGATGAATGTTTGTTTTTCTTCGATAGTTAAATAACCGACTATCGAAATATTAGCCAATATTGTTGTCAATATGGAGAGACTGGTTGGATTATTATCCGTGAACAATTCTGTATTGGCAGTGGCGTTGCGAATCATATATATGAAGATAATCTAAGATAGAGTAAAGTGCAAGGTCTTTTCTGTTAATCCTAGGTAGAAATTGTCTAAGATGGATTAATGGAAATTATGCCTTCGGTTTCGTTCAGTCCCAGAATGAAGTTGTATGGACAAATGTCTGACAGAGTATTTCCAATGATCGCATATGTTAGTTTGTATAAATATATATGGTGGAGGAGAAATTATTCTTTTAGCATAATATCCACATGGTCATATGAGATATTGTTTATTTTCTCAAACTGGTTTAAATTGTTTACTCATACCTGTCCCATAACTGACCTAGAGTTTATTTTTTTATGTTTTCCCTAAACTCTTGGGTCCCCAAATTTGCATGGGCAGTCAAGTAGTTTAGGATTTTACAGATTTATCTAAAGAAGCTTGAAGAAGGAGTCTTCAGTGTTAGATATTTAGAGTTTATTCCGTTGTGTTGTATTTGTGATGTACTCTGATGATGTATGTAAGTCCAAATACAGTTGTATTTCAAAAGTGATTATTTATATATTATATTTTATTCCGCTGCGATTGTGAGATTCTGTGTTGTTGTTTCTGTTCTTCTTCTGTCTTTTTCTTCATATTTCATAATGATTTGTATTTCTTTGCAATTTGGGTTGGACGTGTGGTGTACTAAGTCAACTCAGATAGTATGAGAATTTGGTTCGTTACACCAAAAATTATTAAATATAATGTTGTTAACAACATAAAATAAACATTTTCTAAATATGAATTGCATTAACACTAAGTCGATGTTGTAAAATAAAAAATAAACCTAATCTACAACAATATTTTGTTGTTGTTTAACTTTTGGTCTGCAACGTTTGATAAATATTTTTGAAAAGTATAAAATTACAATGTTAAATAAATGTTCTTAATTTACGTATTCCAATAACATGAGAAATAAGTCATGAAAGAACAAATATGATACAATGTAAAAAGGTCATTGTCAAAAATTATTGTTTACAAAAATTTAAACAAACATTGTAGAAATTTTGTATTTACAACTTTTGTATATAGAACACTTCTTGGAAGAATCTATTACAATGTTTTTCTTAACAAATGTTGTGAAAGATCTACCTTTTTTACAACACTTTGACGAACTGTTGCAGATCTAATGTTGTAAAATAGTATTTTTGTTAAAGTAATAAACCTTGCTCTTTTGGTCAAGCAATCCACAAAAACCCAAATACAATAATTTCCTTCCCTTGTCTTAGGTAATCCACGGACACTTGCTCCTATATGCACGCAGGAACTTCCAGTGGATGTAATAATTCATTGGCTTCTTCTGCTCGGCTTTAACCAACTAACAATTCATACACTTCGAGATAAATTCCCAACATCCCTCTTCATACCTTTTCAGTAATGAACTCACTTCATATTTCGATACATCTTATTACCACCAGGATGAATTGCCAATCTAGAGTGATGACATTCGCACAAAACTTCATCCCTTAATCCATCCAAATTAGGAACAACTAGTCGTCCACTCTTGCGAAGCCAACCATCTCGATCGACTTCAAAATCCTTAATTTCCTCAAGGCTGGCCCTTATCTCTAATCTCTGTATGATTTCCATGAGCTTATCATCTTGCTTCTGGCTCTCTCCAAACCTTTCGATGAGAGTCAGTATAATCGATAATCTTACTAGCATCTTGGTCTCTAACTCACAACAAGGTCTACAATGAAATTTGGCCAAATACTCAAGATGTTTCCATTTTAGAAAATGGACCCTAAACTTGCATGTCTTTGACTTAACGCGTTGCCCACTGCGTTACCTTTACCTGGGTGTAGGCTATACCAAAATCATATGACACCAGAAACTCTAACCATCGCTGCCGTCGAAGATTCAAATCCTCCTGGGAGAGAAGATACTTCAGTGACTTATAATCGATGAACAACCCAAACCTAACTCCCAACAAATAATGTCTCCAAATCTTCTTGAGTAAACACTATCTCCGCTAACTCCAATCTTGAGTCGATTAATTCCTTTTGTGCGGCTTTATTTATCAAATTGCATAAGACTCGATTTTATCCTTCTGCTCCAAGTTTATTATCACATGCATCAGTGTATACCGCCATCTCTTCATTCCCACTCAGAATGGTCAACAAAGGAGTACTTGTCAACCTCTCTTTCAAGATTCCAAAAGCTTAATCACACTTTACATTCCATGCCAATACTTGATTATTCTTCATTAATCCATTTAATGGTGCAGCTATCTTAGAGAAATCCTTGATAAATTGTTGATAGTATCCTATCCAGCTAAACCGAGGAAACTCCTAACATCCATCTCACTCTTGGGTCGATCCCAATCCTGTATCGCGGCCACTTTAGAAGGATCCATCGCTATTTCCTGCCCTAAGACGAGATGACCCAAGAATCTCATTTCTTCCTTTCAGAAGTGGCACTTCGAAAACATAACATTCAGCTGATGTTTTCGCAGGATTTCTAAATGATTCTCAAGCGTGTCTTATGTTCTTCCTCAGTCTTAGAATAAACCAATATATCAACTACGAACACAAGTACAAACTTGTTCAACTGATCTCTGAAAACTCGATTCATAAAATCCACAAAATATGTTGGTGCGTTAGTCAATCCAAATGATATCACCAGCCACTCATAAAATTTGGACGGTGTCCTAAAAGTAATCATCGACACACTATCCCTAGCCACTCTCAATTAGTGAAATCCCATTGCCATCTATTTGAAAAAACACCTTGGCTTCGTGAAGCTAATCAAACAAGTCATCTATTCTTGGAAATGGATACCTTTTCTTCTTAGTCACTTTATTCAGATTACGACAATCCATACACAACCGCAATGATCCATCTACTAGTCCACCCCACTCGGATATGCTTTTACAAATGAATCCTTTATCATTTACTTGCAACTCTAACTCTCGTTGTTCCTTAGGCACCATCCACCTAAGAGGAATAACAAAAGGTCTAGCTTCATTCACTAAATCAATCAACTCAATCTCTCATTGTGGAGGCAATCCTCTGACCTTATTAGAAACATCAAAAAAACACTCAAGCGGTTGGCACAAATGGCAACACATCCCATGGAATCACAAGCGAATGTAAAATGCTGACCAGAACCCCATCCTCTAGTAAATAGCGTATCACCATCATTTTCCCTTCCAAATTCCTGATTGTCACCTCAAGCCTCTTGCAATCTACAATAGTCACATACCTCTTAAGCCAGTCCATACCCAAAATAATCCTAAACCAAACGAAGTTCAAAAAAAACAATCACACAAAGGAGCAACCATAACTCGATAAAATTAGACTGTGGCAAAGCATACAAAGACTCGATGAACCACATACTAGATCAGTCACAATCGATGATCTATCAACAATCTCAGGTTCTAAACCTAACTTGAGAACAATCTCATTACAAATAAAAGAATGCGATGCTCCAGTATTAAACAAAATTTGAACTGAAACGTCTCTGACAGAAAGCATATCTAGAACAATAGCACTCTTTCCCTAATTCCTAACAGGAATACGATAAGAAATCGAAATAGCTTCCAAAACACAAGCTTCCACCAATTGTTTATTCTTGAGAGGATCCGAACAATACTTCTTCTTATGCCCAGTCTTATCACAATGAAAACACCTCTCCATCTTTGGATTCTTACATTCCCTGGAATAACGACCCTTCTCATTACAATTAAAATAGACATCCTCTCTCTTGGATTCCTTCCGACCATTTCTCCCTTGTTATTGCCATTTATTTTTCCATTCCTATTTTGCTGATTCTTCCTTGTTCCTTCCATATAATTCTTTCTTATTTCATTATCCCGTCAGGGTTTAGGTTCCTTTGTAGCATCGGTGCTAGCAACGGTTTCCATAGGAGACTTGGTCCCATATCCAAAAGCCTTATTCAAAGTAGCATTGATATCTTCTTCTCGATCCTTTACTTGACGTCGAAGTTGCTCCAAAGTCATATCCTCCTCAAGTCATCCTCTTAGGGACTCGTGACTCATTCCTATACCCATGTCAAATCCCCTTACCTGATGACTCGGGCATAGAAGATCAATACTTTGGAACTGAACACATCCTCCATCCTCTTCGCCTCAGGCACTTTAGCCTTGAGCTCCCATATTTCCTTATCATATTGTGCTTGGTAGTTAATATCAGACTTAAGAGCGGCATGAGCATTTTATTCAGCCTTCTTCCTGGCTTCTTCAAAGGCGACTAATTGGGTGTTTAGTTGCGCATTTTTCTAGGCTAACAGCTCTTCCTCCTTTTTCAGCACCTCATTCTCGGCAGTGAGAAACATGTTTTTCTCCTTAACTAGCTTCATTTCATTCTTGACAGCCTTGGTTTTAACCGATCATAGATTGAGCTCACTATTGAATCTCGCTTAAAGCCCGTCAAGCTCAACCAGGGACTTCTCACATAATTTTTTTGTAGCTATGAGTTGAGCTACCCATTCGGCTAGATCTTTCTTGGTATGCTTAGGGGCATTCTTGACGCAGTCCCATATCTGAATCTTGTTGTCTATATCCAGCTCCAAACCTCTAATGACTTCATAATGCCTCCTCGAGTACCTGACCATCTCTCTGTATAGGGTAAGTATGTCATTAACATCCACTATCAACTTATCATCAAAATACTCGGCAAGTGGATGTAGAGTGGGTAGGAACTGTATTCGGGAGAAGTAGTGATGAGGAAAGGACTATTCCAACTCCTTCTTTCTCTACTCGCTGGTCATCTCTTGCTTTTTGGAAACTATAGCCCGGGGTTTCTCTCTTCACCACCAGACACAATGGCCCCCAATCCTTGGATAACACAGGCCTGGACTAGAAAGTTGGCTCAAAATGGAGCTTGTGTTGCAATGAGCTCTTGATTTGAGAATGTTTGTTTGGGCGTCTTATCGTGAGATCGAGAGGTTATATCGTGGGAACAGGGAGCAGATTCATGGTGATAATTTTCCCTTTCACATTCCCTCTCCCTCTCTCGATCACATTCCTTCTCCTCTCTTCTCCCTCTCTCCTTTTCCCTTACCCGGTCACACTCCCCCTATCCTCCCGATCATGCCTCTACTGATATTCGCATTCTAAGGAGCTTTTATTTGCATGACCACTCCTAGGTAGACTGACACCAAAGTGTTTGTAATAATTTTTTTCCTTTGCCTATGGAGCCTATAATTCAAAAAGATTCAAGTTAAAACTCGATATACACACGATGAAAAGAGTGTTGTGACATGGAGTGCTCGTGTCTGGTGTGTCCTAGTGACTCCCCAACAAACCAGATCCCGGGGATATGATTGTCAGAGTTGTTTTCCCAACTTTAACAAGAGTTATTTCTTCTTCGGATCCTAGGAAGTACGTGGTAGGGTCTAGGTTTTGATCCAAATATATGATGCATAACAATACTAAATCACTTAAGCCCTTGAACGCCAACTTGATGCCGCTTGACTAGGCACCGTGGGTTTGGAGACTTAGCCAAAGACGGAGATCTGACAGGAGCCTTCTCAACAACTGGATCTTTTGGAGGGGAGCTTTTGGAGCCTTCCAAAACAATTATTTCAAAAGACTTCTCTATCCCCTTCCTTGGGCTCCCAACTGGACATGGGGGCAGCTTTTCCCTTGGCAGGATTTTTGACCTGGACCCGGGTTCGAGTCTCGACAACTGCTTGCCCCTCGACTAGGGGCAGGGGCACTAGCTACACGAGTGGGGGTATAGTTACCAGTGGCACAACTATTGAAGCTCGAGCACTTCCCACACCTAACGTGCGATTAGCGTCAAGCAAGTGGAATTGATGTAGGAAATCATCGGCAATGCATCTTTTGACGCTTTGAACATTCTACGAAATGTTCCTTAGAGTAGCCAAACGAGTGCAATACACTTTACTAGTAGGCTTAGCCGAGCTATCACCTGCAAAGGAGCATGAGTATTAGAAACTCTCTAGTGAAATTCAAGAATGAAAATCCAGGACTTGACACTTACAACATTTGATCCATCTCCTTGCATATCCTTCTTGTTGTGGAACATAAAACCAATTAGTTCTTATGTTCCGCAGCTTGCTGAACCCATCTAAGATGACTCGATTACCCGAGGTGGACTCAAAAAAAAGATAGGATGTGGTATCCTTTTGGTGTTTGAAGTTGTAGAAGAAGGCAATGTCATCGAGGGTGGGCTCTTGATGCAGATGGTCCACTATTCAATGTAAAAAGTAAAGAGATAGGGGTATGCTGTGGGGTGTAGTTTCATGGGAACCAACTTCATGCGACGAAGGAAGTCGATGATGAATGGAATGAATGGAGGAATACACCCCACTGTGAATATCTATCGGCTAACAGTCATGTAACCTTATAAAGGGTTATGGGAAGTCTCGCCTTGAGCCACACCTGAATCTGGCTGAAAGGAATTATGTGCTATGCACACAATCTCTTTAACTTTCACTCATCCGTTGAGGTGGGCCAGGAATCAGTCGCTCGGTCCAGAAAGATGGCTCTCGGAAAAGTGTCAAAGGCTCCTTCTCTATCATTTTCCTCCTCCCCAAACAACGATTCTTCAGCTGACGACGAGGTATTTGGCTCCTCATCGTGAGGTTGGACTATGAGTTGTGAATCCTCATCTGATTCAAACCCAGAGGTAGACTTCGTGTCAGTATCTTACAAAATGGTCTTTCCCTTCCCATATTTAGAAGCTCTTATGGGATATCTTCCAAGCATTGTAGCTGAGTAGCCAAAGAAATATAGTTGGTTAGAGCAATCAACCTGAACCCTCTGCATGTGAACCAGTGCAGTGCGTGTAGTGGAAACTGTGCAAGTATAACAAGAGAAATAAAATGCTAAAAATAAACAGTAGATTTTAACCCGACAGACCTTCGTTCCCGACCGTCTTATTGAATCACAATCATGGATGATTCCATGTCATATTCTTGCAGGTGGCAATGTTCAGTTATTTGGGAAGTTTAGAGTTACATGTACGTCAAGCTATGTCCAAAAGTTCTGATATGTGCTATCCTAACTGTTTTGATGCTCATGTAATTGGTTTTGAGTTCAAAGTTGATTCATTATTATTATGGTTCCATTTAAGGTTATTGTAGTGTTCAAGTTTAATTGAAACTTTGAAGTTAATTATTTAAGCTAGCTTGGTCAAGTCCGGATAGACTTATATGAGTTCATGATTCCAGGTTGACGATTCCTGGTCAACATACCTGGCTCAAATTTCCTGGTTCAGCTTGTCTTCAGGTCGACCAAGGGATGTCGAGCCAGACACATGTGGTTTTTTCTCCAACATTTATCCAACTTGTCTCCTCTTATCTACTGCTATCATGAGCCCTGCTTATCATCCCTAATGCTTTTCAATTTTTCTTCTTTCTTCCCTAACAAGCGTGCTCGGCTTAGTCACTCTGCCTCTCAACATCGTAGCCTATCTCTCCATGCTACCAATCCAGTCCTGACACAGTCCTCCTCGCGGCGACGTAATGATGTTAGAGCACTCTGTTATCTTCTCCAACACTGATGATGATGAACTCAAGTGTGAAACACTAACTCAAGGTCGATTCAAGTAAAAATCATAAATAAAACTAGTTGAAAACTACCTAAACTTATTCGAGATCGGAGGATAAGCGATGGAAATCATGATTTATTGAGGCAATTTTTGATCGAATTGGAAATCGAGAAAGCACAGGAATCTTGTTGCGGCCCAGATAAGAGTAAAAGTAAGAAAATGAAATTACTGAGTAGATCCGATATTTATAGGAGAAATGAAGACTTTTCGTCTTTTGAATGATGTGATTGTTGACTCGATCTGGATTGACTATGTCAATCAAAAATCTGGTTTGATCATCGAGCCGGAATAATAATAAAACTTTATGACAACTTCATGACTTCTCAATAACTCCACATGCTGACTCACATATAACCACTGACTTGACTTTATCGCGCATTCGACATGCTAAAAGGAAGATGACATTGTTTGAAACAATCTGTATGTATGCCATTACATGTGGAGACAATGGCTCGAGACAACTTAGCTATGTAGCAGGTGTATTCAACCTCTTGACTCGATGTGGTTGAGTAATATCCTGTGTCTCGTGGTGACTCCAGTCAACGTCTTTAGCTTGGTAAGTACCATGGTACACAGTATAAATCAGGATTCGCTATTTATGCAGAAAAGAAGAATCTAAGTGTCATGACTAGTCGAATGGACACGACTGTTCATCATCATTTTCCTAAGAACAGATAACATCCTAGGAAGGTGCAACTCAATTGATTGAAAGCATGTCTGGTCTGCAATGCGACGTACTTTAGGGGGCAAAGTGTTGATCTGCCTTTTGATAAGGCCGTCAAGTTCATAGAGATTCATGACCAGAGCACTGAAGACGTGACTCATACACCACATGATCAAGCAAAGTAATCATAACTAAGCCTTAGATCTGGCTCTACTAAGTTGGGTAGAGTGCAATTTCTAGATAGACTAAACTCCGGCTCGGTGAAGACATTGTGACAAGTTTGGCTAGACTAACATCTGTCTCGACTATGCTAATCTAGGCATAGGCCAAGTAAGATTATAGTTGCTTTGACTCGCTCTATGGCATCATGACAAAACCCACAATCTCCACCAACTTCAGATCGACTTCCATGTGTCCCTACCCAAATAAATGCGGAAATCTAATATAAATAACCCTTAGAGCTATAGAAAAAGGACTTTTTCTTCTCTTACTTATATTTACTATCTTTAGACTCATTGTACTCAAGATTCTATAATCTCCAAGCATAGCAATCTCCGTTTTATGTAATATTTAAGAGAAATTATAAAGTGGACGTAGGCAATTCATAGCTGAACCACTATACATCGTTTGTGTGTCCTCTTTCCTTATTTTCATTTTCATATTCTTTATTTATTCTCTTTATTATAATATTAGTGTGTTTGTGCCATTTTTGGTGTAAACAATGGTATTGTTAGAATATTGGTGTTATGGGACCCAAATATACGATATTTAACTTTTTATCAGTTAGATTTTCAATTTATTCATTGCATAATTAAAAACAAATGGTACTTTATTATGTCTATTACGTTCATATATGCTTCCAATATTGAGAAGGTCAGACTCCCTCTTTGGGATTGTTTAAGTTCAGCAATAGTATTACTTTCCTCAAGTTATAATTCGTGGTTTAAATACCATTATACACTCCTATGTAAAAAGAGGGGGTATTCCTTTGTCATTTAACAAACTTGAAATTATAAACAATTTTTTGTAAATTCTAGCTTATTTGAACCAACACTATGTGGCAATAAGTCCACTTGGAAATCAGATAGATTTAGCCATCATTTTTTTGGATATATGTTTTAATTATAAATTATCACTCTATCAAATCCCACCAGTGATCACACTCCTATTAACTTTTCTTTCCTTGTAAATTGTTCTGATAAATCTAACTTTCTATTTAGGTTCGTAAATGGATGGACATGTGATAACACAAAAAAGATGTTGCTAAGAATAGATTTTCTAAAATAAATTTTGACATGGCATGATATAAGTTTAATAAAACTCGTAAGGAATTTAAAAACAACCTCAAAAATTGGAACAAGAAAAACGGACATAAAATCCATTAGGGATAACTATGAAAATCTGCAAAATTCAATAGACAATGATGGCTCAGACCCCTTGAAAGTTAATGCTTTTTTAAGGCTTAGGAAAAATTAGCCAATTTTCTTCACATTAAATCAATCAATTTAAGGCAAAAGACCAAAGTAGATTAATTGATTTATGTTGACGAGGATTAAAAATTTTTAATGCTAAGATGTCTTCTAGAAAGAACAGTAACAATATTGGTAAAGTTACCAACACTAGTTGTAATGTTGTAAATGATGGTGCTTGTATTTAAAAGGAAGCCATCGAATATTTTAGTATGTTGTACAACTATTTCACTTATAATGTGGATTTTCCCAATATACAATTCAAATATATCGTTAATGATAATAGTCAAGAAATCCTCTTGGCTCCAATCAAAATTGAAGAGTTCAGAAACATATTTTTAGAGCTAATGATGATAAAAGCTGAAAAAACATACTTTGGGAAACTAACGACTAACAGGCGATTTGCTTGAGACACAAACCCTAGGCGCCTTCCAACCACCTTTCACACCTCCTCCAATGTGTTCGCCCTCATCTCCCCCACCCTCTGACCCTCTAGAATCTGCACTGCCTCTACCTGCACCCCAACAATCGACCGACAATGATCAAAACAACCAGCGGCCCTGCAACCGCTAGCTTATCCAGACACAACACCTAAATCCGATGATTCAATTTCTACGACTGAAATGGAAGGGTTTAATATTGTTACATTAGCCGGGCATCCCATAGTTTTTTAGAGATTAATAGGGGCTACTTTGCCTATCATTTGTCATAATATATGTCTGACTATCCAGTGCTACTTCCTCTGCATAATCAACTGTCACTTTCGCAAAATAAAGGCGTTGTGTTGCCTTCAAGGCAGCGTATTTCGATAGAAGTGAATCCGGTTAGTCATCCTCGTTTGGTGCCATCGCTCCCCCAGTCTCTACCACCATGCAATAGCTTGGTCATTCTCCTACTGGTGGAAATCCTCTCATGAATAGTAGTCATGCACAAACAGATGTTGTTTGAAGTAACCAACTTTATGTATTTACTCTGCTTAAGTTTTATGAGCCTAAGAAATTTCATAATAAGTCTTGTGCCAAGATGTACTTGGAGCTAGCCCAAAAAGGTAGACAACATTGGGATAATGCTATAGTCATTTATGTTATTGATTCTACACTTCACTACCCTTTTTAAAGCTTATATTCAACGAGTTTGGAAACTGATAGGTGATTCTTGTATTTACTCTAATGAAGATGAATTCTATATTATCAAGTTTAATAAAAAAAGAGGATTGTGATTGGATTTTGGAAGGAGGACCTTATTTTTATAATAAAAAATTAATGATGATGAAGTATTGGTCTATATGCATCAAGCTTAATAAAGATAATTACATTCTACTCCAATATGGGTATGTCTCCCTTGGTTGCCTTATGACTACTAGAAAGAAGAGGGGAGAAGTCGTATTGTGTCTATTCTTGATATTCCCCTTTAAATTGATAAGTTTACGAAAGGTAGTATGATGATTACTTTTACAAGAGTATTGGTTGTAGTTTCTAATTCTTTTTCCTGCCCTAAGAATATCCCAATTTTATCAGAAGACGATCAATTGGTGATGGGGGGAGGGGGTTGTAACAACCCTGGTTTTAGTCGATTACCTGCTATAGTGATTAATGAATCATAATAGGGATTTTTGTTGGTTAATATTGAAATTCATGTTTTGAAAAAAAAATTATGCTTGGTTGGGGAGAATGGGAATTTATTAATTGAAAATTGAAAATTGAAAATCTGAGATGAGAATATTTGGTTATCATCGGGATCCTGGTGAAATATGCATATATATGTACATGGATGCATATAAATGTATTAATAGAAAATAAATGTGAAGTTAAGATAAATAAGATTTTCTTTTATCCATGAGAATTTAAGAGCCAAATTGACATAAAAATATATATGTACATATTGGGTTTTGTGATAACCAAAATTAAAGGCCTAGATGAAGAACAAGTGTTAAAAATATTTTGTAAATGAGTTTTGAGAAAAATATAAATATTTAGGATTTTTGGGCAAAATTTGTTAAGGTAAGTTGTAAAATGTGAGTAAAGATTAAATTTGATGTCTAACGATAGTTCTTAAGTATTTTGTGGTAATAAAATGTAAAAATGATGATTTTTGCCGTAAAAATAAATAAAATTGGATGTGTTGAAAATAATTTTTTATAAGTTGCTAAAACTTCTCTGTAAGCAAAATAAAGCTTTTTTTCTTTAAAACATTTAAATTGTTAATGTCTCTAAAGAATTGAAATTTGTTTGCAAATGTTAAAATTTGTAAACTTTAATGGTTGATAATTAGAAACAATTTTAAAAGAAGTAATTTATTTTTAGTACTCATATTGTGTGTAAATGATGAAATGAGCAACAAATAATGGTTATTAGTGTGTAAATATGTGTCAAACATAGCATAATTGGCTTAATTGATGCTAAATTAATTAACTTTAATGAGCCTTTAATTACTTAATTAGGGAAGGAGTTTTCTGCAGAGTGAAATAATACATGACATATTCTTCTTCCTCCTCCTTCCTTCTCATAAGCACGGAAACCAAAAATTTAGAAAATATTTTCCAACCCAAGAATAGCTTCTAACCACCTAAAATTAATGAAATTAGATAGGAAATGAAGATCTCTAGCAGGTAATTACTTCAAAACCAAATCTTAATCCATCTCTAATCTCTAGTCATAAATCTTTTGTTGTAATTGATTTCATTGCTTTTGCATGTCACAACAAAGCTCTTTTTAGGCTTCGAGATGGCAATTTCAAGCTCCAAAAATCTCCATATCGCTCAAATTCTTGCGGTTGATTCTCTTTTTAGGTGAGTGAACCTCACAACTTCTAGTAAAAATTTACAAGTGGTATTCTATGAATTTATTGTGTTTTGAGATGATTTGATTCGATTCGGTGTAGTGGATTATTTCTAAGTTACATCTCATATTCCTGACAATGCAGTGTAGTAAAAACGGCATATCTTCCACATTTCTTATCCGATTTAGCTCAATTATTTTTCTTCTGAAAACTAGACTCAATAAGAAACATTTTCTATTCATATTGTTTTTCGAAAATTTTCCATTTTGATAGGCCTGAAACAGTTTTCGAAATGATGGTATAATTCAGTCATTTGCCAAAAATTTTGAGCTGAAACTTGATATTGTTTTAGCCATAACATTTAATTTATAATCGGAATTTGATAATTCTTGATGATTCGGAAAGAAGAAAACCTAAGCTACAACTTTCGTTCAATATATTCTGTAAAATTATAAAGTTTTCTAAGCTAAAATCATCATTGTTTGTCGCTGTCCTATCGAATACATGCAGCAGGTTGAGTTTTAGACTGATAGTAAAATGACCATAACTTTTTTGTTTTTAATCGGAATTTGATAATTCTTAATGAATCGGAAAGCTAAAAACCTAAGCTACAACTCTTGTTCTATATGTTGTGCAAAATTTTGAAGTGTTCTAAGCTAAAATCATCATTGTTTGTCGCAATCCTTTCGAATACATGCAGTAGGCCGAGTTTTCAATTGTTAGTAAAATGATCATAACTTTTGAATTACTGATCGGAATTCAATTATCTTGGACATTCTGGAAAACTTGAATTATATGCAACAAAATTTCATTCATAGTGTTTAAATATCTTGCTGTTTAGTAGCTCGAAACAGCTGATTTTGTCCACTATCTTGTATCTTGCTTCATGTTGTTGTGGCATTAGTTATTCTCAAACCACTTAAAATTGTTTTGCATCTTTTTGGTGTCGATGATCATAATGTGAATGGCATTTTTAGAAAGAAAAGCCATATTTAACTATGATTCGCATTATTGAATTGATGTTGTTTTGGGTGAAAATCGATGGTGTAATCTCGTTGAACCTTGTTGTCTCTGTACACGTTTTCAACACGGGTTTTAATAAAATATTTCCAAATGATTTGTGAAATTAACAACTAATTATTATATTATTATTTTTCCGGTACTTTATTAATATAAAACCTATTTTATTACCAATATAGAGGGAAAAATTTCTATGTTAATAATTACATATACTATTTGGAAAACTGTTCTATATCTTGCTTTCGTCAAAAGTTATTTTCTAAATTTGTAAAAGTATATACACACTATTGCACATTTTGACAAAACGTGTTTGCAATTAAACGACATTGTAAACCTTATGGTATGGGACATATAAGGATATAATATCGGTTAATTTCATACTTGTCAATCGAAAAAAATTTGTTGTTTCCCCATGTTGGGTGTTTCCGTTGAAGTGGGGTATTCCTGTGATCTTATGGTTTTCTATGTTGCTTTGAGATTCCTAGTGTGGAGTAGACTAACTTATGGTAAATCGATTAGTGAAACATGCGGTATGGGACGTATTGATTTCACTTTTCGAGGTACTATTCGTAAGTCTGTGACACATCTTGTCGTTGTGCTAGCACTAGACTCGAGAGGAGCCTTATATATATGCATTTACTTGATTGAAGGGGTCAAATATACCCAACCGAGGAGACGAGTCATGCACTTAACTGAGAAAGGTTGTAGTATGGGTGCGCACCAGACCGAGATGGGTCATCGTGTTTATTATATTCGACAGTGACAGGTTGAGCCTACTTGATTGTGGTGGGTCATAGTAGAAATTTGTTGGACCGAGACGGGTCATCTTACTCGATCGAGGCAGAACATAGTGAATTGCGTATTTAAAGTGCTAGGCAAGTAATTCTTTCTATCGATGATGGTGCAACTTGGTTTCCATAGGATCCATCCTTATAATTGTACTAATGTGGGGAAAACTATTGTTTTGGATCCATATCTATGTCTCGATGATTCTTAGACTTTAGGCTATTTGGTGCTATTATATATGAAGCAAGCTTATTGCTTTAAGACCAATGGTTGGTTTTTATTGAGGAGTGTTAGTGATGCTTAAATCCATTTGCGTAATCTTGTTGATCCTTAGTCTTTCTTAGCTAGTTATTGATATTTCATTAAGTGTTCACTTCGAGTGAACAAACACATATGCGAGTATAAGTCACATACATGATGATGTTGATTGTATTATTTCCTCATTTTTTTATCTATTCTGGAGATTGCAACTCTTGGAATTTCTTGTGGTCGTCAACTTGTGTGAATCTCTAATCGTCATGACATGGAGTTTTCACGTCAAATTAACCTAAGGATACCACTTATCTGTGCTTATTATTTATTATATGATGTTATAATATTTCAACTACACCGATCCGTGTGTCTTAATGCTTGGGTCAGACCGATTATTTGTAGGTAATTATGGAAGTTGTTCTTTACTTCGTAGCTTGCCCTTTTTGATGGACTTCTTTGCTTTATATTTCTTGGACAAGTTTTGTTGCACTCATATTCGTGCTTGACACCTTTTTATGTATATATATTCTTTTATGGGAATGTAACGATGTATATGTATTCGTATTGTACCTGATGTGTGTAAAAGTTATATATATGTAACTGTGTTATGTTATGTGATCTGTGATTTATTATATTATATTTGTCTTGTTCTGAATTGATCCTGAAACACTAATGATATTGTATTAAGTAAGTAATAAGTATGTTGAACCATAAATAAATAAATAAAAACTAGAGCCTTCATCGACGTACTTAGGACTTGTTTAATACAACATTACAAGAGGTCGCTCCTATCCAGCCCTATTTCCCGCCTTAATAGACAATATTACTTTGTAATACTCTTTATTAAGGTGGGTCTCGGGGTGGGGAATTACATTTTGGTATCAAAGCCGAGTTCATAACAAATATTGATAAAACACAGAACGTTATACATAGTACACTATATCTAGGTTCATTACAAAGAACATGTCATCCCCCTCTTGGTTGTCACCAATCGAGTCCTTGAGCTTTCCTTTATCTTTGGGGAACATATCTCGAAATACTGATATAATTTCTAGGTATTCTACTTTTGTTAAATTGAGTCGATTTTATCTTAGCTTGTGTATAATCCCATTCAATCTTAATTTTCAGCTATGTCGAGCGGTGGTCTAGGTCGAGCTTCAGGTGCAGAGCCATCAGGTGGTTCCCAACCTGATGCGGTATATATGTTCGAACGACCAGATTCTTAAGCTTATTAAGATCACTTAGCCTATTATTTCATCTCGTTCTTCTCCTCCTCGCAAGTCGGTGTTTGCGCATATGTGTAGTGATTTCACACACCTCGGTGGCAAGCCATTCAGTGGTACCGAACAGTGTTAGAAGTCCAAGCTTGGGTTCTTACTTGCGAGCGTATATTTACTTGCATGGAGATTTGCAGTCATTATTGTGTCCTTGTGGCATCAACTATGCTACAAGGTTGTGCTTTGGATTGGTATGAGCTTCTTATTGCGGAGCTAGACGAGGCTACCTTGAGTGGAAGTAGTTTAGGGAGCGATTTGAACTTAAGTTCATGCCTGAATCTGAGAATCTATCTTGGCTCAACGACGTTTCCTTGAGCTTAAGCAAGGGAAATCGACAGTTATGGAGTATGTTACCTTATTCGATGCATTGTCTAAGTATGGTCTTGAGCACATTAGTACTTCTTGCAAGAAAATTCTCAATTTTGTTATGGGGCTTAGAAAATATTTGAAGAAATCCCTCTTGCTACATTTGAAACTTTCCTTTGATGATTTAGTAGATGTGGCCATCCAAGTTGAAGCGGTCAAAAAGGAAGTTGATAGTGATGTTGAGTTCGAAGATCGAAAAAACTCGGATAATAAACATCTTCCTAACCATGAGTCCAAGCCTTTTTCTCATCAGTAAAAGAAGTTGAAAGGATCTAGTTCTTATCCTTCTGTTGTTTCTAAGAGGTTCAAGCCTTTGGAATGCCACAACTGTGGATCTCATGATCACTTTGCCAGAGATCGCCCAAAACCCCGCACTTGTGGTTACTGTAGGCAAGAAGGATGTATGGCATTTCCTTGCCCTAAGAAGAAAAAGAATTCTAATGCGAGTAATCTTGTTGTAGCTACCACGCCTTGTAGATCCTCTCAACCTTGAGGTACTCTTTTATCTTTGTGAGATGTTTTATTTCTTGATTAGTAATCCTACTTGGAGCGTGATTTCGCACTCACTGGTTGGGAAAGAGTATACAGTGGTGCTCTTTTCTTTTCGTTTTCTGGTGACTAGAATATTGTCCTTTCTAAGACATTGAATTCCTTCCCTTGCCATGTTTGGGTTTTGTTGGCTCGCTTTTTGACCAAGCCATCCAGGATCATTCATAAAAGGAAACCAGGAAACCAAGTCCCCCAAGAAATTGGAAGAATGGATCGCACGCCATCGTCTCGCCCAGGAATGGATCGCACGCCATCGTCTCGCCCAGGAATGGATCGCACGCCATCGACTCGCCCAGGAACGGATCGCTCCCATCTCGTCGACGAACGGCACCTCCAGGCGATCCGATCCCTTGGTACGAACCGAACCCCCTGACCCATTCAACCACGAGCTGGTCTTCAGCGATCCGAATCGCACGGATCTCACGACACCTGTTCATAACGGCTAGTTTGACTGTTTCTTCAATGGTGGCGATGCGATCCGGTAATCTCGGGATTCGTGCCACGTGTCCGCGATCCGCCTGATATAATCAGCTATAAATAGCCCAGAGCTTGGCATTTTTCGGGATCCTTTTGGCAATAGTGAATACTGAGTCCGCCATTGTTGTCAAACCACTGAAACATTGAGAGAAATCACTGTTGTACTAGCTTTTAAAGCATAATCAATAAGATATAAAGTGGACGTAGGCTCGTTAACGCCGAACCACTATAAATTCTGAGTGTTATTTTCTTATTCCTTGTTCCCCATTTAGAATTCTCTACAGTTTATAACAATTTGGGTGTTAGGTCCAAATTTCGATCTAACATTTTTGGTGCTTTCACTGAGAAACTCAGTCTTAAAGTTTCTTCATTCGTTTTCTTGAAGATTCCAGCGATTCGGATATCATGGTTGGAAAAAGATCTAAAGTTTCGTAGACCAACGAGACGATCGAGGAGAGTGTACACGAACTGGGCAACGAAGAGACTCTGGATCGCGGAGCGCAGTGGGCGATCCGATCCGATGAAAACACCTCGTTCCGAGTCGATGAGAACGAGACGATCCGTGCTACTGAAGGGGTTGTTACTCGATCCCGGGGCAACGCCTCGCAGCCTCCGCGCACCACGACCACGAGTCGATCTCAGGGGGGCGCAGCGAACCGCCCTCCACGAACCGCAGCTACCCGAACTGATGGTCAGAACACAACTCGACCTGGAAAAGAACCTATGACCCACTCCTATCGTCCTGGAACCTCTGCTCGACCCGGTCCGAGCACTTTGCCCATAAGAGAGGGTGATGATGACCACTATGATCCTGCTGCTCCTGTCACTGAGGGGGATCTTTCCCGCTTTGTCGAAATGTGGGATAGGTTGTTTGACGAGTTGGCTGCCCAAAGACAGGAAAGTTCTATCCTACAGCAAAACCTGATGGCTATGGATAGAAGACTTGATGAGCTAGCAAGGCAAAGAGCATCGCCGGTTCGTCCACTCACCCCAGCATATTCCTCTTCATCTGAAGAATCGCCGAGACCTCCGCGGCGACCGTACGAAAGAGCCGAAAACATAGAACAGCTTCGGTTCGGGACCCTGCCCTCACAAGAAGAAGAAGAACTAGGGGCAAGACCCACAGACCGTAATATGGATGGTCAAGTAACGACCCTCAGGACTCGAGGTGTGAACAGTCCTGTGCATGACAGACCATCTCAGCCCCGTCGCCGTACGCATACTCATGATAACAGGGGGCAGCGAGGCCCCGTCCAAGCCCCGGACTTTGTAGCTACTCCCCGAAGAGAGATCAGAGAACCTCGTCGGGCCAGAGGCACTGACCCCGAACCTCCTTTGACTAGTGCAAACGTTGCAACCATGGTTCGCCAGATTTTGGCCGACAGCCGTGGACAGCGGAACGAAGATTGGGGGATTGACCGCAGTCATACTCCTTTTACTGGCGATATTTTGGATGCAACTTTTCCAAGGCGTTTCAACATGCCACAAATGAACCGATATGCAGGAAGGTCTGATCCTGTTCATCACCTAATGAGATACTCTTGGTCGATGACTGCTGCCGCCGCTTCTGACGCGGTTAAGTGTAAAGCGTTTCCCATATTCCTGGAGGACGTGGCTTTGCTATGGTTTACTCGCCTGCCGGCGAGATCGATTTCTAGCTTCAGGGAACTGAGCGAGAAGTTCGTAGAGCAATTCCGTATCTACGCACAGAAGACGAAAAGCGTGATCGATTTATTCCTTGTCAAACAGCGACCAGGCGAAAGTCTAAAGATGTACCTGGATCGTTTCAATTTGGCCGCCACTGAGGTTAAAGATCCTCATGAGCCGACCATTGTCGCAGCACTAATTGATGGAGTGGACAAGGACACTGAGTTTGGGAGGTACTTGGCAGGCAAACCACCCCACACCAGAGAATTATTCTATGAGAAAGCCAATGTACATCTACGCCGGGAAGAGGTATACGCGAACCGAAAGCTTAAAACAACTGATAAGGAAGAAGTTCAGAGCAATGTCACCATCAAACAGACTGGAGACAGCTCGGGGAAAGTTGAGGTTAACGTCGGAAATCAGAACCAGGGTGGTCGCCGACCGGGTAACAACAATAACAATGCTAACGGCAACAGCCGGAAGAGAGGCCGAGGGAACGACTCCCAGAGAAGGACTCGTCCCAGGGCCTTTGAAAGTTATACACCCATAAATGACACTCTGGAAAATATCTTCGTGGATGCGTATGAAGTCCTCCAGAATAAGAGGCCACCTCCTAGAGAGTCGACAGAAAAAGAGCGTGAGACAGGGAAGTTTTGCCTCTTTCATCAAATCCACGGCCATTCGACGAATGAATGCCGTCACCTGAGGGACGTAGCCGAAAGGCTGCTTCGAGAAGGGAAGCTAGACGAATACAAAGTAACGCCTAGGGACAGGGGGCAAGCAGTGCAGGCCCCGAATCAGAATCAAAATCAACTTGCTGCTAGGCCAAATGCTCAGCAAAAGGGAAAGAATATTGTAATCAACACCGTGATCGGTGGACTTTACCTTGCTGGGCATAGTTCCAAAGCATTAGATCAATATGTCAACGCAGCCGAACAACACCTCGAAGTGGGGGAATGTAGCAACCCCGAGGACAGTGTCTCGGTGAAGCAGCAAAAGATGATGACTGATGACGTTGTTTTCCGAGAATGAGAAAGCATCGCGGTCCATGCTCCAACTGAAGATCCACTTGTAATTACGATACCCATCGGGCCAGCCACTGTTCATAAGGTACTGGTGGACAACGGGAGTTCCGTTAATATCCTTTTCAAAAAAGCCTTTGACCAGATGAATCTTGAGATAAAAGACTTGAAGCCCTGCCAAGGATGGATTCGTGGATTTAACGGAGCATCCACCGCACCTATGGGTTATGTAGAATTGCCAGTTACACTTGGGGAAGGAGAACGCCAGAGAGCGAGAATCCTTCCCTTTGTGGTTTTGGATGTCGAATCGCCATACAATGCCTTCTTGGGCCGGCCGGCCCTCGCAAAATTCAGAGCCTGTATAGCCCCCTGGTGCTTGCTATTGAAGTTCCCCACAGAAGCTGGCATTGGTATCGTCAGAGGGGATCAAGTTGTTGCGCGAGCATGTTATGTTGCCGAATTAAAATTGCTTCGCAACGGTGGGGATATCGAAACTAAAGGCACTCCTCCCCCTTTGGGGGCGGAAACCTTATAGCAACCAAAGAGGATAATTGTTGGAGAGTTGCCTAGAGTGATGCCCGAGGATATAGATCCCAGAGAGGATCAAGAACCCGGGGGCAGAACGGCAACTCCGAACGAAGCAACTGTGGATGTGCCAATCGATGACAGTGACCCGGAGAAGGTCCTTAAGATTGGATCCCAGTTAAGTCCGACTCTTGCCGAAGATTTGACGACTTTCTTAAAGAACAACTTGGATGTATTCGCTTGGACCCATGCGGATATGTGCGGGATATCCCCATCAATCATGAGCCATTCTTTGAGCATTAACCCCAAACATCCTCCAGTAAAGAAAAAAAGACGAATGCTGGGCCCAGAGAGGTCCGCTGCCTTGAAAGAAGAGGTTGGAAAGCTAAAGAGTAATGGTTTTATCAGAGATTCCGATTACCCAGACTGGATTTCGAATCCAGTCCTGGTAAAGAAGGCCAACGGAAAGTGGCGAACGTGTATCGACTTCTCGGATCTAAACAAAGCTTGTCCAAAGGATAGTTTCCCATTACCTCGAATTGACCAGTTGGTAGACTCGAAGGCAGGTCATGAGCTTCTCTCATTCATGGATGCTTATTCAGGATACAACCAAATTCCGATGCATGTTCCGGACCAGGAGCATACTAGCTTTATCACTGATCTGGGGTTATATTGTTACGTAGTAATGCCCTTTGGTTTGAAGAATGCAGGCGCTACGTACTAACGTCTGGTCAACAGAATGTTTTATAACCAAATCGGGAAGACAATGGAAGTATACGTCGACGATATGTTGGTTAAATCCAAGCAATCCTTTCAACACACTACTGACTTGGCAGAGATGTTTGGCATTCTTCGAAAGTATGGGATGAAACTCAATCCCACCAAATGTTCATTTGGTGTTGCTTCTGGAAAATTCTTAGGATTCATTGTCAGTTCGCGCGTTATCGAGATTAATCCGGACCAGATCACGGCAATCAGGGACATTCAGGAACCTAGGCAAATTAGGGATGTGCAAAGCCTTGCCGGAAAAGTGGCCGCACTAAGCAGATTTATCTCCAGGGCTACGGATAAGTGCATCCCATTCTTCGAATTAATAAAGCGAGGAAAACGCCACTTTAAATGGACACCTGACTGCGTAGAAGCGTTTCAGAATTTGCTCAGACACTTGGAGAAGCCTCCAATTCTATCTAAACCAATAGACCACGAGGATTTATTCGTGTATTTGGCAGTATCATCTCATGCAGTCAGCTCAGCATTGGTAAGGGAAGAGGAAAAGGTCCAAAGACCTGTGTATTATGTGAGCAAAAAATTGACAGCAGCCGAGCGTAATTATCCACGGATAGAAAAACTGGCGTATAGTTTACTGATTGCCTCCAGAAAACTTCGGCACTACTTTCAGGCACATCCTATTACCATATATACTGATCACCCACTCAAGCAAGTTTTACAGAGACCGGAAGCATCTGGAAGGTTACTCAAATTGAATATTGAGTTAAGTCAATTTGACTTGAACTTTCAGCCCAGGCGATCAATTCGGGGGCAGGTGATAGCTGACTTCATAGCAGAGTTCACTGTTCCTGAAGAAGACATAGCAAACGAAGAAGTGGAACCCTCAAAGTTACTTTTCGACCCTAATGTCTGGAGATTATATACTGATGGTGCTAGAAACAACGAAAGATCCGGCGCCGGAATAGTGCTTGAAACCCCCGAGAAACGATTGATAACTTATGCCATCCAAATGGAGTTTCAGGCCACTAACAACGATTCTGAATATGAAGCTCTGATAGCCGGATTAAAGATTGCAAAGATGCTAGAAGTCACAAAATTGAACATCTTCTGCGATTCCAAGTTAGTTGTGAACCAAGTTACTGGGAGATTCCAAGCTAAAAGTGCAAGATTGATTCTATACTTAAAGAAAGTGAAAGAGCTGCTGAATGAGTTTGATCACTACAGCATATCTCATATTCCGCGGTCAGAAAATCAGCAGGCAGACAAGTTGGCAAAGATGGCTAGTTCTAACGATCCTGAAGTGATAGGGCTAGCCCCCGTTGAAGTACTTCGGTCTCCCAGCATTGATCAGATGGAAATCGACCTAGTAATAGAGACGGAACCAGAAAAGGAGTCGTGGATGACTCCTATAAAAAATTTCCTAATGGATGGAGTGCTTCCGACCAGGAAAAGCGAGAGGCGTAAAGTGATTCGTAAAGCCGCCCGATACGTACTGCAAGGCGGAATCCTTTATAGACAAGGGTATTCAATGCCCCTCCTTCGGTGTATAGCCCACGATGACATCAAACGTGTGCTGCAAGAAGTCCACGAAGGTGAATGTGGCGACCACACTGGGGGGCAAACTTTGGCGAAGAAGATATTGCGGCATGGTTACTTCTGGCCTACCATAAATAAGGATGCAGTAAAATATGCACGATGATGTGATGCGTGCCAGAGATTTTCAAAAATACCTAGGGCACCTCCGAGCCAGTTAAAAACGATAATGAGTCCATGGCCTTTTGCTATGTGGGGAATCGATATCATAGGAAGTCTCCCCATAGCGAGGGGCGAAGCAAAGTTCGCCATTGTGGCTGTAGATTATTTCACTAAGTGGGTCGAGGCAGAACCACTAACTACGATCACAACTAAACGGGTGATCAACTTCATCGTGAGAAACATCATCTGTCGATTCGGGATTCCAAAAATTGTGATAACAGACAACAGAACTCAATTTGATAGTGCTGAATTCAGAAACTTCTGCCAAAGATACCACATCGAGAATCGATACACCTCCGTGGCACACCCACAATCGAACGGGCAAGTCGAAGCTGTAAATAAAGTAATTAAGTCCATTCTGAAAAGAAGAATGAAGCGGGCTAGAGCCATGTGAGCAGACGAATTGCCCTTGGCACTATGGGCCTACAGGACGACATATAAATCAGCGACAGGACATACCCCGTTCTCCCTTGCTTTTGGAACGAAAGCAGTCATCTCGATTGAGATAAAGGTACCTTCTCATCGGGTGACCTATTATGATCCAATGTCCAATAATGAATTGCTCCTTGAGTCCCTGGATATGATCGAAGAAAAGAGGGATGAAGCCGACCTGCGTGCTCTGAGATGCAAACAACAGGTCGCCCGATATTACAACAAAAAGGTCCGAGCCCGAACCTTGGAACCCGGAGACTTGGTTCTGAAACGTGTCTTTCCACCCCCAACTCATATGGGAGCGAAGTGGGAAGGACCGTACTCTATTCTCAGCAAGCTTGATAATGGAACCTTCAAGCTGGCAACCGTAGATGGAAAGGAAATCCCCAGAGTGTGGAATGCCCAACATCTACGGCCATATTTAACATGAGAGGCTTCAAACTTATTCTTTTGCTTTGTTAAAAAAAAACTATGTACAGGGCATGACTCGCCTAGAACAGTCTGATTCCTTAAAGCAAGAGATTATAAAGTGGACGTAGGTCATGATTCGACCGAACCACTATAAAAATACTGTGTGTCATTTACCTTTATTGCATCTTTATTTATTTGCCTATGAAAATCAGTGTGAATAATGCAGGTACCCGAAGTCCGGTGCCGACAGTTCCTCTCGTAAACTAATCAGAGGAACCCAAAGCCTTGGTAAATGCTCTAGCTGCTTGTCCGACTGGTTTTAATCCTCGGAGCTTGGATTAAAATGTAAACCTGAGACGAGTTTGAGGAGCATGCATGATCGCAGACTACTGAGTCCCAACTCTAACTCTCCAGAGAGAGAGAGAGAGTATAAAAGCGTCTCCGATTGAGCGCTGAGAAAGAGCTCCTTTCCCGCTGAAGGATCGGGAAGCGGATGAATCGCTGAGATCGAACTCTAACTCTCCAGAGAGAGAGAGAGTATAAAAGCGTCTCCGATTGAGCGCTGAGAAAGAGCTCCTTCCCCGCTAAAGGATCGGGGAGCGAATGAATCGCTGAGCTCGAACTCTAACTCTCCAGAGAGAGAGAGAGAGAGAGAGTATAAAAGCGTCTCCGATTGAGCGCTGAGAAAGAGCTCCTTTCCCGCTAAAGGATCGGGGAGCGAATGAATCGCTGAGCTCGAACTCTAACTCTCCAGAGAGAGAGAGAGTATAAAGGCGTCTCTGATTGAGCGCTGAGAAATAGCTCCTTCCCCGCTGAAGGATCGGGGAACGAACGAATCGCCAAGCATAAAACTCTAACAATTGATTAGGGGGCATCACGCGCTCCTATGCAAACACTAAACTTTGATATAACAGTGTAACATAGCATGAACATTCTTCTTCCTGTTGATTGACTGACTTATGATTATTAATAGTTGGCTAACGACTAAACGTGGAAAGTTTCTATGAATACAGGTACACAATGATGTAAGAAGAAACAAATCTTTGTTTATGTTCTGCAAATCGGCAAAGTGAAAACAAGTTAGAAACAAAAGTGAGGACCAGTCTCACAATTACACTTCCTGGCCAGTGGAAAACTTAAAAGACAAAATATCAATAAACATCCTATTTATGCTTTGATATCTTCTCTCGCTTCTGCCTCTCCAGCCTCTCCTTGTCGGCTTCAGATGGATCCCCCTTCTTCCTCTTCCGCTTGTCCATAAGGGGGGCATCTAACTCCTCTGAGTTTTCCTCTTCCTCTTCTTTTCCCTTGCTTCTGCTGGAGAGGGAAGTCGGGAAGTCATCGGGGTTTGCAAAGTGAAGTTGCCGGCTGATGGACTTGGACTGGATTTTCATAATCATCCCAGTTTTGGGATCGAATTCTGCAAGAGGGACCACGTCCAAAGCCTCATCCCCCACCTTCTTTAAAGCCAACTCTTTCTCTTGTCTGGCTTTTCAGCTGGCCAGAGGTTCCTCATCATCATCATCATCGTCGGCCTTTTTGGTGCCTATAGTATCTTCTTCGTCATCCACGTGGCGACCATCCATGTCTTTTAAAGCTTCGATGGTCTCGGCATCCTTGAGTACATCGGGACCAGCACCCGGCAGGACGGTCTCCTCCTCTACTTCTCTCTCTTTTCCAACGCCCTTGTCGACGGGCTCGCCACCTGCATTATGAGAGACACACATTACTAATTCAATGGGTTGTCCTGTTAGACGACGACAATTCGCAATCGCCTTAGCAAATTGTTGGGAAAAGAAAAAGGTACCTTCAGCAGATACTCCTTCTTGAGTAGATCCGGATGCTCCAACAACCACGGGAGTTAAGCCTAAGGGGATTAGCGGATCGTCAGGGTGATACTCCTCAACTTCGGAGGTTTTAGACTTCGCGGCGGAGCTGGAACCTTCGTCAATTTTGCTTTTTCCTTTAGCCATGGTTCTCTCTTTCTCCATTTCCGCCAGGATTAAGCGACGACCCTCTACCAGATCCTCAGGCTCGTTGTCCCTTAGGATGCTCTTCATCAATTCATCTTCATTGATCTCTTCGACCCCTAGTCTATGTTTTTCGCCCTCCACGATGGCATCCCATAAGTTGGCCAAAGTAACATGATAATCCGGGATCCATGAGATATTGCGAGTTTTGAGAACCTGACCGAGGAAATCAAAGATCATCTCCTCAAACCCCTCGATTTCTTTCTCTCTTTCAAGGAGTTTGTTGTTGGAGGCAGTGGCCATTTCAATGGCGCTATCAACGTTCTTTTCGGCAAGAGCTGCCCGTCTCTCCGCATCTGCCACCTGATCATTCAAGATCACTTTTTCCGCCTCTGCCAGAGCCAACCTTTCTTTTAGACTCGCTTTCTCTGTCTCCCAATCAGCCTTCTCCGTCAAAAAATGGCCTTGTGCCGTTACCAATTCGATGTTGGCCATTCTGAGGTCTTCAACCTCCTTTTTTAAGGCCATTTTTTCCTGGCTATTGGAATCCAGTTCTGAATGAAAGCGTTGCTTGGCATTTTCTAATTCAGTTTTATAATTTGCGGCGTCTCTCTGTGCCAAAGCGAGCTGGGCTTGAGCGTCTTCCAGGTCCTTCTCTAATTTTGTCCTAGCCCTTTCGTTGTTTTCAAGTTTTGCTTTAGACCTGTGAGCTTCAATTTCAAGTGTTCGGATGACTTCCGAAAGATTAAGTGCGTGCTTTTTCATCATCTCGTACTGCTTGGCCACGTGACGGATATGCCCGATAACTTCTTTATCCCAGTTTTTAGGGACCGGTTCCAAGGCAGGAACGAAGACCATCCTATCAAAGAACATTCCTGGAAATTGTTCCCGTAGCTTTTCCAGCCTACCTTGGATTTCAGGACCGTGAACGTAATCCCGTGAACCGGGGGCTGCTAACTCTGGTTGGCTGGTGGGGACAATGTTACTTCTCTCTTGCTCAGTTTCTTTGGATGAATCTCTGTCCCCATCTTTGGATTCGTGGCGCCTTTTGGACGACCGACTGTGGGAAGGCGCACTCTTTGGAGGAGTCAACTCTTTTGGAAGTGTCTTCCCCCCGGTCGGAATTGTTGGATGACTCGAAGGCCTGGTAGAAGTTGATTTAGGTGGAGATCGAGGTTGCGAAGAGCTCGGCCTATGAGAAGGACCGCGAGGGCGCTCAGTACCTGAACGAAGGCTGGGGGTGCCTTCGCGAAGAGAACGGTACGAATAAGATTTCCTGCGCGACATCGATCCTGTAAAAAGAAAAGAAGAGCATATTATCACTTTGAATATCCACAATATAATAGTGCACGGTCAGGCAGTGTGTGTGAGGTGTGCATCCCATATAATTCCCCCTAACAGACCCGGGCCTGGAGACCGGCTCATCTGGCCCGTTTCACATCCCCTTGTTGAATCAGTCGCCTCTTCGGGAGCAGAAAAGAAAGGCTCCTCGCCGAAGTCTTTTTCCGTATATTCAATGTCGGGCAGAGGGATTTTATTCAGCTCGTCGAATAACTGTTCTTCTGTCAATTCGTCATCACCGACAGTTTCCATTGGAGCAGAGGTAGGGATTTCCTTCGACACATCACCACGGGACTCATCCCCCCTGTATACATTCAAGTCTTCGTCGTCTTGGATGACTATCGGAGAAGGACTTTTGTGAAATTTGGTTGTCTCCACCGCTTGTGAAGTTCCCTCTCCTTCCGTTGGGGGCACATATTTATAAGGTTTGCCGCCAGTTCCAAGTCCAAATTTCCTATCCAAGAGGCGATGCTTATGAAGGTTGTCATCCGTAATGCATTATTTAATCCTTAAAAAGTCGGATCTGTTTTGCAAGAGAATGGATAACCGGTTGTTGTATAATGCACCCTCTGTTTTCGGGAAGACATGATCTGTTTAAGACAAAGGAAAAAAGCGGAAGAATGTTATTACTTAGACTCCCCAAGCAGGATATTCAACTAAGCGGTCAAAGTTTACTTGATTTGAGCCATCTCCGTGAGCATCCAGCCTGTTTTCTTATGTAAAACCAGTCGGACTTAGGATCCCCAATGTTGCTGTATCCGTCGTACAGAACTTTCCTATTCGCCACTGATTCAAAAAAGGAAAAGTTGGGAGTTGCAGAAGAACGGTGCTTGAAGAGAAAGAAGAACACCAGATCTCTGAATTTGAGTTCGGCGCGCAAGATCTCCGCATAAGCAACATATAAAGAGTATAGAGACGCGTAGGCGTTTGGATGAAGCTGCATCGGGGCAATGCCTAATCGTCTCAGAGTTTCAATGACAATTGGAGGGAACGGAGGAATGGCTCCTACTAGACACATTGTTCGGCTGATCGACATGTACCCTTCCGGAGCTAGATGGGGTCTATCTTCGCTTCCAGGTGTCAAGACATCGTCCCAAGGAATGCCGTGTCTTAGGCAGATTCTTTTGAGTTTTATCTCGTCAAGCTTGGACGCTAAAGAATCAGAGAATTTATCTATCCCGACTGCGCCTGGAATTTCGTCCGGAGCTCGCTCGTCAGACTCGGAGTTGTTACTGGATGAAGTACTTTCAGTCGGATCTGACTCTGTAGCTTCATACTCAGACCCAGAATCTTCACCTCCTGGATTGGTCGGAGGAATTTGGGGATTATACTGCTCAGGAGTCTCGGATTCCGTTTCGGCTACGGATCTTGAGGAAGAGTGATCGTTCGACATCGCTGCTATGACGAGAAAATATAAACGATAAGATCAACACTACCCGTCCCCCGTGCGTGCAAGTGTTGATGTGTGTGTGCTGGTGTGTGCGCGTTATTAAAAACAATAATAAAGCATGAAAGCAGTCAAGGTTATTAAAGGTCGTTAGTCGTCATATGCAGTCAAATCATGAGGTCGTTTAGTCCGGAAAGATCAACATCAAGGCTCTATCCTAACTGTCCAGAGTTTTGTAGCGACAAGGCGTTGATTAAAGACTGAAATTTCTTCATATCACCAGCCATGAGACGGATCGCATAGCAGAGGGATCGCCCCCTTCGACTCGCATAGCAGAGGGATCGCCCCCTTCGACTCGCATGGCAGAGGGATCGCCCCTTTCCGGATCGTAGAGCAAAGAGATCGCCCCTCATCGAATCGCCGGACGAAGGGAAGGCTCCCTCACGAACCGTTGCGACTGCCGTGATACGACCCTTGGTTGCCATCTCAATCTTTCGTCTCGCCACTTGTTTCCGTCTTCAATCATTGACCACGATCCGAGTCGGCCTTCCTTCCCCTTCTGCATCCTTCTTCTTCCTCATCTCCTTCCCATCCTCAAGTTCTGAGCTCCACGCTCAATGGCCATGGCGACTTGGTGATTTATTCAGAAAGTAGCGGATTTATATTGTTTCTCCCTTGAATCAGCAGTAGAAATTCAGGAAAGTAATATGAGAGTGCTTTCTATAAAGTTACCTTTCTAAAAACTGAGAGAATACTTGGATTTTCGAAAGTTTTAAAAGGTTGGATTCGTTTTTCAATAGCTCGCGTGAGACGATTCAGCAGAGAGGAAAAAGAAGGAGAATGAAGAGGGGAGCGTCAGCTTATATAGGCAAAGAAGGTGACCGTTTGTCTCCCCTCCTTTGTCTTATTCGGTCCACGAAGCACCATGCAGGCCACGATCCAGAGATAGAATCGCATAGAAGCCCGCGGACCGCTTTGAAATGATGACCCACAATACTCAAAGCCCGACACGACTCGAAGGAAGATACGCCCCGTTTTGCACAAGAGCCTAGGAACTCGGCACGAGACGAGCAGATGACCAAATCGGATCGTGTCGTCCTATGGCGATCCGACTCATACATTTGTCGATTTGAACCAATGCGACTGTTGACTTACATCCCTTCAGGAGAGGGTAAATAAGAATCTTCGAAGCATGTTTCATCATCAATAAAACATACTTCGAGGGGGCAAAATGTTGGCTCGCTTTTTGACCAAGCCATCCAGGATCATTCATACCAGGAAACCAGGAAACCAAGTCCCCCAAGAAATTGGAAGAATGGATCGTACGCCATCGTCTCGCCCAGGAATGGATCGCACGCCATCGTCTCGCCCAGGAATGGATCACACGCCATCGACTCGCCCAGGAACGGATCGCTCCCATCTCGTCGACGAACGGCACCTCCAGGCGATCCGATCCCTTGGTACGAACCGAACCCCCTGACCCGTTCAACCACGAGCTGGTCTTCAGCGATCCGAATCGCACGGATCTCACGACACCTGTTCATAACGGCTAGTTTGACTGTTTCTTCAATGGTGGCGATGCGATCCGGTAATCTCGGGATTCGTGCCACGTGTCCGCGATCCGCCTGATAAAATCAGCTATAAATAGCCCAGAGCTTGGCATTTTTCGGGATCCTTTTGGCAATAGTGAATACTGAGTCCGCCATTGTTGTCAAACCACTGAAACATTGAGAGAAATCACTGTTGTACTAGCTTTTAAAGCATAATCAATAAGATATAAAGTGGACGTAGGCTCGTTAACGCCGAACCACTATAAATTCTGAGTGTTATTTTCTTATTCCTTGTTCCCCATTTAGAATTCTCTACAGTTTATAACAATTTGGGTGTTAGGTCCAAATTTCGATCTAACAGGTTTGATAATATTTGGATTGGTTTGTATTTTCAAACCGTTTCAAAGAATGCTTTAAGATGTTGTCTAGTGTAACCACTTACCATATAATTCATGGGATAAACTTAAATCTACTCACATGTGGTCTCCTTAGAGAATTGTTGGTGTAAAATTTGTCCATGTTGAGGGAACCATCGTACTGGAAGTTTGGATATTGATTTAATATAATCTTTTATGTTAACTTTAAGGAATGAGTTTAATTAAATTAAAAGCAAGAGGGTAAGTTGGAACTTATGAGAGAGTGAGTAAGCTAATCTCAGTGCGCAACAGAAGCTAGTTAATTTATTCGGCTGTGCACGAGGAAGTATTTAAAACATATATATTCCTAAGAGTAAAATAATAAAGAGGATAGCTTTTTTAGGCTTAAAAAATATTCAATTAACATGATTGGTTAATAGAAGAAGAGGCATGGTTATGGATTGTGTTGACATGTCTAGACGTGGCTTAAGAGACTGGTCGAGACAAGGGACGCCTTGGGTCGATAGGAGTTCCAAAGGTTTGTTTGAGGCGTTATTGACATGAGAAAAATAACCGATGGTTAAAGAGTTGATGTTATCATAGTTAACTGATTCACGAACTTAAGTTAAAAAAATGAAACTTGCAAGTTAAGTAGTCGTCATAAGAGTTTTGATAACCATTATTTTATTTTACTTGCATCCTATATATATGTATATATGTTTTATCAAAATTTTGAAAATATATATTATGTATAATGTTAATAAGATCGTTTGGAAATTCAAAGATAAACTTCGATTTTGGAAATCTAAGAGATAAGTAGTATAATTTTTGATGAAATCCTTTTACTTCTGTTTTGGTGCATTGAAATAAGTAAAAGTTTTGAAATTATAAATATTGCAATATGAGATTTAACTTATGAGAAGTGAATGGTTATTGAATATAAATAGTGTTTTTTTGATACCTTGAGTAAACAAAGATATAAAATGCAGTTTTAAAAGGAAGTCGAGAATTTAGTTAAAATGAATTCTATGTTATCTCGCTGGGTCGAGTTTGGAAAAAAATGTTAAACCCATACTCTGTTTGAGTAGGTATTTGGGAATGTGCCTTTGTTCAAGATGAGAAGAAGCATTGAATCACTCGTGCTCTTATTTTATTAATTAATAAAAACCTTTTGAATTGTCTAGTGGTTATTTTAGCTCTTCGGGCTTTTCTTGAGTTTGGGTGAAAGGAAGGGTGATGAGAGGAATTCGGTATGTAAGTACAGTGACATTCTGCAACCTTAAACCAATCGATTGTGATGATTTCTTTTAACACTTCCTTGTTGATCCTCTTTAGTTGGATACGCCTCTTTGTCTTGCTTACTGAGGAAGTGTTTTCTAAGTGTTGAATCTGTGTTCGTATTGCTTTTCTGAGCTTATAAAAGATCTATCTTGTTGTATCTCTCTCATAGCTTTTTGTTCATAATCTTGCTTCGAAGGATTCACACCTATACAATTCTCAGTAGTCGGGTAATCTTGAATATTGTGTCTAGATGAATTAGTGAGAGTGATTGATGTGCGTATCCTTACTCGTCTCTTTCAGAGCTTGAGAATGGGTATTTTAAAATCAAGCTCATTTCTTTTGTCGTGCGTTTCTTGTGTTGATGGAATAAATTAACTGGTTATGACTTATTCCAATGGAAATGGTGAGGATGCAATTGTTGTAAAGGGGGAAGTCTGTAACGACCCTGGTTTTAGTCGATTACCTGCTATAGTGAATAATGAGTTATAATGGGGATTTTTGTTAGTTAATAATGAAATCCGTGTTTTGAAAAAAAAATTGTGCTTGGTTGGGGAGAACGGGTATTTAATAGTTTAAAAGTGAAAATTTCAGAGGAGAATATTTGGTTATTGTTGGGATCCTGGTGAAATATGCATATATATGTACATGGATGCATATAAGTGCATAGATAGAAAATAAGTGTGAAGTTAAGATAAATAAAATTTTCTTTTATCCATGAGAATTTAATAGGAAAATTGACATAAAAATATATATGTATATATTGGGTTTTGTGATAAGTAAAATTAGATGCCTAGATGAAGAACAAGTGTTAAAAATAGTTTGTAAATGGGTTTTGAGACAAAATATAAATATTTAGGTTTTTAGGCAAAACTTGTTGAGGTAAATTGTAAAATGTGAGTAAAGAGTAAATTTGATGTTTAACAATAGTTTTTAAGTATTTTGTGGTAATAAAATGTAAAAATGTTGATTTTTTCCGTAAAAATAAATAAATAAAAATGGATGTGTTGAAAATAAATTTTTATAAGTTGCTAAAACTTCTCCATAAGCAAAATAATGCTTTTGTTCTTTAAAACATTTAAATTGTCAATGTTTCTAAAGAATTGAAATTTGTTTGCAAATGTTAAAATTTGTAAACTTTAATAGTTAATAATTAGAAATAATTTTAAAAGAAGTAATTTATTTATACTCTTATTGTGTGTAAATGATGAAATGAGCAACAAATAATGGTTATTAGTGTGTAAATATGTGTTAAACATAACATAATTGGCTTAATTGATGCTAAATTAATTAGCTTTAATGAGCCTTTAATTACTTAATTAGGGGAGGAGTTTCCTGGGGAGCGAAAGAGTATATTATGTATTCTTCTTCCTCCTCCTTCCCTCTCATAAGCACAGAAACCAAAAAAATCTAGAAAATATTTCCCATCCCAAGCGTAGCTTCTAACCTCCTGAAATTAATGAAATTAGATAGGAAATGAAGATCTCCTGCAGGTAATTACTTCAAAACCAAGTCTTAATCCATCTCTAATCTCTAGTTACAATTCTTTTGTTGTAATTGATTTCATTGCTTTTGCATGTCACAACAAAGCTCTTTTTAGGCTTCGAGAAGACAATTTCAAATTCCAAAAATCTCCATATCGCTCAATACTCTTCCGGTTGATTCTCTTTTCAGGTAAGTGAACCTCACAAATTCTAGTTGAAATCATTTATAAGTGGTATTCTCTGAATTTATTGTGTTTTTGAGACGATTTGATTCGATTTAGTGTAGTGGATTATTTCAGAGTTACATCCCGTATTCCAGACAATGCAGTGCTGTAAAAAAAGCATATCTTCCACCTTTCTTATCCAATTTAGCTCAATTTTTTTCCTAAAAATTAGACTCAATAAGAAACATTTTCTATATAGATTGTTTTTTGAAAATTTTCCGTTTGATAGGCCTGAAACAATTTCGAAATGATGGTATAATTATGTCTTTTGCCTAATTTTCTGAGCTGAAACTTGAAATTGCTTTAGCCATAACTTTTTCGTTTTTAATCAGAATTTGATAATTCTTGATGATTCGCAAAGCTAAAAACCTAAGCTACAATTTCAATCAATATGTTCTGATTTTTTTTAAAGTTTTCTAAGCTAAATTCATCATTATTTGTCACTGTCCTGTCGAATACATGCAGCTGGCTGAGTTTTAGACTAATAGTAAAACGATCATAACTTTTTCGTTTTTAATCGGAATTTGATAATTCTTGATGCTTCAAAAGCTGAAAACCTAAGATATAACTCTTGTTCAATATGTTATGCAAAATTTTGAAATTTTCTAAACTAAAATCATCATTGTTTGTCGCAATCCCGTCGAATAAATGCAGCAGGCTGAGTTTTTGATTGTTAGTAAAATAATCATAACTTTTGAGCTACTGATCGGAATTAAATTATCTTGGACATTCTGGAAAACTTGAATTATATGCGACAATTTTTTTTATAGCATTTAAATATATTGCTGTTTAGTAGCTCGAAACAGCGGATTTTGTCTGCTATCTTGTATTTTGCTTCATGTTGGTGTGGCATTAGTTATTCTCAGACCACTTAAAATTGTTTTGCATATTTTTGGTGTTGACGATCGTCATGTGTATGGCATTTCTAGAAAGAAAAGCCACATTTAACTACGATTCACATATTTGAATCGATGTTGTTTTGGGTGAAAATCGATGTGTAATCTCGTTGAACCTTGTCGTCTCTGTACACGTTTTCAAAACTGGTTTTAATAAAATATTTCCAAATGATTTGTGAAATTAACAACTAATTGTTGTATATTTTTTCGTGCACTTTATTAATATAAAACCTATTTTATTCCCGAAATAGAGGGAAATAATTCTATGTTAATAATTACATATACTACTTGGAAAACTATTTTATATCTTGCTTTTGTCAAAAGTTATTTTCTAAATTTATAAAAGTATACACACTATTTCACCTTTCGAGAAGACGTGTTTGAATTAAACGATATTGTAAACCTTCTGGTATGGGACACATAAGGATATAGTATCGGTTAATTTCATACTTGTCAATCGAAAACAATTGATGCTTCCCCATGTTGGGTGTTTCCATTGAAGCTGGGTATTCCTGTGATCTTATGGGTTTTCTATGTTGCTTTGAGATTCCTAGTGTGGAGTAGACTAACTTATGGTAAATCGATTAGTGAAACATGCGGTATGAGACGTATTGATTTCACTTTTCGAGTTACTAATCGTAAGTCTGTGACACATCTTGTTGTTGTGCCAGCACTAGACTCGAGAGGAGCCGTACAATGACCCGTCTCGGTCTGGTGCGCACCCATACTACAACCTGTCTCAGTTGAGTACATGACTCATAACAGGTTGAGCCTACTTGATTGTGGGGGGTCACAGTAGAAATTTGTTGGACTGAGACGGGTCATCTTACTCGATCGAGGAAGAACATAGTGAATTGCGTATTTTAAATACTTGGCAAGTAATTATTTCTATTGATGATGGTGCAACTTGGTTTCCAAAGGATTCTCCTTATAATTGTATTAATGTGGGGATTTTTTTTGTTTTGGATCCATATCTATGTCTCGTTGATTCTTAGGCTTTAGGCTATTTGGTGTTATTTTATATGAAGCAAGCTTATTGCTTTAAGACCAATGGTTGGTTTTTATGAAGGAGTGTTAGTGATGCTTTTAATCCGTTTGTGTAATCTTGTTGATCCTTAGTCTTTCTTGGCTAGTTGTTGATATTTCATGAAGTGTTCACTTCGGGCGAACAAACACATATGCGAGTATAAGTCACATACATGACGATGATGACTGTATTATTTCCTCATTTTTGATCTATTCTGGAGATTGCAACACTTGGAATTTCTTGTGGTCGTCAACTTGTGTGAATCTCTAATCGTCATGACATGGACTTTTCACGTCATTGTACCCTCTAAAGGATATCACTTATCTGTGCTTATTATTTATTATATGATGTTATAATATTTCAACTAGACTGATCCGTGTGTGTTAATGCTCGGGTCAGACCGAGTATTTGCAGGTATTTATGGAAGTTGTTCTTTACTTCGTAGATTGCTCTTTTTGATGGAGTTCTTTGCTTTATATTTCTGGGACAAGTTTTATTGTACTCATATTCGTGCTTGACACCTTTTGATGTATATATATTCTTTTGTGGGAATGTAACGATGTATATGTATTTGTATTGTACCTGATGTGTGTAAAAATTATATATGTGTAACTTTGTTATGTTTTGTGATCTGTGATTTATTATATTATATCTTTCTTGTTCTGAATTGATCCTAAAACCCTAGTGATATTGTATTAAGTAAATAATAAGTATGTTGAACAACAAATAAATAAATAAAAACTAGAGCCTTCATCGACGTACTTAGGGCTTGTTTAATACAAGATTACAAGATGTCGCTCCTATCCAGCCCTATTCTCCTCCTTAATAGATAGTATTACTGTGTAATACTCATTATTAAGGTGGGTCTTGGTGTGGGGCGTTACATTTTGGTATCAGAGCCGAGTTCAGAACAAAACATGATAAAACATAGAACATTATATATAGTATACTACATCGAGGTGCATTACGAAGAACATGTCATCCCCCTCTTGGTTGTCACCAATCGAGTTCTTGTGCTTTCCTTTATCTTTGGGGAACATATCTCGGAATGTTGAAATAGTTTCTAGGCATTCCACTTTTGTTAAATTGAGTCGATTTTATCTTATCTTGTGTATAATCCCATTCAATCTTAATTTTAAGCTATGTCGAGCAGTGGTCAAGGTCGAGATTCAGGTGCAGAGCCATCAGGTGGTTCCCAACCTGATGCGATATATATGTCAACCGACCAGATTCTTAAGCTTATTCGGATCACTCAGCCTAATGTTTCATCTCGTTCTTCTCCTCTGCACAATACGGTGTTTGCGCATATGTGTGGTGATTTCACCCACCTCGATAGCAAGCAATTCAGTGGCACCGAACCAGTGTTAGAAGTCCAAGCTTGGGTTCGTGCTTGCGAGCGTATATTTACTCGCATGGAGATTTCCAGTCATTATTGTGTCCTTGTGGCATCAACCATGCTACAAGGCTGTGCTTTGGATTGGTATGAGCTTCTTATTGCGGAGCTAGATGAGGTTACCCTTGAGTGGAAGTAGTTTAGGGAGCAATTTGAACTTAAGTTCATGCCTGAATCTAAGAATCTATCTTGGCTCAACGACGTTTCCTTGAGCTTAAGCAAGGGAAATCGACAATTATGGAGTATGTTACCTTATTCGATGCATTGTCTAAGTATGGTCTTGAGCACATTAGTACTTCTCGCAAAAAGAAACTCAAGTTTGTTATGGGCCTTAGAAGATATTTGAAGAAATCCCTCTTGCTACATACGTGACTTTCCTTTGATGATTTAGTAGATGCGGTCCTTCAGCTTGAAGCGGTCGAAAAGGAAGTTGATAGTGATGTTGAGTTGGAAGATCGGAAAAACTCGGATAAGAAATATCTTCCTAACCGTGAGTCCAAGCCTTTTTCTCATCATAAAAAGAAGTGGAAAGGATCTAGTTCTTGTCCTTCTGTTGTTTCTAAGAAGTTCAAGCCTTTGGAATGCCACAATTATGGATCTCGTGATCACTTTGCCAGAGATTACCCTAAACCTCACACTTGTCGTTACTGTAGGCAAGAAGGACATATGGATTTGCTTTCCCTAAGAAGAAGAAGAAATCTAACACGAGTAATCTTGTTGTAGCTACCGCGCTGGGTAGATCCTCTCAACCTTAAAGTACTCCTTTATCTTTGTGAGATATTTTATTTCTTGATTAGTAATCCTTCTTTACTTTGAGCGTGGTGTCGCACTCATTGGTTTGGAAAGTGTATATAGTGGTGCTCTTTTCTTTTCGTTTCTGGTGACTAGAATATTGTCCTTTCCGATACATTGAATTACTTTCCTTGCCATGTTTGGGTTTGATAATCGTTGGATCGGTTTGTATTTACAAACCATTTCAAAGGATGCTTCGAGATGTTTTCTAGTGTTACCACTTACCATATAATTCATGGGATAAACTTAAATCTACTCACGTGTGGTCTACTTAGAGAATTGTTGGTGTAAAATTTGTCCATGTTGAGGGAACCATCCTACTGGTAGTTTGGATATTGATTCAATATAATCTTTTAAGTTAACTTTAAGGAATGAGTTTAGTTAAAGTACAAGCAGGAGGGTAAGTTGGAACTTATGAGAGAGTGAGTAAGTTAATCTCAGTGCGCAGCAGAAGCTGGTTAATTTATTTGGCTGTGCACGAGGAACTATTTAAAACATATATATTCCTAAGAGTAAAATAATAAAGAGGATAGCTTTTTTTAGACTTCAAAAAATTCAATTAACATGATTGGTTAGAAGAAGAGATATGGTTATTGATTGTGTTGACATGTCTAGACGTGGCTTATGAGCTCTGGTCGAGACATGGGACGCTTTGGTTCGATAGGGTTTCCAAAGCTTTGTATGAGACATTATTGACATGAGAAAAATAACCGATGGTTAAAGAGTTGATTTTATCCCAGTTAATTGATTTGCGAACTTAAGTAAAAAAAAAGAAACTTGCAAATTAAGTAGTTGTTATAAGAGTTTTGATAACCATTCTGTTATTTTACTTGCATCCTATATATATGTATACATGTTTTATCATAATTCTGAAAATATATATTATGTATAAGGTTAATTAGATTGTTTGGAAATTCAAAGATTAACTTTGATTTTGGAAATCTAAGCGATAAGTAGTATAATGTTTTATGAAATTCTTTTACTTCTGTTTTGGTGCATTGAAATAAGTAAAAGTTTTGAAATCATAAATATTGCAATATGAGATTTAACTTATGAGAAGTGAATGGTTATTGAATATAAATAGTGGTTTTGATACCTTGAGTAAAACAAAGATTTAAAATGCAGTTTTAAAAGGAAGTCGAGAATTTAGTTAAATGAATTTTATGTTATCTCGCTGGGTCGAGTTTGAGAAAAAAAATGTTAAACCCATACTCTGTTTGAGTAGGCATTTGGGAATATGCCTTTGTTCAAGATGAGAAGAAACATTGAATCACTCGTACTATTATTTTATTAATTAATAGAAATATTTTGAATTGTCTAGTGGTTATTTTAGCTCTTCGGGCTTTTCTTGAGTTTGGGTGAAAGGAAGGGTGATGAGAGGAATTCAGTACTTAGGTACAAAGACATTCTGCAGCATCAAACCTATCAATTGTGATGATTTCTTTTAACACTTCCAGGTTGATCCTCTTTAGTTGGCTACGCCTCTTTGTCTTGCTTACCGAGGAAGTGTTTTCTGAGTGTTGAATCGGTGTTCGTTCTGCTCTTTTGATCTTATAAAAGATCTATCTTGTTGTATCTCTCCCATAGCTTTTTGTCCATAATTTTGCTTCGAAGGATTCACACCTATACAATTCTCAGTAGTCAAGTAATTTTGAATATTATGTCTAGATGAATTAGGAAGAGAGATTGATGTGATCCTCACTCGTCTCTTTCAGTGCTTGAGAATGGGTATTTTAAACTCAAGCCCATTTCGTTTGTCGTGCGTTTCTTGTTTTGATGGAATAAATTAGCTGGTTATGACTTATTCCCATGGAAATGGCGAGGACACAATTTTTGAAAGGGGGAAAGTCTATAACAACCCTGGTTTTAGTCAATTACCTGTTATAGTGATTAATGAGTTATAATGGGGATTTTTGTTGGTTACTAATGAAATCCATGTTTTGAAAAAAAAAAAATTGTGCTTAGTTAGGGAGAATGGGAACTTATTAATTTAAAAGTGAAAATTTGAGAGGAGAATATTTGGTTATCATTAGGATCCTGGTGAAATATGCATATATATGTACATGGATGCATATAAATGTATAGATAGAAAATAAATGCGAAGTTAAGATAAATAAGATTTTCTTTTATCCATGAGAATTTAAGAGGCAAATTGACATAAAAATATATATGTACATATTGGGTTTTGTGATAAGTCAAATTAAAGGCCTAGATGAAGAACAAGCGTTAAAAATATTTTGTAAATGGGTTTTATGACAAAATATAAATATTTAGGATTTTTAGGCAAAATTTGTTGAGGTATATCGTAAAATGTGAGTAAAGAGTAAAATTGATGTTTAACGATAGCTTTTAAGTATTTTGTGGTAATAAAATGTTAAAAGTTGATTTTTGCTGTAAAAAAAATGGATCTGTTGAAAATTAATTTTTATAAGTTGCTAAAACTTCTCCATAAGCAAAATAAAGCTTTTTTTCCTTAAAACATTTAAATTGCCAATGTTTCTAAAGGATTGAAATTTGTTTGCAAATGTTAAAATTTGTAAACTTTAATAATTAGTAATTAGATATAATTTTAAAAGAAGTAATTAATTTTTTTATACTCTTATTATGTGTAAATGATGAAATGAGCAATAAATAATGGTTATTAGTGTGTAAATATATGTTAAACATAACATAATTGGCTTAATTGATACTAAATTAATTAAATTTAATGAGCCTTTAATTACGTAATTAAGGGAGGAGTTTTCTGGTGAGCTAAAGAGTACATCACCTATTCTTCTTCCTCCTCCTTCCCTCTCATAAGCACATAAACCAGAAATTTAGAAAATATTTCCCCTCTCAAGCATAGCTTCTAACCTCCTGAAATTAATGAAATTAGATAGGAAATGAAGATCTCCAGCAGGTAATCACTTCAAAACCAAGTCTTAATCCATCTCTAATCTCTAGTCACAAATCTTTTGTTGTAATTGATTTCATTGCTTTCGCATGTCACAACAAAGCTCTTTTTAGGCTTCGAGAAGGCAATTTCAAGCTCCAAAAATCTCCATATCAGTCAAATTCTTGCGGTTGATTCTCTTTTTAGGTGAGTGAACCTCACATCTTCTAGTTGAAATCATTTACAAGTGGTATTCTCAGAATTTATTGTGCTTTTGAGATGATTCGATTCGGTGTAATGGATTATTTCTGAGTTACACCCCGTATTCCTGAAAATGTAGTGTAGTAAAATAAGCATATCTTCCACGTTTCTTATCCGAGTTAGCTCATTTTTTTTAGGGGAAAATTTTTTTAAGGACAAAAGCCCACTAAAATTTATCCATAAGGACAGCCGCCTAATATTTTATCCTAAAGGACAATACACTGGAAAAAAAATCGGCTGCTTCTTTCTTCCTCACGTGCGCTCTATTTTCTCCCTTCGCAATCGATTCTCGTCCGCTCCATCTTCTTCCTCTGTCGCTCTTATCTCAAATCGTAAATCATAAATCCCGAAAAACAGAAGAACATCAGATTCGAAATTGCAATCGAACCCAAAAATTCGAATTCATAAATCGCTCGAAACAGAAACCCTAGAAAACCAAAAAGGCCTTCGAACAACAAAAATCCATTGGAAATCGCAAGCGAATTGAACAAAAATATTTTTCAGACGATGGAAAACACAAATGAAGAAGTCGATATTGTTGAAACATTTTTTTCGTGATTGGAAATGTTTTTTTTTTCGTTAATACTATAGCAGTTCATAGGTATCATTTTTGTATTTTTTTAGTTATCATTTTTCCTGTTTTTAACTTTAAAACATAGCAGCAGTTTTTAGTTATCATTTTTCTATTTTTTTAGTTATCATTTTTCCTGTTTTAACTTTGAAAACATAGCAGCAGTTTTTAGTTATCATTTTTCTATTTTTCTGGTTATCATTTTTAGTGTAACTTATGTGTTATGTTTATATGCATCTTTTTTTTACCTACAATATTAAAAAACTGAAATCCATGAACTGTTTTTAGTTATCATTTTTCCTGTTTTAACTTTAAAAACATAGCAGCAGTTTTTAGTTATTATTTTTCTATTTTTCTGGTTATCATTTTTAGTGTAACTTCTGTGTTATGTTTATATGCATCTTTTTTTTACCTACAATATTAAAAAACTGATATCCATGAACTGTGAATATGAGAAAAACTTTAGCTTAGCCCTACCAACTTATAAAACTGATAACAGAATAAAAAAATCACATGAAAAAACAATTAACATAGTTAAAATAGTAAAACTGATACGTAAGAAAATAGGAAACTTATACCTAAAACCTGATTCAATGTTTTGAAGTAAAAGTAATGGAAAAAATGTTTACTTCAAAGTTTGATTGACCAAAATGAAATTAGTTCGACTTAGTTACAAAGTTAATGCAACAGTACAACTGCAAAATTAACACAACAACAAAATCACATGAAAAAAACACATAACACAGTTAAAACATGAAAACTGATAATTAAAAAAATAGAAAACCGATACCTACAAACTGCATCAATGTTGTAAAGAAAAACTAATGAAAAAAATGTTTACATCACAGTTTGATTGTATAAAATTAAATAAATTCGACTGAGTTAAAAAGTTGATGCAACAATATAACTTCAAAATTAACACAGTAATAAAATCACATGAAAACAACACATAACATAGCTAAAACAGTAAAAATGATACCTAAAATATTAGAAAAATGATACCTAAATACTGATGCAATGCTTTGAAGATAAAAAAATGAAAAAAAAAAATTATATCACAGTTTGATTGATTAAATTGAAATAAGTTTGACTTAGTTTCAAAGCTGATACAATAATATAACTTCAAAATTAACACAGTTAAAACATGAAAATTGATAACTAAAAAAATAGAAAAATGATACCTAAAAACTGCTGCTATGTATTACAGTTAAAATAGGAAAAATGATAACTAGAAAAATAGAAAAATGATAACTAAAAACTGCTGCTATGTTTTAGAATTAAAAACAGGAAAAATGATAACTACAAAAATACAAAAATGATAATTACGAACTGCTATACTGGTAAAATGAAAAAAAAAACATTTCCAAACTAAAAAAATTGATTCAACAATTTCGACTTCTTCAATTGTGGTTTCCATCGTTTGAAAAATATTTTTATTCAATTCACTTGTGATTTCCACTGGATTTTGTTGATCGACATTTTTTTTTAATTTTTTAGGGTTTCGAATGATTTTCTTCTCGATTTTGATTTCGTGATGTTTTCCTTATATTTCGAATTTCGATTTTATTATTTTCTGAAATTCGTAATATCGCATTTTCTGATTTTGCGATTTCGTGATTTAAGATGAAAAAGAGAACGACGTGAGAGAAGGAGAAGTTGAAAGTAGCGGCCGACGTGAGAGAGGGAGAAGATAAAAGTAGCGGCCAGAATTATTTTTGAATGTATTGTCCTTCTGAGTAAAATTTTAGTGGGCTGTCCTTATGGATAAAAAGGCCTTCAGTTTTGTCCTTGTAAATATTTTCCTATTTTTTTTATTCTGAAAACTAACCTCAATAAGAAACATTTTCTATTATTGTTTTTCGAAAATTTTCCATTTGATAGACCTGAAACAGATTTTGAAATGATGGATAATTCTGTCTTTTGCCTAATTTTCTAAGCTGAAACTTGAAATTATTTTAGCCATAACTTTTTCATTTTTAATCGAAATTTGATGATTCTTATTGATTCAGAAAGCTGAAACCCTAAGCTACAACTTTCGTTTAATATGTTTTGCAAAATTTTGAAGTTTTCTAAGGTAAAATAATCATTGTTTGTCGCTGTCCTGTCGAATACATGCAGCAAGCTGAGTTTTAGACTGATAGTAAAATGAACATAAATTTTTCGTTTTTTAATCAGAATTCGATAGTTCTTGATATTTGGAAAGCTGAAATCCTAAGCTACAACTCTCGTTCAATATGTTGTGCAAAATTTTGAAGTTTTCTAAGCTAAAATCGTCATTGTTTGTCGCAATCCTGTTGAATACATGCAGCAGGCTGAGTTTTCGATTATTAGTAAAATGATCAAAATGTTTGAATTACTGATCTGAATTCAATTATATTGGACACTCCGGAAAGCTTGAATTATATGCAACAAAATTTTATTCATAGCATTTAAATACCTTGTTGTTTAGTAGCTCGAGATAGTGGATTTTGTCCGCTGTCTTGTATTTTGCTTCATGTTGTTGTGGCATTAGTTATTCCTGAACCACTTAAAAAGGTTTTGCATCATTTTGTGTCAATGATCGTCATGTGAATGGCATTTCTAAAAAGAAAAGCCACATTTAACTACGATTCACATTATTGAATCAATGTTGTTTTGGGTGAAAATCGATGGTGTAATCCTGTTGAACCTTGTCGTCTCTGTACTCGTTTTCAAAACTGGTTTTAATAAAGTATTTCCAAATGATTTGTGAAACTAACAACTAATTATTATATATATATATATTCTTTTCGTGTACTTTACTAATATAAAACCTATTTTATTCCTGAAATAAAGGGAAATATTTCTATGTTAATAATTACATTTACTATTTGGAAAATTGTTTTATATCTTGCTTTCGTCAAAAGTTATTTTCTAAACTTATAAAAGTATACACACACTATTGCACCTTTCGAGAAGGCGTGTTTGCAATTAAATGATATTGTAAGCCTTGTGGTATGGGACGCATAAGGTTATAATATCGGTTAATTTCATACTTGTCAATCGAAACCAAATTGATGTTTCGCCATGTTGGGTGTTTCCATTGAAGTGGGGTTTTCTTGTGATCTTATGGGTTTTCTATGTTTCTTTGAGATTCCTAGTATGGAGTAAACTAACTTATGGTTAATCGACCAGTGAAACATGCGGTATGGGACATACTGATTAGACTTTTTGGGTTACTATTCGTAAGTCTATGGCATATCTTGTTGTTGTGCCAGTACTAGACTCAAGAGGAGCCTTATACATACGCATTTACTTGATCGAAGAGGACAAATATACCCAACCTAGGCGGGTTGCAGTAAAATTATGTAGGATTAAGATGAGTCATGTACTCAACTGAGACAGGTTGTAGTATAGGTGCGCACCAGACCGAGCCGGGTCATTGTGTTAAATATATTCAACCATGACAGGTTGAGCCTACTTGATCGTGTTGGGTCACAGTAGAAATTTGTTGGACCGAGATGGATCATCTTACTTGATCGAGGAAGAACATAGTGACTTGTGTATTTAAAGTACTTGGCAAGTAATTCTTTCTATTAATGATAGTGCAGCTATGTTGCCATAGGATCCATCCTTATAATAGTATTAGTGTAGGGAAAACTGTTGTTTTGGATCCATATCTATGTCTCGCTGACTCTTAGCCTTTAGGCTATTTGGTGCTATGTTATATGAAGCAAGTTTATTGGTTTAGGAGCAATGGTTGGTTTTTATTAAGGAGTGTTAGTGATGCTTTAAATCTGTTTGTGTAATCTTGTTGAGCCTTAGTCTTTCTTGGCTAGTTGTTGCTATTTCATGAAGTGTTCAATTCGGGTGAACAAACACATATGCGAGTATAAGTCACATACATGACGATGATGATCGTATTCATTCCACATTTTTGATCTATTCTGGAGATTACAACTCTTGGAATTTCTTGTGGTCGTCAACTTGTGTGAATCTCTAATCGTCATGACGTGGATTTTTCATGTCATATTACCCTCTAAAGAATACCACTTATATGTGCTTATTATTTATTATATGATGTTATAATATTTCAACTAGACTGATCCGTGTGTGTTAATGCTCAAGTCAGACCGAGTATTTGCAGGTAATTATGGAAGTTGTTCTTTACTTCGTAGCATGTCCTTTTTGATGGACTTCTTCGCTTTATATTTCTTGGTCAAGTTTTGTTGTACTCATATTCGTGCTTGACACCTTTTGATGTATATATATATTCTTTTGTGGGAATGTAACGATGTATATGTATTTGTATTGTACCCGATGTGTGTAAAAATTATATATATGTAACTGTATTATGTTCTATGACCCGTGATTTATTATATTATATCTGTCTTGTTCTGAATTGATCCTGAAACCCTAGGGATATTGTATTAAGTAAGTAATAAGTATGTCGAACCACAAATAAATAAATAAAAACTAGAGCCTTCATCGACATACTTAGGATTTGTTTAATACAAGATTACGAGAGGTCGCTCCTATCCAGCCCTATTCTCCGCCTTAATAGATAGTATTAATTTGTAACACTCTTTATTAAGGTAGGTCTCGGGGTGGGGCGTTACATTTTGGTATCAAAGCCGAGTTCAAAACAAAACTTGGCAAAACATAGAACATTATACGTAGTACACTACATCGAGGTGCATTATAAAGAACATGTCATCCCCCACTTGGTTGTCACCAGTCGAGTCCTTGAGCTTTCCTTTATCTTTGGGAAACATATCTCGGAATACTGATATAATTTCTTGGTATTCCACTTTTGTTAAATTGAGTCTATTTTATCTTAGCTTGTGTATAATTCCATTCAATCTAAATTTTCAGCTATGCCGAGTGGTGGTCAAGGTCGAGCTTCAAGTGCAGAGCCATAAGGTGGTTCCCGACCTGATGCGATATTTATGTTGACCGACCAGATTCTTATTAGGATCACTCAGCCTATTGTTTCATCTCGTTCTTCCCCTCCACGCAAGTCGATGTTTGCGCGTATGTGTAATGATTTCACCCACCTCGGTGGCAAGCCATTCAGTGGCACTGAACCATTATTAGAAGTCCAAGCTTGGGTTCATACTTGCGAGCGTATATTTACTCGCATGGAGATTTCCAGTCATCATTGTGTCCTTATGGCATCAACCATGCTACAAGGCCGTGCTTTGGATTGGTATGAGCTTCATAGTGCAAAGCTAGATGAGGCTACTCTTGAGTGGAAGTAGTTTAGGGAACGATTTGAACTTAAGTTCGTGCCTGAATCTGAGAAGTCTATCTTGGCTCGAGGACGTTTCCTTGAGCTTAAGCAAGGGAAATCGACAGTTATGGAGTATGTTACTTTATTCGAAGCATTGTCTAAGTATGGTATTGAGCACATTAGTACTTCTAGCAAGGAAAATCTCAAGTTTGTTACGGGCCTTAGAAAATATTTGAAGAAATCTCTCTTGCCACATTTGAGACTTTCCTTTGATGATTTAGTAGATGCGGCCCTTCAGCTTGAAGCGGTCAAAAAGGAAGTTGGTAGTGATGTTGAGTTGGAATATCGGAAATACTCGGATAAGAAACATCTTCCTAACCGTGAGTCCAAGCCTTTTTCTCATTAGAAAAAGTAGTGGAAAGGATCTAGTTCTCATCCTTCTGTTGTTTGTAAGAAGTTCAAGCCTTTTGAATGCCACAACTGTGGATCCCGTGATCACTTTGCCAGAGATCGCCCTAAACCATTCTCTTGTCGTTACTGTAGGCAAGAAGGACATATGGCATTTGCTTGCCCTAAGAAGAAAAAGAATTCTAACACGAGTAATCTTGTTGTAGCTACCACGCCTGGTAGATCCTCTCAGCTTTGAGGTACTCTTTTATCTCTGTGAGATATTTTATTTCTTGATTTGTAATCCTACTTTACTTGGAGCGTGGTGTCGCACTCATTTGATTGGGAAAGGGTATAGAGTGGTGCTCTTTTCTTTTCGTTTCTGGTGACTACAATATTGTCCTTTTCGAGACATTGAATTCCTTTCCTTGCCATGTTTGGGTTTGATAATCTTTGGACTGGTTAGTATTTTCAAACCATTTCAATGGATGCTTCGAGATGTTGCCTAGAGTAACCATTTACCATTTAATTCATGGGATAAACTTAAATCTACTCACGTGTGGTCTCCTTATAGAATTGTTGGTGTAAAAATTTCCATGTTGAGGGAGCTATCCTACTGGTAGTTTGGATATTGATTCAATATAATCTTTTAAGTTAACTTTAAGAAATGAGTTTAACTAAAGTAAAAGCAAGAGGGTAAGTTGGAACTTATGAGAGAGTGAGTAAGTTAATCTCAGTGCGCAGCAAAGCTAGTTAATTTATTCGGCTGTGCACAAGGAACTATTTAAAACATATATATTCCTAAGAGTAAAATAATAAAGAGGATAGCCTTTTTTAGGCTTAAACTTTTTTCAATTAACATGATTGTTTAATAGAAGACGAGACATGGTTATTGATTGTGTTGACATGGCTTAAGAGCTCTGGTCGAGACAAGGGATGCCTTGGGTCGATAGAGGTTCCAAAGCTTTGTATGAGGAATTATTGACATGAGAAAATAACTTATGGTTAAAGTGTTTATTTTATCCCAATTAATTGATTCACGAACTTAAGCAAAAAAATGGAATTTGCAAATTAAGTAGTCGTCACAAGAGTTTTGATAACCATTCTATTATTTTACTTGCATCCTATATATATGTATATATGTTTTATCAAAATTTTGAAAATATATATTATGTATAAGGTTAATTAGATCGTTTGTAAATTTAAAGAGTAACTTCGATTTTGGAAATCAAATAGATAAGTAGTATAATTTTTGATGGAATTCTTTTACTTCCGTTTCGGTGCATTGAAATAAGTAAAAGTTTTGAAATTATAAATATTGCAATATGAGATTTAACTTATGAGAAGTGAATGGTTATTGAATAAAAATAGTGGTTTTGATACCTTGAGTAAAATAAAGATTTAAAATGATGTTTTAAAAGGAAGTCGAGAATTTAGTTAAATGAATTCTATGTTATCTCACTGAGTCGAGTTTGAAAAAAAAATGTTAAACCCATACTCTGTTTGAGTAGCTATTTGGGAATGTGCCTTTGTTCAAGATGAGAGGAAGCATTGAATCACCCGCACTCTTATTTTATTAATAAACAGAAACCTTTTGAATTGTCTAGTGGTTATTTTAGATTTTCGGGCTTTTCTTGAGTTTGGTGATAGGAGGGTAATGAGAGGAATTCAGTACTTAAGTACAGTGCCATTCTGCAACATCAAACCTATCGATTGTGATGATTTCTTTTAACACTTCCTGGTTGATCCTCTTGAGTTGGCTATGCCTCTTTGTCTTGTTTACTGGGGAAGTGTGTTCTAAGTGTTGAATCTGTGTACGTGTTTCTCTTTTGAGCTTATAAAAGATCTATCTTCTTGTATCTCTCTCATAGCTTTTTGTCCATAATCTCGCTTTGAAGGATTCAACCTGTACAATTCTCGGTAGTCAAGTAATCCTGAATATTGTGTATAGATGAATTAGTGAGAGTGATTGATGTGTATATCCTTACTCGTCTCTTTCAGAGCTTGAGAATAGGTTTTTTAAACTCAAGCCCATTTCGTTTGTCGTGCATTTCTTGTCTTGTTGGAATAAATTAGCTGGCTATGACTTATTCCCATGGAAATGGCGAGGATGCAATTTTTGTAAAGGGGAAAGTCCGTAACAACCCTGGTTTTAGTCGATTACCTGCTATAGTGATTAATGAATTATAATGGGGATTTTTGTTTGTTAATAATGAAATCCATGTTTTGAAAAAAAAAAACTTGTGCTTGGTTGGGGAGAATGGGAATTTATTAATTTAAAAGTGAAAATTTGAGAGGAGAATATTTGGTTATCGTTAAGATCCTGGTGAAATATGCATATATATGTACATGGTTGCATATAAATGTATAGATAGAAAATAAGCGTGAAGTTAAGATAAATAATATTTTCTTTTATCCATGAGAATTTAAGAGGCAAATTGACATAAAAATATATATGTACATATTGGGTTTTATGATAAGTTAAATTAAAGGCCTAGATGAAGAACATGTGTAAAAATATTTTATAAACGGGTTTTGAGACAAAATATAAATATTTAGGATTTTTGGGCAAATTTTGTTGAGTTAAATTGTAAAATGTGAGTAAAGAGTAAATTTGATGTTTAACAATAGTTCTTAAGTATTTTGTGGTAATAAAATGTAAAAATGTTGATTTTTGCTATAAAAATAAATAAAAATGGAAGTGCTGAAATTAAATTTTTATAAGTTGCTAAAACTTCTCCATAAGCAAAATAAAGTTTTGTTCTTTAAAACAATTAAATTGTCAATGTTTCTAAAAATTGAAATTTGTTTGCAAATGTTAAAATTTGTAAACTTTAATAGTTAATAATTAGAAATAATTTTAAAAGAAGTAATTTTTTTATACTCTTATTGTGTGTAAATGATGAAATGAGCAACAAATAATGGTTATTAGTGGTAAATATGTGTTAAACATAGCATAATTGGCTTAATTGATGCTAAATTAATTAACTTTAATGTGACTTTAATTACTTAATTAGGGGAGGAGTTTTCTGGAGAGCGAAAGAGTACATCACGTATTCTTCGTCCTCCTCCTTCCCTCTCGTAAGCACAAAAACCATAAATTTAGAAAATATTTTCCAACCCAAGCATAGATTCTAACCTCCTGGAATTAATGAAATTAGATAGGAAATGAAGATCTCCAGCAGGTAATCAATTCAAAACCAAGTCTTAATCCATCTCTAGTCTCTAGTTATAAATCTTTTGTTGTAATTGATTTCATTGCTTTTGCATGTCACAACAAAGCTCTTTTTAGGCTTCGAGAAGGCAATTTCGAGCTCCAAAAATCTCCAAATCGCTCAAATTATTGTGGTTGATTCTCTTTTTAGGTGAGTGAACCTCACAAATTCAAGTTGAAATCATTTACAAGTGGTATTCTCTGAATTTATTGTGTTTTTGAGATGATTCGATTCGATTCGGTGTAGTGGATTATTTCTGAGTTACATCCCGTATTCCTGAAAATGCAATGTAGTAAAACAAGCATATCTTCCACGTTTCTTATCCGATTTAGCTCAATTTTTTTCTAAAAACTGGACTCAATAAGAATCATTTTCTATTCAGATTGTTTTCCGAAATTTTGCCATTTCATAGGGCTGAAACAGATTTCGAAATGATTTTATAATTCTGTCTTTTGCCTAATTTTCTGAGTTGAAACTTGAAATTGTTTAGCCATAGCTTTTTTGTTTTTAATCGGAATTTGATAATTATTGATGAATCGGAAAGCTGAAAACATAAGCTACAACTTTCGTCTAATATGTTCTGCAAAATTTTGAAGTTTTCTAAGCTAAAATCATCATTGTTTGTCGTTGTCCTGTCAATACATGCAGCAGGTTGAGTTTTAGACTGATAGTAAAATAACCATTACTTTTTCGTTTTTAATCGGAAATTGATAATTCTTGATAATTCGGAAAGCTGAAAACCAAAGCTACAATCTCATTCAATATGTTATGCAAAATTTTGAACTTTTCTAAGCTAAAATCATCATTGTTTGTCGCAATCCCGTCAAATACATGCAGAAGGCTAAGTTTTCAATTGTTAGTAAAATGATCATAACTTTTGAACTACTGATCAAAATTCAATTATCTTGGACATTCTGGAAATCTTGAATTATATGCAACAAAATTTTATTTATAGCGTTTAAATATCTTGCTGTTTAGTATCTCGGAACAACGGATTTGGTCCATTGTCTTGTATTTGGCTTCATGTTGTTGTGGCATTAGTTATTCCCAAACCACTTAAAATTGTTTTGCATCTTTCGGTGTTGATGATCGTCATGTGAATGGCATTTCTAGAAAGAAAAGCCACATTTAACTACGATTCGCATTATTGAATCGATGTTGTTTTGGGTGAAAATCGATGGTGTAATCTCGTTGAACCTTGTCATCTCTGTACATGTTTTCAGAACTGGTTTTAATAAAATGTTTCCATATAATTTGTGAAATTAACAACTAATTATTATGTAATGTTTTTTTCGTGTACTTTATTAATATAAAACCTATTTTATTCTCGCCATAGAGGGAAAGATTTCTATGTTAATAATTACATATACTTTTTGGAAAACTGTTTTATATCTTGCTTTCGTCAAATGTTATTTTCTAAATTTATAAAAGTATACACACACTATTGCACCTTTCAAGAAGACGTGTTTGTAATTAAACGATATTGTAAACCTTGTGGTATGGGACACATAAGGATATAATATCAGTTAATTTCATACTTGTCAATCGAAACCAAATTGATGTTTCCCCATGTTGGGTGTTTCCGTTGAAGTGGGGTATTCCTGTGATCTTATGGATTTTCTGTGTTGCTTTGAGATTCCTAGTGTGGAGTAGACTAACTTATGGTAAATCGATTAGTGAAACATGCGGTATGGGATGTATTGATTTTACTTTTTGAGTTACTATTCGTAAGTCTGTGACACATCTTGTTATTGTGCCAGTACTAGACTCGAGAGGAGCCTTATATATACACATTTACTTGATCGAAGGGGTCAAATATACCCAACCAAGGCGGGTTGCGGTATAATTATGTAGGACTGAGACGAGTCATGTAATCAACTGAGACAAGTTGTAGTATGGGTGCGCACCAGACCGAGATGGGTCTTTGTGTTAATTGTACTAGACCGTGACAAGTTGAGCCTGCTTGATCGTGGCAGGTCAGAGTAGAAATTTGTTGGACCGAGACGGGTCATCTTACTCGATCGAGGCAGAACATAGTGAATTACGTATTTAAAGTACTTGGCAAGTAATTCTTTCTATTGACGGTAGTGCAACTTGGTTGCCAAAGGATCCATCCTTATAATTGTATTGATGCAGGGAAAACTATTGTTTTGGATCCATATCTATGTCTCGTTGATTCTTAGCCTTTAGGCTATTTGGTGCTATTTTATATGAAGCAAGCTTATTGCTTCAAAACCAGTGGTTGGTTTTTATGAAGGAGTGTTAGTGATGCTTAAAATCCTTTTGTGTAATCTTGTTGATCCTTAGTCTTTCTTGGCTAGTTGTTGATATTTCATGAAGTGTTCACTTCAGGCGGACAAACACGTATGAGAGTATAAGTCACATACATGACGATGATGATTGTATTATTTCCTCGTTTTTGATATATTCTGGAGATTACAACTCTTGGAATTTCTTGCGGTCGTCAACTTATGTGAATCTCTAATCGTCATGACGTGGAGTTTTCATGCCATATTACCCTTTAAGGAGTACCACTTATATGTGCTTATTATGTATTATATGATGTTATAATATTTCAACTAGATTGATCCGTGTGTGTTAATGCTCGGGTCAGACTGAGTATTTGCATGTAATTATGGAAGTTGATCTTTACTTCGTAGCTTGCCCTTTTTGATAGACTTCTTTGCTTTATATTTCTTGGACAAGTTTTGTTGTACACATTCGTGCTTGACACCTTTTGATGTATATATATATTCTTTTGTGGGAATGTAACGATGTATATGTATTTGTATTGTACCTGATGTGTGTAGAAATTATATATATGTAACTGTGTTATGTTCTGTGATTTATGATTTATTATATTATATCTGTCTTGTTCTGAATCGATCCTAAAACCCTAGTGATATTGTATTAAGTAAGTAATAAGTATGTCGAACCACAAATAAATAAATAAAAACTAGAGCCTTCATCGACGTACTTAGGACTTGTTTAATACAAGATTACAAGAGGTCGCTCCTATCTAGCCCTATTCTCCGCCTTAATAGCAGTATTACTCTGTAATACTCTTTATTAAGATGGGTCTCAGGGTGGGGTGTTACAGGGGTTAGGTATTAACCGATTCCACCTAATTGTTCGAACTCTCGATGTTTTGGACATTTAGAGATTGTCTTTCAATTTACAAAGGTTTGGGTTCCTAAGCAAATGGCTACTCCTACTTTCCATACTAATACGATCGAGGGAGATTGATCCTAGTGTGAAGACCTCTGAAACTCAGATTTTAGTAGTTCCTTCTTCTTAATACCTCAATTGCTTTACTTTGCATCGTGCAAATAATATTGAAGTCCATGAGAAGCTCCTATCGGAAACTAAAGGTGCAAGGCCTTCCTCTGATCTTGATGATCTGGATTCAATGGCTATAGAAGTGGATGTGATAGCCCAGGATGACAATAATTTGGTGACAAAGCTTTAAGTCAATCTAGGATGAGGTTGAATGTAGCACGTAAAGTCAGAACTTATGAGACCTCGTTTTATGTTCTGGGATGTTTAGCTTTGCCTTACGTTTGGTCTAATATAGGTTTAGACTGTTAGAGATTGAGATGTTGGTGATGATGGTTTTGATGACAACAACCTTGTTTCAAATATTATTGTTATAAAATATATACTAAAACTATTATCTGAAATATATATATATATATATATATATATATATATATATATATATATATATATATATTAGGAAACCCATGCAGGTATTGATTATTAAATACTATATGGTTTAGAGTATCAAGATTTCCAAGAAGAAGAGTTCAAGATACAAGACTCGTAAGTAACAAAAATTCAAGAAATAAAAGGTAGTTGTGTCTTGATTTTTTTTTAAAAACTTAGGTTAGCACAGAATTATTATTTCAAACTTTTTCAGATGATTTCAAAACTACTTCCTTATTTTTGAATCTATTTTCAAGATGATTTCAAAATTATTTCCTTATTTAAATCTCTATCTCCTTATTCTTGAATCTATTTTAACTTTTGAAAATTTATTTTAACTCCTACTTTGGAATTATACATTATTTCCTAATATATTTTAATTCCTAATTCAATTGTTTCTTACTTATACGTTACATACTAATTTCATTATAATTACTTATGTTTTTAATTTCCTTATATTTATTAAGTTCTAATATATTTCTTATATTCATAGTTTTATATATAGACTTTTATGTCATTTATATGTAGTTTTTAATCATTATTAAATTATCTTAAATATATATATTTTTACTTGAAAAACTTTATTTTAGTATAACGGAATATAGTTTGTTTTAACTCAAAAATTACCATAATTATATCTCTTCCGTTATACGTTAAAAGAAAGAAAATGGCGACTGACGACTGATTCCATTTCACTGCCACTTTTCATCACCCTCGTTTCACCCACGTCCTTCCATCCGCAGTCCTTTACCTCAGCTCTTCTACCACATTCTCTATTTTAACCACCCACCTGTCTCTCTATGGCAAAAAAAAAAAAAAAAAAAAAAAAAAACAAGTCTATTCCTAGATCTGAGCTGAGTGCTACAAGATATGGGAAAACGTTTTCCCGCCCATTGACAAGTACTACGGCTAGCAAATCTACAGATGCGAATCCAGATCTACATACAATTGTAACCGAAGCTGCTACCTTGTCCATTCTTCCATTGTCGGGATTCACATCTCCTGCCCAATCTCCGATCACTGGACATCTTTCTAGTGCTAATCCTGTTCGTTGGTCCGAGGCCGGCGCCTCCAATGAAACCGTAAAAGGTAACACTGAGGATTTAATTACTGGTGTTGGGTTGTTCGTAAATAATGATGAAGACGCACATTTGCATATTGAGACAAGTGTAGAAATGAATTTTGAAACGAGGAATGTGACTGTCGACCAATCCCTACTCAAACTGTAAATGTCTCTCTTACAACAAATGCCCACAAGCTGCTCGTGTAAATGCTGCAACCGTTCCTGATTTTTCAATGCAACCTGCACCAGTTTTTACAGCCTCGCCAAAAGCCCTAACGTACTCCTCTTTCTTTACATCGTTATCCCGGTGTGCAGGCGCATACATTCCTCGCGATTTCAATGTTTCCCCGGATAATAGGGCTGCACACAACCCATATCCAAACCGACCCAACCCACCAAGCCGACCCAACTCACATAAATCCAACCCAACCCATCCTAGTTCGGGTCGGATATGGGTTACAATTTGTAACCCATACTATATGCGGGTCGGGTTTGACATTTTGTTCAACCCAACCTCATTTTAACCCAACCCAAACCTATTTAAAAAAAACTAATTTAATATCCATCCAATTAAAATTAGAATAGTATAATCCTAGAATAATGTTTATGTATTCTATAATAAATGTACAAAAAAATATTTCATGTCAATCCAAACTAAATAGAATTTGATAAATATATTTTAAAGAGCATTTTAATGTATTTTAAAATGAAACACTTGCTCAACTATGTAGTAAATTAATTTCATATGATGTGTTTTACAATGAAATTTTAATTATATGTCTTGTAATGAATCGGTTATTTTAAATGCATTATGCTAGCTAAAATCTGATATATTATGCTGAATATTTTGATATAATTTTTTGAAAAAATCCCTCATATTCTCATTTTTTATTGTATTCAAGTGACCCAACCCAACCTTACTTAACCCGACCCAACTCATACTTCAATCCAACCCATATCCAACCTCATATAGGGTCGGGTACGGGTTGAGCTACCTTAAACCCATACCTATGTGGATCGGATAAAGTATTTGGTCTAACCCGACCCAACCCATACTTTGTGCAGCCCTACCGGATAATGCTATCGCGCCGACGGATATTGTTCTTGAAGGCATTAACTATTGGAAGGACTTCCTTGTTGGCTTCTTTCTTGATTCGGGAATCCCCAAATCTTGATGTACGCGAGCGTTGTAGCAAAGCGTGGAAATTGAGGGGCAACCACCATGTCAATTACGTGAATAGTATGTTCTACTTTAAATTCTCGAATGCAGAAGAAAGAAGAAGAGTATTGTAATCTGATATGGAAATTGTTGGTGGTAAACCATTTATTATTACCTCTTGGAGCACCTCTATTGAAACTGCTAGGGAAAGAGTTCTTTCTATTCCTGTTTGGACTGTCTTTACTTGGATTCCCACTGTGCTTCAAATGCTTCCTGGATTGAATTGGCTAGCCAGTAGAATTGGGAAATTCAAATGCTTTGATGCCAATACAGAATCAAGGAAAAATTTGTTTTCGCGAAGGCCTTGATCAAAATTTCATCAAGTAAGCCGCTTCCTTCTAAACTTATAGTTACTATTGATGGACATGATAAGTATGTTGATTTGGCAACCCGTATATGCTCTAACTGCCACACTTTTGGACATTTGGCTGATGCTTGCAAACAACCTTTGGATGGTCCCACGCGGGCCAAATCTCCCCTTCGTAAGCCTTCTGGTCGTGTTTGGGTACCCAAAGCAAAAACTCCGGTTGAAGAAATTAGTACACCATCAACGAATGCGGTTAACGAAACAACAGTAGTTAATGAAGTTGCGTGGAATAAGCGTGAGAAATCACGGTTACATCATAAGTCGCAAGTGTGATATGATCCTTTCCAACAGGTTTTTTATAGGGTGCGTTTTTTACAAGTCCCTATTAACTTCTGAAATATAAAAAAAACCCGCTGATAAAAAGAATGTAAAATACATCCCTATTTTTGAAATATCGCTGAAATAGTTCCTTTACTACCCCTCCGCAGTATCAAAACCATCGTAAAAAGATTCGTATCATTTAATCATTCAACCCTAAAATTCATCGTTCAACAAAAAATCTATTCAGACGCTTAAAGAAAAATAAATCTTTCAGTCGATTTTCACTTTGTGTATGTCGATCGAGTGAAGAAGCTTAAAATAATTCCCAATTTGATCACAAAGTTCATCGATTTGGAGAGAAAGTAGGTAAAATTTTAATTTTCTTATTTTTCTATCATACGTCTGATAATTGAGCCATATTTTATATTAAAATATGGATTAACTTGGAATTGTTGCATAATTGTATGATCGAATACTAATATTCATGCAAATTTGTTTGGAACAATGGTTTCAGTTGCGAAAAATTTTCGTTCTATCGTTTTATGTTGAATTTGAAACGTTGGTTAAAAAACTTTCAGTATGTTCATGAATAAATGTATGCACTTAATCACAATTGTTGCATGTAAATGTGCAATTAACTGTTTTACACCAGAATTGCTACATTAATATATGAAAGTGGCAGACTGTTATGCATTATTGCATATCTGTATGCAAGAATTATGCAATAATTACAACAATATATGCAAGTAAGTCAACGCAAATGAAAAAACTGGAATACATACACATATGTATGCAATAAAATTCACATATGTGCATAATATTATGAATTTAACTGCACTTTTTCGCTGTTTTCTCTGTTTTGTTGTTTTTACCGTGTTTTTAAATGTTTAACCATTTGTGTGCATTTAAATTTTATGCAGTTATATTGTATGCATAATATTATGCATTTAAATTGTATGCAGTTAATAATGGTGATGTAAAAATTATTTAACCATTTGTGTGCAGAGTCCAAATGTTGAAGAAGATTATGCAAATGACAGTGAGCAAAGAAGTGAGAACAAAGACATCGACAAGAAAGACGAATTCTACACTCCTGTAGCTGTTGATAAACGAAGAGCTATTCTTGCATACAAACTTTTCAAATGCGTAGCAAATAGCTGGACAATAAATCACAAATTGACACAAAATTGGTTGCAGTCTAATGCAAAAAGATACATTGAAAATGAAAAGTTTGTTTTGTTTGGTTTTTTGTAAATAGGTGTTGTGATTTTATTGTTTAGTGACTATGACTGCTTGGTTACAAATATGGAAAACAAATTTAACCTGGAAAATTATGTACTGAATGTAGTTAATTTGATTTTGCATGGTATTGTGAAATGATGAATGCTTGGGTACATTTTTTTGAGAAATTAGCATAGTTATATGCAGTTTTTATGGAAAACTGCAAATTTGAATCGACATAAAAGTATTTACTTCTTTATGCGTGTATGAAATTATTATATTTATTTGTAGACAAGTATGAACATTATTGAAATTGGAATTTTTTTTTAAACTAGTATGAAAATTGCAAAAAAAAAATCTGCGTATGTGTTCGGTAGTATTCATATTACGTACATATAAACATGCAAAATACGTGTATATTTGCATATAAGGATGCAAATATAGTCAGTATATGCGTACAAACAAGCAGATATTGCCAATATATACATTCAAGCATTTAGATTTTGTATAGTATAAACTGAATTACATTGTTTTTTTGTGCACTGAATTAAGGTACTCTAATTTTACGTTAAATTATATATACTTATGATTTCGTGTGAATAGGTATTAGTAATATATTGCATACATATATGCATGTTTCCAATATAATTTCATACGTACCTGCAAATATTTGTAGCAATACTCGAATGCATAAACAAAATTTCATATTATTTTAGGAATAAATTACGAATTAAAAATGTAGGATTAGCTGATTAAAAAAAAAAAAAAAATCAGATTTAAAAAGGGAAGAAATATTCAAAGTTAAAATGGAGTATGCATAAAAAGCTTAATTTCGAATACTTGCATGCAAATAAAGAGAATACTTGCATACTTATATGCAACAGTGAGCAACACTTGTATACAGTATACAATTACAAGAATAATTTTGTACAGTTTGTACCGACTATGAATATTATCATACATTTACTCAGCTATTCAAAAGAATAACAAATTTTTTATAAATATTCAGTATAACTGCATACATCTATGCAAATATACATAATAAATGCATATTTTTAACCAACTATACATAATAATTGGATACACAAAATTTCTAAACAAAAATAACTGAAAAAAACACAGAATTAGCAGTAAGATACTGAAGTAAATTTAAACCAACACGTAAAATTTCACAACAGTATACAATTTAACCAAGTAAAAAAAAAAAAATTACAAAACAACATCTACTTGTATACTGAAGAACACATCCTTTTATCATGACCCAACTGCTTGCAAAAACTACATCTAGTCTTCTTCGTAAATTCACCTGCATATTTCAACAACACCAGTACACCTATATTTGCAGGGCCACCAGTTTGAAAAATAAAAAAATCAACATTAATGAGCCAAATCCGCAGTATTCAAATAAAATTACAAAATCATAATCATATAATTATAACTAGATGCATACATATACACAAATAACATTACTAACTGTATATTTATATGCAAAATTTCATAATATTTTGCACGTATTATTCTAAAAAATAGATCCAGAACACGTATGTACTATCCAAACACACATAATATACCAATATTTGCATTATTATATGCTCATATACACATTGTATGCATATTTTTATACATATAAAGAATAGAAGAAGAAACATACTGACGCCTTAATTTTACTATCGTACAATCAGCCACAAAAATGATGCTTGATAAAATAATTAAATTATCCTTCAATAAAATTAGAAAATTTGATCAGCATAGAAATATGTTAATTTATGCACATATATTTTATCTTTTTTGTATATAAATAAATGTTACGCTGGGTATTTTCTTGTTGTTTTTATAGATATGTTGACCAGACCTCATCATCCTTAAAAGTGAAGAATAAATGCCATTTACTTGAAGAATTGCATAAGAGACTAGATGTGTTCACATTGGTCACATTAGAAGAAGAATGGTAGAAAAGATCTCAAAAGATGTCATTGGAAGATGTTTGTGTTCACATTAGCCACATGAAAGATATGGAAGATTTTTCTTATATGCTTTTGGATTCTAACATGAGTCCATGTTTGGAAGAATTAATCACATGCAAATCTTTTGTCAATCAATTAGCCACATGGAAGATTTGGAAGGTATGAAAGGTATTCACCATGATATGCGCAGATATTCTTAGAGATTATTTCCAAACAAGCTTAGTCAAGAAAGGCATGTGATATGATAATAATTCTTGGAAAAGAGGCTCATATATTCATACAAATCTGATTAGCGTTTGGCCAATTTCACCTATAAAAGCACATGTATACCCATTGTAACAAAGATCCTATCCCTATTCTATATTCTCTTCTCTGTTAATAAAAGTTCTTTTTTTTTTTTTTTACTATTTCTGCAATTTTCTTTTTCTTAGCAATCGGTGTTGTCTTCACAATTAGTTTTGGAAGAACACCAATTGTATTTTACATTTTTTGTTAGTGATTAGTCGTTGATTAGTTTCAACGACAATCCTAATTTACTTTTTGTTGTTCTTCTTTTCCTGCGATTTTAATTTCTGCATTTTATTTCTGTTTTGCATTTTAATTTCCAATTGATAATTGTGATTTGATCGTCGGTTCAATTATATTTGTTCTGAATCGGATCGCAGTTTCAATTTCGTTTGCTTTCAAAACCAACCTCAAAGATTTGTCTAACTCGCCCAAGAGATTATTTAAATAATTTGATTTTAATCTACCTCCCTGTGTTCGACCTGTATGCTACACACCTGTACGCTTGCAGTAATTATTTAAAATATCGCGCTTTTCTAATTCTTACATTAGCGACGATCAAGTTTTTGGCGCCGTTGCCGGGGAGGTAACGATTAAATTTTATTATTTATTTAATTTCTGATTCGTGTTAGTTTTCATTTTTTTATTTTCTCATTTTTGTTTTCTTATACATATAGAAAATATTCTCAATTAGATGATTTGGTATTGATTGTTCATACCGTAATCTTCTACACACGAGAGAAAAAAAGGTTGCCAATTTTCTTTTGTTTCATTCCTTCTCACAATTCTTTCCCTCTTTTCAATAATTTAATTACAAAAAAATTGACAATTCTCTATTGTTGTTTCTGGCCTGCCTTGATTTTCTTCCCTTTCTAAATTGTTTTTCCTTTTTATACTTCTGCCGCCAATCTTCAAAAAAAAAAAAAAAAAAAAAAAAAAAATCTTGATTGGCAGATTTGATATTAGTTATTGATATTAAAATCTCCCAAAAACAAGGAAAAAAATCTTGCCCCTTTTTCTTTTAATTTTCCTTCTTTTTGTTTTCATTTATTTATTTCTTTTTTTTTGTTTGCATTTCTTCCAATCTAATTCCTTCTTCAAAAAGAAAAAAATATATACAAAAAAAGAAACTTGCTAATTTTTCTTCAATTTCTTTCCATCTTTCTACCACCTCGCTGATTTTCACATTTTTCTTTTCCCTTTCCTTTTCTTTTTATTTGTTTCCATCTTTTGTCTACAACTTTCTAAAAAAAAAAACTTTTGCAATTTCTTCTCTGTCTACTTTGATTTCTTTCTTGTTTTTGTCTTCTTTTATTTCTTTCCTCAATTCCTTCTACCCTTCCTCTCTACTCAAAAAACCTTGCTTTTTTTCTCTTATTTCCTTCCTCTTTTATTTTTTTTTTCCTTTTTTGTTTTGGTTTTTCCCATTCATTTCTTTCCCTTTCTTCTTGTTCAAATTTTCATAAAAAAAAACTTGCATTTGGTTATTTATTTATTTCTTTCCAATTGCATTTCACATTCACCTCCTACAATCCCTCTTTCCATCTTTTTCATTTATTTCTTTCCGTCTCTCTCCTTCATTAAAAAAAAACAACTTTCAATTTTCCTTTATTCTTTCCATCTTTCCACTTTCTTTCCAATCATCTACATTCTTTTTCTTTTTTAAATTTCAAAAAATAAATAAAAAAGATTCCTCTTTTGCAATTTTTTTTCCTTTCTTCTTTTGTCTTTCTTGTTCTCAATACATTTGATTTCTTTTCTTCTCTTACAAATTCCCTTTCTTTTCAAAAAAAAAAAAAATTCCTCTTCTAATTTTACAACAATAAACAAAAGAAAAAAAATTCTTTCTGTTTTTGTCTTCTCTTTTATTGCTTTCCCTTCTCAATTTCTTTTCCAAATCTTTTACAATTACTTTCCTTCCTTCCTTTACAATTCTTTCTTTTTTCCTGAAATCTCTTTTCCCATTTTTTTTTGTCATTTGTTTCTTTCCTATTTGTCCACTTTTTCAACAATAATAAAAAAAAGGGAAGGTCATAAAAAGATTCATTCTTTTTTTTTTAATTATTTTTCCCTGCTTCATTTCTTCCCTCAAATCAAATACCCCTTCCTCTCACATAATCTCATTTCACCACAGTTTTTTTTTCAATCCACACTTCAGCACCATCTTCTCCAAAAAGTTAGCTTCTTTTTTTTGTTAATTCCTTTGTTTCTTTTTCTTGTGCTTTTTTTGTTATTCAATTCATTCAAAAAAAAACCAAAAAAGAAGAAGAGAGATTTCGAAGTAAGGACAAGGTGACTGGAGTTCAAGCAACAAATCAAGATTTCAGAAATCAAAAGAAATTGCAAATAGTGAGATTTCAATCATTGACGCTACTCATTTTTTCTGAATGGACAGCCATACCCCACTGTAAATTTATTTTAACTCTACAGGTGCTCTGCTGCAAAGAAAAAAAATATAGACAATTGTTGAAAAAAAATTCTGCAGGGGCAGCGACTTGCTATGTACAATTTTTAATTTTCTGCAGTTTATTCTGTGACTGTTCTGTGACTGAATTTTCTGAATATATTTGGTGAGGAACGAATTTCCATTGCTACTATCATCAATCTCATCGTTTTTCAACAATAAAATTTTGATTTTTCAAAATAATATAATTGAAAAGTGGTGTTTTGTGAAGTTGACTGTCTCGTATAATTGGATCGCGGATATATATTAGTTCAATTTATTGAACTTTTAGCAAAAGAGGTTACATACTACCCGTAAAACATTGGTCGTATCCCTTAGTATTTATACTATACGTGAACGGCCATAAGACCCTCATCCCCCTTCCAATTGAGTCAGTTAATTAATAGAGCACAACTCATTATTTTATATTATTTTGAATTGAGAATAATTTCTGTCTTGCCGTGATTTCATTTCAAATGTCTGATTCAAAAAAATCTTTGAGAGAATTATGGGATAATAGTCGAAGTAGACGTCCGCTTGAAGAGTATGATTTTGAATTACAACTCATGAAGCAAAATTTTCCAAAATTTCGCGAGCCAAATGTCAACAATTTTCAAAATTTTCAAAATGACCAACATTTTCAAAGTTATGATCGAAATGACGACTTCAATTCAAATTTCAATAATTTCGATTATGGGCCACATCCACATCAAAACGGCTTTGAATCGCAACATACCTTTGATCAACATCAATATGGGGTGGGAAACCAATTCGGAAATAATTCTGCAAATGATTTTCAAATCGATCAAAATTTTCAAAATTACAACCCATATCCACATTTTGAATATGACCAAAATTGTAATTTTCCCTCGAATTTCGACAGTTTTGGTTACGAACATAATTTTCAAAATCAAAATGATTTCCAATACCATTTTTCTGAAAATTCAAACAACCACCACATTGGAAATAATTTTGATTGTGAAATTGATGTGGACTATAATTTTGAGAATCAAGAAATCCAAAGCGAGAGCTCTCAAATCAACGACTCTAAAGAATGTAATTTTGATGAGAGGGTGGAAAGGCAAAATAAAAAGATGGATGAACTTCTTTGTTTAATGGCGTCTTATAAAGAACAACAAGAGCAACAAAATCAAATTCAAACATGCGATGATTCAGAAAACAATCCATTCTTTGCTGATAGTGAAAATTTTCAAATAACGACTTTGGAAATTGAGAATAATCATCTTGATGAAGTTGTTCAAAATTCAATAAATGATTTGGATTTCTATTCTTTTAGGGAAAAAGATTTAAACTCAGATTTTGATCTTCCTCTTTCAGGCGGCGAGAAACTTGAAATTTTTGAAATTGAACGAAATAAAAATGTTGAATTTTTTAATTCAAATTTGGAAAAGGATTTTAAGGAACATGAATTCTTTGGATTGTACGAGGATGAGTTGCCAAATGAGGAAGAAGTGGATTCACGTCACGAGTTCGAAAATTTTAACTTTGAGAAAATTTCAAACAAACTTGAAATTGTCAGTGTCGAAAATACATTGTCAGTTAATGATGAGAAATGTGATCACATAGTCTTGAACAACACTCAGATTTCAAATTTCACTGAATTTATATACGATCACAATTTTTTGAAAAATTACACTGATAAATTTGTTGAACACATGAACTATTTTTGGAATGTTAGTTTGATTGAAAAACTTCATGTTAGGACGACCTTGAACATTTGTTTACTGGACTATAAATCTAGGTTTAAAGATGAGATGGTTTTCAAAAACCTTTTCTTATTAGAAAACACGCCTAGACATAGTGGGAATGGGACTCATAGGGCTAGAACCAAGTGTGGGGGAAAAAGATGGTGGTATTCGTTGCATCGCGTGCACCGTAAACACATATATCATTGTACATATGATCCATTCTTACATATTGCTAGACTGCATGTCAATCTTCAAATAATTCTGCATCTCATTCACCTTTGGGTACGATCTTTCAAATTTAGGAAAAGTTACAGTGTGGACACTATTTAGTTCAAGTGTGGGGAGGAGTCTGCATTTCATCCATTTTCATTTTTCTTTGTTTTTATTTCTTTTTATTTTCAGCCATTTAAGTAGGACCATCATGCATTTTAGACTGTAGTAACATGCCATTTTTTTTTAAACATGACTCATTTTCAATTGATACAACAAAATAAGTTTACAATTTTTAGCCAGTTGATAGTATTTTTCTCTCTCAGCTAAGTTCGAATTTGAAATATAATGAAAAGTTTAATTTTGAGGGATAATAGTGTAACCGGTACATAGGGAGATTCTTAGGTGATGGCCATGAAATCTATTCTATATTGTAGAATTTGTTTAAATAAGTGGAGGACTTAAAATACTTATATTGGCTTTTCGAATCTTTAAAACTAAGTTGTGTTAAGTTGAATTCGTGTAACTCTCTTTTGTGCTTATATTTTCAATAATAATAATAGTAATCCAAGGGTATCCAACATTGCTTGTATATCAAGCGTTGGTGTGCAAACCCGCCAAGCTCTATCCGACATGTTGTTGACAAAGTCAGCGTTGGAATATCTTGGTCTCATTTTATGAGATTGGACACCTAAGGATTACCGACACGTTGTTGACAAAGTCAAAGTCGACCTGCACAATCCGCCGAGCTCTTTACCCACTCTCCGTTAGTCCGCGAGGCAGTGCATGGGTGGTAAACCTTGGTCTTCTAAGTTAGAAGTATGTACTTAATCATAAATTTTAAAATTTTAAAGAATAAAGAATAAGCGATGATGCTCAAACACTTCTTGACCTTATTGATTTGACTAGCCATACATGAGAAAATAATAACACCACTTTTGCAAACTGTGCCAAGCAAACTAAGAATCTATTTCATGGTTGCACTATGTTATCGACCGAACTAACTGGCCAAACTGGAATTTAACATTTGAAAACTTGATTTATATTGAAAATTTGTGACAAGTTGAGATATCTAAAATAAAATCAACTGATTAGAAATTGTTAACTTAATTTGTTGTACCACTTTCCTGAAACAAGTCTTGTTTTCATTTTTTGTTTTTATTTTGCATAAGTCCTCTGCATTCATTTAGTTACATTAGAACCATATCATACTGCATTTGGATTTTGTGGGTAGTATCCGCTGAAAACCCTCACGAGACACCACTCGTCCTACTAGGGACACCTAGAGGTTTAACGGCTTGTTGCATACGCTCAATGCAATCGTGTTTCCTACGAAAGTGTGACCTATCTAGTCTAGTTTTTCATTTTTGTTTTACTCGAGGACGAGTAAAAGATAAGTGTGGGGGTATTTGATCAGCATAGAAATATGTTAATTTATGCACCTATATTTTATCTTTTTTGTATATAAATAAATGTTACGCTGGGTATTTTCTTGTTGTTTTTATAGATATGTTGACCAGACCTCATCATCCTTAAAAGTGAAGAATAAATGCCATTTACTTGAAGAATTGCATAAGAGACTAGATGTGTTCACATTGGTCACATTAGAAGAAGAATGGTAGAAAAGATCTCAAAAGATGTCATTGGAAGATGTTCGTGTTCACATTAGCCACATGAAAGATATGGAAGATTTTTCTTATATGCTTTTGGATTCTAACATGAGTCCATGTTTGGAAGAATTAACCACATGCAAATCTTTTGTCAATCAATTAGCCACATGGAAGATTTGGAAGATATGGAAGGTATTCACCATGATATTCGCAGATATTCTTAGAGATTATTTCCAAACAAGCTTAGTCAAGAAAGGCATGTGATATGATAATAATTCCTGGAAAAGAGGCCCATATATTCATACAAATCTGATTAGCGTTTGGCCAATTTCACCTATAAAAGCACATGTATACCCATTGTAACAAAGATCCTATCCCTATTCTATATTCTCTTCTCTATTAATAAAAGTTTTTTTTTTTTTACTATTTCTGCAATTTTCTTTTTCTTAGCAATTGGTGTTGTCTTCACAATTAGTTTTGGAAGAACACCAATTGTATTTTACATTTTTTGTTAGTGATTAGTCGTTGATTAGTTTCAACGACAATCCTAATTTACTTTTTGTTTTTCTTATTTTCCTGCGATTTTAATTTCTGCATTTTATTTCTGTTTTGCATTTTAATTTCCAATTGATAATTGTGATTTGATCGTCGGTTCAATTATATTTGTTCTGAATCGGATCGTAGTTTCAATTTCGTTTGCTTTCAAAACCAACCTCAAAGATTTGTCTAACTCGCCCAAGAGATTATTTAAATAATTTGATTTTAATCTACCTCCCTGTGTTCGACCTGTATGCTACACACCTGTATGCTTGTAGTAATTATTTAAAATATCGCGCTTTTCTAATTCATAGATTAGCGACGATCAAAATTCCAGTAATTCAGAATAATGAATAAAAAAAATCAATTGATGAAGTGAAATCAGTATACAAACTTAAAAAAACAATACATCGCATATGTTACCTGAAGGAGGACGAATCCATTTAATACGCCCCTGTTCAATCAACAAAAATTAATTGAAGAAGTGAAATCAGTATACAAAGTTTTAAAAATAAATAAATGAAATATATTACCTGAAGGAATTCGAAGATCATATATTTACAAATATTTGTCCGCCGCCATTAACAGGAAAAAATATACCCATGAAGCAGCCGCCGCCATGGATGGTCAAAATTATGTGTCTAGAATAAATGGGACCTGTAATACGAAAACCCTAATACGTGTTTGGTATTAGATTAATAAGCCGTTAATTAAGGAAGAAGGGCAGTTCTGAAAATAAGAGAGGCGCAATTTAAAAATAAGGATGAAATTCATACGTTTGTTAATGGGAGGATGTGAGCCTAATTAAGTTTAGTTTTAACGATGTGACTCTAATACTCACTTTTTTATATGTTCATTGCCGATACTGATGAAGGAGGAGAAACTAGATGTTTGAGTTATTATGATGATGGCTCAGATTTGAAATTATATACTGATGGTTTATATGGGAAACTTAACAAGGCTATATTGGATGAAGAAAAATGGGGTAGGAAATTTATTTATGACAAGAACTACTTTTCTTATGTTCCATCACTTCAGACCTTTTTTGCCAGTTTGCTACATGACAAAAGTCTTGGGTCTCCTTCTGCCAGCAATGCCTATTCTTCTTCCTCCTCTTCATCCTCTGGGTTGGATAATACTGAGCAGTTGTATCATTCTTCTTCACTCTTGGTTTCTATTATACAGTGAGCTGGACACTTTAATCCAGCAATTTCGTTATTTCTAATGAAGGTGGTTGTGACCACTATAGAAACTAGCTTGCTTTTGCAAAAAAAAAGTTAGCATAATTGTTTAATCATTATTTTCCTTAATTAAAATTTTTATTTTTTGAACTTTTTCTAAGGGTGTTGAAATATGCCTTTTCATATGTTGACATATGTACAATTTATTTTCAATTCAAATTTTCAAAAATTGTGCCTTTTGAATTCAAAACTATTCTAAAAGGATTTTACTATTGGGAGACTATAGATAAGCTTCTAAATATGATTTTTTAACCTATTTTTATTATCTTCTTCTTCCTTTCTCTTCTTTCCATTATTCTTCTTAATTTCTTGAATTACATACTTATATTCTGTCGATTTTCAAAGAGAATTATATCAATCTCTTTCTATTTCAATTCTCCATCAAACTCTCTTTGAAATTCAAGTGCTACTCAAGAGTAGTAGGATATTTACTCAAAGATCGCAAGATCAATTTCTGTCGAGTCAATCCTCTAATGAGAAAGGTGCGGTTGTGTCCCGTATAAATCGACTGGGTGTGATTGTGTCCTACTAATCTATTAGATGTAGATTATGGCCCGGAAATCAGCCTAGTCTCACTGTACTTCGGAAATCAGTTGGGATGTTCCTTGTTTTCCTGAAATCAAGGATTGTAATATTGGATATTAATTGAAAAGAATTCCACATCAACTCAGTGTTGTGTGGAACTTGATGTAGGTTAACTCAGTACCAATATAAAATCACAGTGTGTACTTTCCTTTTACTTCTTTTTATTTTTATTATCTGTATCCGTGATTGATTCAGTGATTTGCACAACATTTTAATAAATTTAAAAAGATTTTAAGAAATTAGTAAAATCTATAAAACACTATTCACACCCTCTCGTGTTTAGTTTGCCTTAACATCCTTAATCCACATCCCCAATAATTGGTATCAGAGCATTGGTTTTTAAAGTTTTCATAATCTGAATGTTTGAAAAGTTTAAATTGCAATTTTTGAAGATTTTTATAATACTAGTTCAAAAATATGTATTTTATCCTTGTTCCATAAGTCTGCATTTAATTATATTGAAAATTCAAGTTATATATCGAATCCATGTGTTGTATAGGAACAAACGTGTTACATGGCTATTGATGATTCAAAATTTAATGGATAATGGTGCAAATCAAGAAAGACAAATGGATACTTGATAGTGGCTGTTCGAGACATATGACGGGAAGTCCAGACTTACTGAATAATATAGTCTATGAAGATGGAGGAATGGTCAATTTTGGTGATAACTCGAAAGGATATATGATTGGCATCGACAATGTCGGTATTTCTAAAACTCCTACTATTTTTAATGCCTTATCAGTTAAGAATTTAAAACATAACCTACTTAGTATAAGTCAATTATGTCATAAAGATTATAAAATTAAATTTGAAAATGATAAGTGTTTTATTAAAGATAATAATTCAAACATAATTTTTGAATGAATTAGAAAGAAAAATATTTACATCTTAAGTATGAATATTTCAAAAGACAACTTATGTCGTTTGGCCGATAAAAGTGACTCTTGGATTTGACATAAAACATTCAGTCATTTAAATTTCAAACATTAATCTAGAATTTCCAAATTAGACTTATTTAGCGGGTTAGCCAAAATGGATTTTAAATTAAATAATTTATTTGATGCCTGTCACTTAGAGAAATTAAGAAAAAGTTCATTTAAATTAAAAGATGAGCTTTCCACTTCAAATCCACTAGAATTACTTTATATGAATTTATTTGGTCCATTTCAAACACAATCAATAAATCTTAGTAAATACTTTTTCGCAATTATCGACAATTTCTCTATATTTAATTGGAATCTTTTTCTTAAACATAAAAGTGATGCTTTTCATTTATTTAAAACTTTTTCTAATAAATTCAAAAAATATTATCTTTAAAAGTTAAAACTATACGTAGTGACCACAGTGAGAAATTGAAAATGAAAATTTTGAAAATTTTTGTAATAAAAAGGGAATTACTCATAATTTTTTCCGAGAACTCCTCAATAAAATGGAGTAGTTGAGCTTAAAAACAAGATGATCCAAGAGTGTGCGAGAAGTATGCTTTCCGTTAGTAATTTACCAAAAATCTTTTGGGTTGAAGCAGTTTCTACAGCTTGTTATATTTTAAATAGAATTTTAATTAGACCATTAACCAACAAAACTCCATAGGAATTTCGTTATAATAAGAAACCAAAGTTATCTTATTTTAGGACTTTCGGAAGTAAATGTTTTACATTAAATACTAAAAAAGATCTAGATTAATTTGATCCTAAGTCAGATAAAAGAATTTTTATTGGATATTTATATAGAAGTAAAGCATATAGAGTTTTTAATTAAAAGACTAATACTATTGAAGAAACTCTAAATGTATCTTTTGATTAAAATTATAAAGATTCAAATCAAAATCATAATCATAACGATTATGAATGTTATAATGATAATGAATTAAATGAAATAAATAATAAAATTAATCAACCTAATAAAAGAATTAGACTTTAAAGAGATAGTCCTATAGAAAAAATACTAGGAGAATTGGAATCTGTTGTTAAACTAGAAATCAATTAAATAACATGAGTAATATAGCAACCGTTGAACCTAAAAATCCAAAGAAAACATCATCTGATGATTCGTGGATACTCTTTATGCATGAAGAACCGAATCAATTCACCAGAAATGATGCATGGGAACTTGTTCCTAGACCAGAGGATAAAACTTTAATAGTAACTAAATGAGTTTATCTATATTATAATGAGAATAGCCTGAAGTGAAGCGTTTGAAATGGCTAAAGTACCCTTTTAAATTTCTATTGGGTTAATGGGCAATTTTGTCCTTTTTCAAGTCAGTGGCCGCACCACGAAGTCCCCTCCACGTTTCACGCTGTATCTATGCACTACCACTTTCTTTTCTTTATCCCGTTTATCCCTCATTCTCCTTCTCCTAAAAAAACCTAAAATTTCGAGTTCTTCCTCATTGAAACCGGCGGTGAGTTTACGAAGGAAAACCCAACAAAATCGAGGGCCTGTAATGTGTCACTCTGATATCTAAGCTCGCGAGATCCGAAATTGAAGAATGACTAGCATTTAATACTTTCAAGAGGTAATTTAAGCGATATTTAATATCTACTCTGAATTCCTAACTTATTTATCAGGAAACTCTTACTTCTGTTCCTCCACACTTTTCAAATTCTAGGGCTTTGGTGATGGCGATGAGGAACTAAAGCGACGAGTGGCACTGATGAATCGAAAGAAAGAAGGCTTTAGTCATATAATTAACAATTGCATGAAGACAATTCGGTACAATTTTGGTAATAGTTTCACGATTTTCTGCTTTTCAGTAGATTTTTATTTCAATAGTATGTCAATCTCTTTCATTCCCTTTAGTACCCAAACATCAAAATCTCACATATTTGAATCAGCGAACAAAAAAATGATTTCAGCATTGATACGTACTTTTGGTCTCATTCCAGAAAATTCCATGTGATCCTTTTCCTTTGTTAGTTCTTCAGCAATACATTAGTAAGCAAATATATTATAAAATTTATTATTCCTAAAGTTCAAATTTGTATTATTTAAAGTTATTCTAAGATCAACCAACATATCTATTTTGTTTCACAATTCCTTTTCATTCTAGATTTAAGTTAATATGTTCATTTGGTCAATAAATGATTCAAAGTGTTAGCTTTAAATTTCAAATGAGAAAAAACTGGATTGTCATTTACTTATGGATGCCAAATTATTTGTAACAAAGGAATACCTTCCAGTTGTCTATTATTTGTAACAGGTGACCGAGTTGAGGAAGATTGACTATTAATTAAGGTAAAAAGGTACGATGATTTCCAAGTTCTGCTTCATTAATATTTTCCTGTCTTTGTATTATTTTAGTTTAAACTGATTAGCATCATTTTTATTTCGTTTTCAATAACTTTATCCATCATTCAAAGTTTTCCTCCAAATTATTTTCTCACCATCTATTTGCACAGAAGACGAATAAAAGACGGTTATGCCTGTTCGTTAGTTGCTATTTGGGTATGATTTGTTTTTAGCAGTTTTAATATTTCTTTGTGTAATTGACGTTAAAAGGATATTGTTAATGGTTTGATATTTTGTTATAACATCTGCACCTAACAAAGGTTTGTAGCGATGACGACTTATTTCAACGTTGCGATTAACCCTAAGCAAGGTGGATAGACAACTCGGACTTCAATTGTTGGCAAGACTCAAGATACCGTAGGTCGAACTTCGATGGATATTGAGGTATGATTCTTTTCTGACTATTTTATTATTTCTTAGTTTAAATGCCATTAAAAGATTGTGGTATTAACTAACTGATTAATGGTTTGATTTTTTTTTTTTTGATAATATCTGCTGTTGATAAAGGTTGGCAGTGGCGACTCTAAGCGAAGCGCAAAAGGGGAAAAACCAGCAGATGTAAAATGGGAATTCATAGGTTAAGGTATGTTTTATTTGTATTTCACCTTCTTCGTTGCTCAGGCATTTCCGCCTTTAAAAAGATTTGTAAAGTATTTACCAGTCATATTTTATTTTGATTGCTAATCCATCATTCTTTGGTAATTATTTGTATAAAGAGATGTATTCAATCCTGATTTTATTCAAAAGAATAGCAATTTAAACTTGAACAATTTATTAATTTTATTGTAATTTACGTGGCAGGTTAAGCTCCAAGATTTAGTTATAACCTAGAAAGCGGTGTCAAAGAACTGTATAACATGTTTTGTTAGTATTATCAAAACTTTAGCTCCCTGTTAAAATCTTCGTTAAATAATTTAGTGATCCGTTTTCTATATGTTACTAAACACAGAAATAGTATACAATTTGAACCCCTTTATCTAGGAATAGTATCTATGGCTCAGATGAAAAGTATGACATTGCTTTGAATCAGATGGTGGTCAAAGTAATTGGGCATTGTTATCAACTTTTTACCACCAAATCCGCTAAAGATGAAAAAAGGTATCCTGATGACCTCAATAATTAAATAGTTTGAGTATCAATTTTGATACATAACATAGTTAATAATATGCTTGATGTTTATGTTTTCTTGATGTGACATGTAGATTAGTTATACATATATAACATGAATAATAATTTTTTTGAAAGCATTTAATAATGTTACTTATTTTATTCGTACTGCCAAACATTATAGATATTAAGGTCTAAAGTCTATATACAATAACAACAAATAGTATACAATTCATTTTGTTACCATCGTAATATGCACTTCATTTTATTCTTTATAAGCCAAATTCGTCTATAAATGATCATCAAATTATTACTAAAACCGAATACACTCACCTTGCAAGCATTTATTTTTTCCACATATATACATATATGTGTATGCATATATACATACCTTTATAAACAGATGTGTGTGTATGCATGCACAATGCCATAGGTTCTTTGATGCACCTGGGAAAGAATTTCTTTGGATACAACTGCATTTGCATGTTTCGTCAAACAAAATTATTTTTTGAAAAAATAATCCATGTCTACATACATTAATTAAGTTCTGATCATATTTTTCCTGCTTAACTTGGTTGTTTATTCCCTCTAATAATTATTTCTCATTCTCTTATACAGAAATAACTATGATAACAGTAAGTTTATTATATTTGTAGATGGAAGTGTAAGGATGATTGCAATGGGATTCAAATTTTATAAGCTGCCTTGGGGCCACAGCTTGACATGACAATGCTTTAATGAATCATAAATAGGTATAGATTTCAATTATCTACAATGTTAATCTTTTAGGCGTGAAAATAAAATCCGTTCAAAGTTGAGACAAAGAATATTTAGGGAACGGTATGACCTCTGATATGCAATACCTTGACAATTTGGAGTATTTTACAATCTCAGCTGCATGAAATAGACTTTTCCCTATTATGTGGATTTATAATTGGCAAGTAACCACTTATATTTAGCATAAAATGATTGAATATGTTTTTATAATTGCTCATATGATCATATTTAGTTAAAGATGATGTACTTTTCATTGTAGTAATTTATTTATTATACCCAAATGATTATTGAAAAAACAAATTTGTGTGAATTTGATAACTAAATGAATTCTTTTGCAAAGGTTTTTTCCTATAAAATGGAGTTGATTTCCCTTGAAAATTATGTTGACAAAATCGACTTTTTTACGTCATCAACCTAACATGCTAGAGAATAATTTACTAGAGCAAAATTTAGTCAGTAATAAAGTATGATATCATTTATTTGTACATATTTCGGTTTATCAATAAAGTGGTAGTGAATACTTTAGATGTACAAAAGAGAGTTTTTTGATTGGACTTGATGCATTAGTGATAAGGTAGTCAATGTTTATTATGCTAGTCCTTTGATATTTCATTTAATAGTGTTATTAAATTTTATACCTATCAAAGTTATTTACCTTACTGCCATGATTAATTTAATTGATCGAAGAGCATAAGGGTAGGTTATACTATAGGTCATGTAACACTCCGACACACTAGGAAATGTTACATGATCCTACAATTATGAAACACCTTAATACTAATGTTTTGGATTACATTATATTGAATGAAGTATTGGAATTTGAGCGGAGATGTCATTTGTGTAGTTCCTTTTTACTATTATTTTAACTATAACCCATCAGTTGTTTTCCTTGCTGTTATAACCATCATTTGTTTTTAAAATATCATTTTAGCTTTCAGGTCCTATTCAATGCTGCAACTCAAACACAATGTTTATGATGCTATATTGTATGTTGCTGTAAATCATATGTTTTGTTAATGCAAAGGAAATGACATCTGAAATGAGCTCTTATGCAAACAGGGGAGAAGAATTTGGTGGTAATGAAGTCGATGTTCTATAGCATATAAATATGCTAAAGAAGGTATGTTTCCTCTAATTTAAGAAAGGATTACCTGAATCTTTTAAAAAACAGTAAGATAGATCAATCATTGGTGAATCTCTTTGTACTCTCATTCTGGCACGTGCTATCATTTTGCATTTACGTATGCTTTTCCAGCAATTTTGGTTAGATCTCAGTTTGTAGCTTAGTATCGATTTTATGGTATGATGTCATGTCTTTACTAGAAATGTTACCTTGATGAACTTTAACTAAAATACTACCTTGGGAAATAAAGGCTGGGAGCTCAATCTTAGCAAATCCTAATCAAGTTCATATGTGTAGTCTTTTAAGTAGTCAGTTTTGTGTAAATAATTAAGAAGCTACAATGTTGTTGATATATGTGCAAGAAATGAGACATTACAATGTATAGCAAGAATGAAGCAGACAATAACATGAGATGAAAGCAAAGCATAGGAAAGTTACCACAGAATTGTGAAATAGTTTTATCCATGTGAAGCCTGCTTATTATTTAATAACTATTTTGTTTGCAAAAAAATATTCAACTTAACATCCAAGTAATTCGACAAATATATTAGCACACCAAAAATTGTAGACTATGGAGTTATATGTTTCATTATTAGTTTATTTCATATTTCTTCAAAAAACACAAGCTTATATTTTTTCTTATTTTCTTTATTCAAGGGATTATATACTGTTATACTTCTCACCCATGTAATATACAGGCTTACCATTATGTTAGCCTGCTTTGTAACCAGGCTACCCAAAGCCAGAGACTTGGGTACGAACTTACATTGATTGGCGATCACTTGAGTGGAGTGATAGAAAGCTGCAAAACTTGAATTATTCATGCAAATGTCACCGGATCGGATCCCCCCTTCAGATCGGATCAGATCCCTCCTTTCGGATCGGACCGGATCCCCCTCTCCGGATCGGATCGGAGTACCCTCTACCCGAACCGCCTGAACTTGCAACCACTCCTCAACGTGCTCCTATTTTCTAGGCTTATCATTCGGATCTACTTACACGTGGCAGCCCATGATCTGGAAACAGTTTCTCCACGTCTCCCACCACTTCTCCATGACCCGCTGGATGGATGCCACGTCACACCCGAACCGATCCCAGGAGCAACCTCCATTCGCCTATAAATATAGCATTTCGTGGAGATTTTCAGGGGACTTTTTGGCATTTCATTCATTCATGGCAGCCATGGCCGAATTCCCCCATCAATAACCACCTTCTTCTCCAATGAAAATCAATGAATTCGGAGAGAATTATTCATTGTATTTGAGTGATTAAGTGTCAATATTCATTGTAATTGTAATTCTGGAATGAAATGAGAAACTATGAAGTGGATGTAGGCTCATTAACGCCGAACCACTATAAATTTCGTGTGTTGACTGATTTTTCTTGCTTTTAGTTTATGATTCCTCATTATTCTCTGCAAAATGTAACCATTGGGTGTTAGGACCATTTTTTGTCTAACATTTTGGTGCTTTCACTGAGAAATGATGATTCTTAACATATAAGGATTCTCCATTCTACTATTGGATTGCCAAGTCTGATGAGGAAATCCTGCAACATTCAACAACAATTGCTAAAGTTCAGAATTGAAGTCCAAGAAAGCTGCTAGTTAAGGTCGGATGGGTATCCTGCGGTTATAGCAGCTCTGATGTTCGGGTCGGATTCTGCATAGGGTCAAAAATGCCTCTGGGTCGGATCTTATACTTGTGGTGGGATCGAGTTAAAGTTGCTCTACACTGTCACTTCCAAAAGCAAATGAGTCGGTTCGAGGTAACCGGGTCGGACGGGAACCGTACTCATACAAAGACTAAGTTTCAGCAAACAAACATCAGATCGGGTTAGGGAAACACCCTTCTGAACCGAACCAAATTTTCCTTTCTGACCTCCAGTCAATGACAGACCCGAACCGCGATCCGATGACATCTCCGAACCGCGACTAGAAGGCAAATTCTGATCCGACCCGGTACAACTGTTTTTGGGAAAAAAATACATTATTCGGATCATTTCAGAAAAGGCTCCATCTTCCAAAATTGAAAAAATCGTGTGGGGCCCTGGACCCCCACCGGTGCTGTCCCCGGAGCCGCTGACGGCTTCACCTTCGGCTCGGAGCACGGCCTCGCCTTCGGCTCAACGTACATTTTAGCTAACAGCAATTATCAAAGCTTGTCAATGAAGATTAGACCGATAGTTTGAGAATATCACAGCAAGTTGGCAATGACTGGGAGCCGTGACACTTATTTACATCAGTAAGCCAATTTGATGAGCTATCGATCAGATTCGGCTTGTTATCAAGGATAGTATACAAGACAATGATTGTCTCATAGCAGCTTCCTCTTCCTCAGTTCTGATGGTATATAGATTTCGCCAATGCAACCAATGTTGCTCGCAAACGAGTAGTGACCATCTTATTTATGCAACTTAAACTTGTCCAATCGGCGGGGCATCAAATGACCGTTATATGGAACAGTCTGAGCACTATTCCGAAGATAATTTCTATGATCTTAGTGACCATGATTGTCAATAAGGGGATACCAGAAAGCAGCTAAGGATCTCAACATCCCAAAGCTACACTTCAATTTTATGATGTGATCAATGAAATATGTTCTGCGGTTCACCTTCTGAAGAACTTGGCAAACCTTTGCAATTGCTGTTTGTTGTCAACTGCATTGAGGAAGACTGATTTCCAATGAATAAGGGTTAAGTCAACATACTTTGGTGCCCATAGTTAGGTACTAGTTGAACCACCACACGCCATGATTGGACTTATGGATCCTTTCCTGGATTATAGCAACTTGACTGCTCACCAGCCACCATACGACCTTGATCAAATGATGAGAGCTCGAGATCAAAGCAAATATGAATCCACCATAAGCTCTCTACTTCTTATTTACATTTTGACATAACGCATGAATATTACTTAAAGTCTCGCAAGTTATGCTATCATACTCAAGTTTATCTGATCAAGGTCTAGATTGACCAGCTCCAGCAGAATTCAGAGCTTACATTGCACCCTAGTATCTATTACTCAATCCCCAAACATTAGCCGAATCTATCGCTGAATTTACCATTCCCGAAGAGGATGTGTTAGATGAAGAAGATGGCCCTTCAAAACAAAAAATGAATACAAGCACCCATTACTGTATACCGATGGTGCAATGAATGATCGATGACCCGACATTGGAGATGTATTGATTCGAAGGAAATTCCAGATGAAGGGACTATAACTCGTAGCTTTACCTAGAACATGTAGAAGAGCTGTTGGATGGATTGGAACATTACAGCATATCATACATCCTACGAACGGAAAATCAAAAGGTCAATAATCCGACCAAGTTAGACAGTTCCAACAACTCAGAAGAGAGTCATAAACAACCCTATGATGAACTTCCTGCAGCACGGAATGCATTTAGCAAGGAGAAGTGAAAGGCATGCCATCACTCTTTATGCCTCGAGATATGACATGCAAGGCGACAATGCTTATTTCCCTTGGAAGGTTGTCCCAAGACAGACACCAACGAGCCTCACTATTGAATTCACCGCCCTAAATGATTAAACAAAATCACTAATCAGCCTCCCGCTAGATGGGAGATGAATGCGAATGAAACTTTTGACAAACGATGTTTTGGAGTTAGAAAGTGAAGATTTACAATTTCACTCCCTTCATCGAGGATTAGTCAAGTAACTCGTGTCCCAAACATTAGGTGCGACTGGAGATTCGAACGTTGATTACTCATGATTATATCATTTAATTCAAAGCTGATACATAATAGGCTTGCATGATAGACAGCCTCAGCCTTGCCCGAAAATTGACGAGTTAAAGTTTAGAGCACTTAAGCCTGGATGCTGATTGATTATCTGTCTATTAGATCTTATTCCCGACATGGGATTGAAGGCATATACGCGGATAGATGAGATATAACTATCCCCCTAGCAGCCATATCCTACTTCCTAGAATGGAAAGCACAAAAGCTTCTATAAACATGGATCCATTATTCTCCTACCAATTACTGTCCTAGCACTAACGTGATGATATGATACCATTAAAAATACATACATGACTCCCTGACATTCAACCCTTGCCCTTAACATGGGGGCAGGAATGCGATTCAAAGGAGACATGACCTCGTCATTCGTTTACAGTATTTACCTAACTGCCTTTGTCACTCCAAGACCACTATCAAGTCATCCCCTGGTAGAGATTAGGCGAGGCAAAATGGACCTGCAGATAGCATGCAATTCCATTTTCGCATAGAGTCATATTCATTCCTTTAACAAGATTACTCTTTAACCATGACTCTTATATTTGCATGCTTTATGAGCTATTGATGTAATTAACTCAGATGAATTAATATGTGGATGGTGTAGGTACTTAGGATTTGATACAAATCGGACTTCTAACACCTGCATATAGAGTTATGGAACAATACCATAAAGAGCTTGACTAAACAACTCATTTACAAAGCCATGCCCTCCGCCTGAAATAAGTTGTATAGCTCAAGGCGGATCCGAGATGACCATCCACTCCTTGGATCAAACATGGCAGACATAAAGATAATTATGCATTGACTTTTGCATTTCAAAGTTGGAATCCAATTTCAGACAGATGCAGTTCAATCGTCTACATGGTTCAGTCCTATGTTTGATGCAATCATATTACATGAATCCAAATAAAGGAGGCAACACTTCCCCTTGATATGCTTACTTTTCAATCATGCAATTTACTCTTACATGCTTCCTGAATTATTGACATGACTAATTCATGCGATATGAATGATGCAGGTACCCAAAGTTCGGTGCCAATCACTCCTCCAATAGATTGATCGGAGGAACGTAAAGCTTCCGCAAACATTTTCCGACTGTTTGCCAGGCTAACTCTAACCCTCAGAGATTGGATAGAAGTACCAATCTAGGATGAATGTGATGGGCGTGCCATGATTAAAGACCACTTGATCCATGGGTCTGGCTCTCATGATTTGAGAGAGCATTTGAAGGACGATATTGCAGTGCCCGACCAAACTCCATCACACGAATCAACGGGACGAGAGAAACTTGATTATTACGAATGGCCACCTCTACCTGTGAATCGGAGATTAGGAGGTAGCGCCTCGGCGAGTGTGACCCGACCACTTGCCCGAAAATCTCTATCTACCAGAGTGAAGCATGGAGTATGGACTAAAGATCGAGTTCGAGAATGACACTCGAGCCGGCAGAACCCCGCTCTTGGGATCAGAGCACAGGAGGAAAGCCGAGGCGAATGACATGACCATTCACCTGATTAACTCCAACTCTCATGATTCGAGAGAGAGTATAAAGGACGGGAAGATGACATCCCCAAGGCGTGATGGTGCACCACGATTAATGAACGCCTTGATCACACTCTAACCTGGGCATACGTCAGGAGAGTATAAAGGTGCTGAGATTAAGCATTGTAGACAACATGCTCCTACCCCACCGAAGGATTGGGGATAAGATTGAAAGTTGAGCCAACACCCCGCACGGAAGGATTGGAGGCAACATAATGTCGAATAAGCCCTGACTAGGCACTTTATTCATGTTTGATTGGGGGCACACACACACACATCGCACCCCTTATATAAATACTACATGATCTGCTAGATATTATTTGATTGTGGGGGTTCTGAATTGGAACCCTTACTTGATTATGATGTGCTTTATTACCTATTACTTAAAGATTCACTTTGTTTACAGAGTGCAGGCTTGTACAAGATAACAGTACAAGAATGCGAGGGCCGTACTCGTGACAACTACAGCAGGCCAGTGGAAAACAAACAAAGGGCCACGTCTAGAAGGCTGACGTTGATGCTCAATGCTAAAATTTTCATGCGACTCAAGGCAACGACCGAAAGGAGGCCTTGAGAGTGAATTGTTTATTGATGTGTCACACGACTTAAGTCAACGACCAAAGGAGGCCCTAAGAGTGATATATCAAATCAGCATACACACCCACATATGACTGGCCATAGCCCAAGTGCATCGACAAGTGCCACCTCACGAATACACTGAATGGAAAATGCGATAACTTGTGCACTTGGATAACTCAATCACATAAGCTTTGAAAGCAATGTCTCTTTTCCATGCATCCATATCTAAATTTGAATGGGACGTGATACAACTACCGATCTTTCGCCGTTACCCCTGGACTGGAGCCACATTGTTGAAAATATTTACAAATGGCTTAATTTATATGTTTTGTCTAATTTAGACCTCTATCTTGACAGGCTTCTTGAGGACCACGGAATGGATGCAGACTGAACATCCATTTGCTAGTCCCGACCGAGTTCCTGGTTAAAAGACCCAATATAAAGGGGAACGCCATTACTTTGACTTCTAACTTACGAGGAGGCGAATTTCCTGACACTCAGACTCAAAGCTAAGAAGAAGGAAGATAGAAATTTTTTCCGTGCTGAGGATGTTTGCGCAGAAAGCGCTAGGAACGAAGGAAGTCAGCAGATTTCTTCTTGCGATGATCCCTCAGCATGTCAAGCTAGATATGAAATGGATAGTACCCTTGCTGATTTGAGAACTCAGATGGCTCAGCGAGATGAACTTCTCCGGAAACGAAATAAAGTGATGGATAACTTCTTTATTTGGATAGTTGGAAAGCCAAGTAACCCCGACTTACTTGTTGGAGCGAGCACCGTGGGAATTCAAGCGACAACGAACTTGGCTCAAACACTCCCTGCTCTGTGGTACGGATCATATGAGACCCTAGGACAAGTTGGCATAGTCGTCTTTAATGAAACAAGATGCAATCAAACTCCTTCCAGGCATTTGTAGCATGCAACTTACGACCGTAACATTTTGGATGAAAATTATGGATATGCAAGAGCCGCTGAAAACTTAAACAGAGCATGACCAACCTTTGCTATAATTCAGATGAATGTTTAAAATCCATCTCAACCTCAACATGAGGCTCCCCGTGTAGGGGGAAAATGAGAGCATTTGAGACAGATATAATCTAATTTTATCTCCACTCGACTTCGAACCTCAGAGCTTGAATGGGAGATCAAAGACTAACATGAGTTAAACACGAACAAATCATTTTGTATCAAACTTTAACTCACAGCTTGATGAGGAGTATGAATTTAGAGAACATGTGGATTTGATCATTACCGTTTAGCAAAATCCATGTGGATGGGGAGTACGGGATACGAGCTTTGAGCAATATAATTTGACTATCCGCCAACTTTGGACACATTTATTATTATCGGAGTTCCACAAGATCCCAGACTATAACCAGAAGAATGGATCCTTAAGAACAACCTGCATACATTCGAGTAGCGGATCACCATCCAGAATTAAAAGATAGAAGCCTGATTGACAGCTATTACATATGCGCAACCAAGAAGCTAGAGACTGACTTCCACCCACTTCAAGACTTCATACCGGGGGCACCAACGCTAAATTGGACAATTGGCGACAACTTCTCAAAGACCAGGGCTAGAATGCCAACATTAATTGATGCTTCAACAGAGCTCCGACGAGACCCTACATGCATTCCTTTGAAAGATTCAACACCGCAGTGGCATCAGTAAATCTACCTGGACCATATATGGTGTTGATTGCAGTTGTATCTGGTATTATGGATATCTCAAGCTTCAAAATCTCTCTGCATCGAGACCCACCTAGAGGACTTGGCCGATTCACCTCTGAAACAAATCTCGGTATCTCTCTACCATGAGATTTTCATGGAAACATTGGAAAATCCTATCCTGAGACAGACAGATTCATGCAATAAGAGGGTGCTAATGTTGAAATGGATGATCTCAATGTCTTCTCGACAAAATGGAGCACCATCTGACTCTTGAAATGATAAAGAGGAAAGAAAAGCCCCGGAAAAGACAAGCAGAAATGTACAATTTCAGAAAGGATCAATTTCATTGATCAAGCCCTCAATTTAGATTGTCAAGCTCAATGGAACCAAGCATGAGAGATAGACCTAACAAGACTATGATGGATATTTCGGATTGTGCCAAAGCATGAGTAAAGGAGCTCGAATAACTGCTTAATGATGTTCGCTCGCTTGCCAGATTGACGAGCTTACTCGACTCTGTGGCTGATGCGAGGAGAGTATCTAAGTTGGCTGATACTCAATGAGGCGATCACTGCTTTCTGACTAAACAGATAGGATGACCCCGACGCGAATGTAATTCGACCATTCGCATACACAACTCCAACCCTTGACGACTTGAGAAAGAGTATAGAACGACACGGGACGTCTAAGATTGTTGAACCTGCAGCTCTAACCCAATGCGACAACAGAAAGTATAAAGGTTAGAAGAATGGATACCCGATAGACTTGGCCCAGCCCCCACTGATGCTGGGGGGCTAAAGCACCGACTCGTTCATCCTCTACTAATGCTAGGAGCATGAGCTTCAACTCACAGACTGATTTTGAATATGATCCTAACTTGATGCGTGATTTAGAACATATACACTATATCTCCAGAGTATGACATGATTCGTCTTGACCGTCCAAGTGAGCCAACAAACGGGTCTGGCATGAGTCCAAAGACTTGATCCGCCACTACATTAAATGGAGAGTGTGATAAACTACCCTGCTGTCATACGATTAGGATGATCGTACCAGCCATTGGCTTGCATGCTTTCAACAATATCTCGAACTGACTCATATGTGATCACGGGATTATAAAACCATCTGGAGCGATCATGGATTTTTCCCAATACGGTCTGATGCGACCATTGGTTTTTGATTTTCTATTAACATGATCTGGAGTGATCGTCACTTTCAGATTCCTTAATGTTACGATTCAATGCAATCGTGGAGCCCTAGATTAATATTTGATATTGAGATAATCCAAATCCAAGCACAAATGACAAATTCCTATGCCAATTCCGAGGAGTTCTCTGCAGATCCCAGCTCAGAGCCCGAAGATTCTTATACTGCCACATGACTTGGAAGAATACTTAATACATTTGCTCGTATGCAAAAGAAGGTCTAACTTTACAATACTTTTGGTTTGTGAGGGAAGACGACCCCATTTGGCAACGACCTATGCGGGCATGATCGCATGCACGGGAGCCAACAATCCTACATGACTTTTGATGAAAGAGTTGAAATCTCTTAATTCGACGAGGTTTAAAATAGTTACCTTATCATTTAAACTACTCCTTCCATAGAATTTAGCCTGGCTAGCGCCTATGGAAGTAATACAACAATTTCATAAAACCTCCTCAAGGGTGGACGACGTTCGAAAAAGATTTAGCTCGACTTATTCAAAGCACATCTACATCTGCAATAAGATGTACTTTAGGGAGGCAAAATGTTAGCCTGCTTTGTAACCAGGCTACCCAAAGCCAGGGACTTGGGTACGAACTTACATTGATTGGCGATCACTTGAGTAGAGTGATAGAAAGCTGCAAAACTTGAATTATTCATGCAAATGTCACCAGATCGGATCCCCCCTTCAGATCGGATCGGATCCCACCTTTCGGATCAGATCGGATCCCCCTCTCCGGATCGGATCGGAGTACCCTCTACCCGAACCACCTGAAGTTGCAACCACTCCTCAACGTGCTCCTATTTTCTAGGCTTATCATTCGGATCTACTTACACGTGGCAGCCCATGATGTGGAAACCGTTTCTCCACGTCTCCCACCACTTCTCCATGACCCGCTGGATGGATGCCACGTCACACCCGAACCGATCCCAGGAGCAACCTCCATTTGCCTATAAATATAGCATTTCGTGGAGATTTCAGGGGACTTTTTGGCATTTCATTCATTCATGGTAGCCATGGCCGAATTCCCCCATCAATAACCACCTTCTTCTCCAATGAAAATCATTGAATTCGGAGAGAATTATTCATTGTGTTTGAGTGATTAAGTGTCAATATTCATTGTAATTGTAATTCTGGAATGAATGAGAAACTATGAAGTGGATGTAGGCTCATTAACGCCGAACCACTATAAATTTCATGTATTGACTGATTTTTCTTGCTTTTAGTACATGGTTCCTCATTATTCTCTGCAAAATGTAACCATTGGGTGTTAGGACCATTTTTTTGTCTAACACATTATATATATATACACACACAATTTTATGCAAACATTGCACAAATGCGGAAGCGTAATAAGCAGGATCTAGATTTTCCAATTGAACATCAATCTAATCTGATAGCAATTATTCTATTACATCAACAAAATAGTAAATAACTATAGCAGAGAAACAAAGAAACACAATATTTATACTGGTTCCACTATCCTCGAGATAGTGTACGTCCAGTCCAATAGAAAGAGATTTTATTCCATATGAGAGAATTACAAGAGATTACAAAATAAGAGTTTACATATCCAAACCTCAATCAGGTTTAACAAGAAGAGACGCCGTTGGGGATCACGGGCTCCAGCCCCGGATGGGTTTACACTAAAGTCTACCCCTCAATATATAGCCAGTGCAAATCTATGTGAGTCATCAATTAAATTACCAACATATGGTAATAATATAATGGAAGCAAATTACCATAATAACAAATGTGCAAACATAGGAAGTAAATCAATCCGTTTCTTTAGCATAGATGGAAGAAATTAATCCCTTCATTTATTTGTCTACCACCTCATCAAATGCAATCAATGCACTCTCATTATAAAATATTTACTTTCCATTCTTTGCAAATTTGTTCCAATCAAATTGTGATTTTGTATCACCAAATTTAACACTCCACCTTGATGCAAAATCACATATCTGCAACACCCTATCTCCAATCAAATTCTCTTCACAACATAAAACTCTTCAACAGAACTCCACCTTCAATCAAAATCTCACAACGAGATACACCAAAAAATGAATATTTACCAAATGGGTTCCAGCAAAGCCACCCCCCATCACACAATTGTTAACGAGCTCAGACTATGTCCCCGCCCTCCAACAAATGTTGCAAATATCCAAAATAACAACGAAGGCATACACCAAAGTAATCTCAACACCACCAAGACCAAAAAATAATTATCTCAATCACCAAAAAATCTCTCTTTTGCAACATAATCAAAACCATTACAAGCTTCACCCACTGCCTGCAAAAGACGCATCTACCACCATGAGCTGCACCACGCATAAACCAATGGTCTAAAAAATGCTTGCAATACACATCGACACACGTCTACTACTTGATTGGAGCTCCTTCCTCGATCACTCTAGATCGCTCAAGCATCATCAACGTGAAGACCCCTGTCTAACCCACAATGATCTCTGTCTCAACACCCGTCTATCACTTGACCTGAGCTCCTTTCCTGATCATCATGGATCCCTCGAGCATCATCAACATGAAGACACCTGTCAGAAACTTGATCAAAACTTCTCAAATCCAATAGCCCCTTCAACACGGTAAACTCCATATCACGTCAAAGTTCCTAGATTGGAACACTCTTCACTCTCAACATAATCTCCTCCACCAAAGTCTCCTTTTCTCCAAAATAGTAATAGCATAATCACCACTGAATCTACCAACCTTTGTAGAAATAATTGATGCACAATTTAAAACAAATCGCCTCGCTCTGATACCAATCTATTGTGCAAATTGAGCATATGCGGAAACGCAATAAATAGGATCTAGATTTTCCAATTGAACATCAATCTAATCTGATAGCAATTATTCTATTACATCAACAAAATAGTAAATAACTATAGCAGAGAAACAAAGAGACATAATATTTATACTGGTTCCACTATCCTCGAGATAGTGTACGTCCAGTCCAACAGAGAGAGATTTTATTCCATATGAGAGAATTACAAGAGATTACAAAATAAGAGTTTACATATCCAAACCTCAATCAGGTTTAACAAGAAGAGACGCCATTGGGGATCACTGGCTTCAGGCCCGGATGGGTTTACACTAAAGTCTGCCTCTCAATATATAGCCAGTGCAAATCTATGTGAGTCATCAATTAAATTACCAACATATGGTAGTAATATAATGGAAGCAAATTACCATAATAACAAATGTGCAAACATAGGAAGTAAATCAATCCGTTTCTTTAGCATAGATGGAAGAAATTAATCCCTTCATTTATTTCTCTACCACCTCATCAAATGCAATCAATGCATTCTCATTATAAAATATTTACTTTCCATTCTTTGCAAATTTGTTCCAATCAAATTGTGATTTTGTATCACCAATTTAACATATAATTTATCATATTTGTGTGTGTGTGTGTACATACATGTGTGTGTGTGTGTTCATTTAATAGTAATTTAGAAATCAAAATTTTTACATGCATCTTTAGACTTAGCAAGTCATAATCAGAAAGTGCAACTCACTAATAAGGTTCTTCTGTTCTAAACTTACTAATGTGTTTTGCATCTTTATTACAGCCTTTCAAACTATTTAGAATGGCTTTCATCCAAAAAACAATGTCGGATGTGCCTTCACTTTGAAATTTGTTAGAAAGAAGAGAGGAACTCTAGTTGACTACAAAATTGCTGATTATACTTATAGTTAGTGTTAGAAAAGGTGTAAGTTGGATACTTTATTTGTTGTTTTGTGTTATGATTTGCTTGATTATGTATGTACATACCTATCTTTTATGTTTGCAGAATGCTTCTATAATTTATGTAGTTATATAGGATTTTGATGATATTTAGTGTTATTTAGCGGAAGGACTAATGTCTATGCCTGCTGCAATTCTTTCAAAGTTTAAAGCAATTTGACACTTACTTAAACTTTCAATTGTTTTTATCAAGACAAGGGTGTTTAATAGCTGAGCAGAGTGTCACTTTGTATATTCTACTAACGCAAAGATTTTTTTCCTTTCAAGATGAAGCATTCCCTTTTTTGACGTTCCTGACTTTTATATTTGTTTGTTAATTAAAAAATTATGAGTTTTCCTATAATGAGTTAACGCTCAAAAAATAAAATTATTTCTAATTTATTACTCATCTAATGAAGAAAGAAGTTTGATGATATATTGTAAACTAATATATATCATTAGTTTATGGCCAGGCTATTGGAAAAAGAGCATATTAGTTTGTTGATATTTAATTTAATTAGACAATGTTAATGTGAGTTTTCCTTTACAAACTGTAGTTAAAGAGAAACTGTAGTTCACTTTAGCGTGTATTAGCAATAAATCTCATTAATTGTAAACTCATAGTATATCTATGTATTATAGCTTTATGTTAATAATGTTTAGGTGGATGTTTTCGAGGAGGAGGAAAAACAAACATCAAAGGAAAGCATCCAATGTGTTTTTAATAGCATGTCATACTTTAGGACTATGGACAGACAAGGTAAAGAAGATTTTTATGGTTTAAAGGGTAATGCTCACATTATTTTAAAAGAATCATATTATTTACCTTGACATGTATTTTCCAACACCTGATGCCACATACATTATAATATCAATTTTTTCCCAATAGTTCATGATTGAAACCAAATTTTTAAAAAAGAAAGATAAACATGGAAAATCAGTTGCTATTTACCATCATTATCATTAATTTATCCTAAGAATTCATGTCTCTCATGCTCACTTTAGCATGTATTTAGATTATTTAACTCCACGCACAACATTTCATTCCATTCATGTTTATGCAATAACTAAATTTATGCATATAAGAGCCAACTGAAAACTGGAGGTTGCAAGTCTGTAAGCGATGTACAAAAAGGGAAGTAGATTTTTGACATATGAGTCCAGGCTGAAGCACATTTATAAGGGAGTAATGAACGACTCTGCTGCTGCATTTGACATATGTGAATTTCATATTAGTGTGTATACATGTCAAATTAAACAAAATTTAATTATTGTGATTTCCATTAATATGTATGTGCAGCAGACAGACTTTGAATGTATACAGAAGTTAGCTCACATATTTATTTGTATATACACATTATCTATGCATATAGCTAAAATTTCACAATCCATAAATTAACTTTTGAATGTCTACGCACACGTCCAACGGACGTGCCTAACGTACTGGTAAAAATAAAATGAATGAACTTGGTGAGGTCATTAGAAATAAAGCACGATTAGTTACACAAGGATATTGTCAAGAAGAAAGAATAGATTATGACGTAACCTTTGCCCCCCTAGCAAGATTAAAAGCTATTAGAATTCTACTTGCTTTTGTTATTCCTAATATCAAACTATTTCAAATAGATGTAAAAAGTTCTTTTCTAAACGTATTCGTTAAAGAAGATATTTATGTTGAACAACCCCAATTATTCGAAGATGAAAATTTCTAAACTATGTTTATAAGTTAAAGAAAGCTTTATATGGAGTAAAACAAGTTTATAGAGCATGGTATGATAGATTAAGAACTTATTTGTCACAATCAAATTTTGAAATTGGTAAAATAGATAATACCGTGTTTATTAAAAGAAACGAAAATGATATTCAATTAATACAAATCTATATAGACAATATTATTTCGGATCAACAAATAATAAAATGAATCAGTAATTTTCTAAGATCATGACAAAATAGTTTGAAACAAATCACATGGGAGAACTCACTTTCTTTTTGGGATTACAAATATGTCAACTAGATAATGGAATATATACTAATCAAGAAAATAATGCTAAGGACTTGATTAATAAATTTAACATGGCTAGTACTAAAGGAAAATCCACATCCATGGCAACCAATGAAGCCTTAAGTAAAGGCGACTCTTCAAAAGATGTAGATCAGAACAAATATAGAGGTATGATAGGTTCTTTATTATATATAACTGCGAGTAGACCAAACACAATGCATATCATTTGTCTTTGCGCTAAATATCAATTACAACCTAAGGAAACTCACTTAAAAGCCATAAAACGTTTTCTATAATTTGTTAAACATACATTAGACTTTAGTCTATTTTATCCTAAAAATGATTCATTTGATTTAATTTCATATTGCGATGAAGACTATGCTGATTGTAAATCAGACCAAAAAAGTACTAGTGGAACTTGTCACTTTTTGGGTCATTCCTCATTTCCTAGTATAGTAAAAAGTAAAATACCGTTTCTTTGTCAACACCTAAAGAGAGTATATATCTGTTACTTTGGCATGTTCTCAAGTAATATATATGAAACAAACTCTAGGAGATTTTAGATTAAATATAACTTAATCACCTATTTAATGCGATAATACAAGCGCTATAAATTCATCTAAAAATCCGATACGTCATGTTAGAACAAAGGATATTGATGTAAGACATCTTTCCTTAAAGATAACGTAAATAAAGAAAATATTTCACTATAATTTATTAAGATGGAAAATCAAATTGCAAATATATTAAGTAAACCATTGAATGAAGCAACATTTACTAAATTAAGAAGAGAACTAGGCGTTTGTTCACTAACTGAAATAAAATAATTAAGTATATTAGTATAAATATATAAGAAAATATAAGAAAAATTGAAAATTTCAAATATTTAACATATATGTTGATATATATAAAAATATATGTCGACATATAACTGATTTTTTTAAAATTTAAATTCCCTCCAAAGTTAGTTATTAATCTTATTTAACTCACCAGTTCGAAAATTCTCTCTTCCTACTCCATTTTTCTTGTCATAAATTCTGGAATAAATAAATAATGGCTTCCACTTCAAAATCTCAACCAAAACAACTTCTTTTCATTTTTCTACACCTACCCTAGGCCCGTTACAACGATCTATGCACGAAGGGTTATCAAATTAGAGTAATCTATTAAAGATACCCTGCAATTACCCACCGAAATACAACTTCTACAACTACGGATGGAAAAAAAATAAGAAAAGTAGGGGAATATTATTAGGAATCTTTAGAAATATATAATGGATAACCAAACTAATCCAATTATTATTGAAGATGATTTCTCCAAAATTCAAATCCGTAATCCTGCGGAGGAAGATAAAGAAGAAGTTTAACAAAAAGAAGCAGAGGAAGAAGAATAAGAAATGGAAGAAGACGATCAACTTATTTGCGTCGGTAATGTGTGTTTTGATAAGGACGGAAACATGACTGAACAAAATGGAAAATTTTGTCTACACTACCCTAATTGTCCAATTCAAAAATCCTCATTTGTCAAAAACACTTAGTAGTTAGATATTATATACTCGTGTATTCGATAGTGTTCGTAAATATTCATGTAACTATTTTACCGTATGCTTTAATATATTGGATTTATAATAACAATTCATAATAATAAAGTTTATATTCATTTGTTTAATTTATAGTCTTAGAAGGCTTATTAAGGTAGTTTTCTAGTTTATTTACTGCTTTCAAAAAATCTAGTTTATTTACTTTAGAATAATATTTGATACTAGAACTTGATCTAGACTAGATTAGTTTTAATTAAATTAGTTATTAGAACTATATCTTAATTATAGGTGGAGTATTATAGTTTACTTAGGAATATACAGTTTTTGTTAATTACAAATGGGGAGAATTATAAAATAGGGCTTAAATTAAGGGGGAGTTAATAGTTTTAGGAGTTAATGAAGTAAGGGGGAGTAACTAGAGAATCAAAGCATAAGGTATGAGTAGTTTATAAACCAAGGTTTTCATCATCAAAAGGGGGATATTTTTAGGGATTGAGATGTTGATAATGACGATTTTGATGACAACAACCTTGTTTCAAATATTATTGTTATGAAATATATAATAAAACTATTTTCTAGAATATATGTATATATAAGGAAATTCATGTAGGTACTGATTATTGAAAACTGTACAGTTTTGTAACAACCTGGAATTTCAGAACCAATTTAAATTTTTTATTTAAGCTATTACAATGGATTTTCAATATTTAAAATGATTTATTTTAAATAATTACAACTAAAAATTTATTTAAATTGCAGTTAGAACTTAAAAATTTATTTTAATTATAAATTGAGCCTGAAATGGTGCGGTAGTTTGAAAATTTGATTTTAAATTTCAAATCAATGTGCAGAATTCAAAATAAATCGGATTTCGGTAAAACCAGAAATATTTGAATCTATTTAATGATATCTTTCTAACGAATGTGAAAAATTGAGATTTCATAATATAACTTGAAAGTTATGTCCAGTTTAAAATTTAAAATAGTCGCTATGGAATTTATATTTTTTTTATATAATATGTAGCCCTCAAAAATAGCCATTTTGCAAACGACCTCCGTTTTCGATGAAACTACTTTTGTTAGATCCGGAATGTAAAATTATTGCTATATTACAATTTTCATAATGTTTGGAATTGATATGTGAGCGTGGTGAATTTAAACGCGTTTGGTAATTTCAGTTTGAATTTAATCGACTGGAAAATGACCATTTTTCAAACAGTCTCCAAATTCAACGAAATTAGTTTTGTTAGGACCATATCATCAAAACATACCTAGTTTTATTTTTTGAGAATTTTTGGAGTCAGTTTGTGGCCCTAGAAAATTAAAATGTACGTTCAAATTCAATATATATTAATTTATATTTTTATTTAAATAAAAACTGATCAAAATGGTCGAATTGGCATATCCCATTGTGTTCGGAATGGTGGTATTTGGCTAGAGGCGTCAGCCGTTGGGTTTGATTTGGAGTTCGGATTTGCAAATCATACTTTTTGGAAATTAATAATATAAAATAATAATTAAAAAACCTATATAAACCTAATTAAACCCAAGAAAAGGCAGCCGCCGTTCATTCTTTCGATGGCCCAAAATGCTCCAAAACAAATCCCAACCGATCTCCCAAATCATTCAATGATTTTTGAAAAATCCAAAGAGAAAATTGTAGATCCTTCTGTGCTCTTTCCATCCTGACTTGTTTGGTAGTTTATCGTCGTGGATTGGAGGAGATTTCAGCACTCAAAGGCGCGACTTTCGAGCTCAAATATCGAGGCAACGACGGGTGCGAGTGGGACTCACTTCTGGGCGTAGGTAGTGGCGGGGGTGGCGTTCCTTGGGGCAGTCGCTGATCGTGTTCCGGTCCGCGGCGCAGGTGAGATTTTGCAAGTCAAAATGGGTTCCATGGGTTTTGAACGGGAACGAGGGATTAACGGGGTAACTAACGGAGGATGATGTAATTAACTTCTTTAATTATAATATTATTAATTTAATTTTGTAATCAATGTATAAATGACCATAACTTCTTCATACGAGGTCGGAATGACGAACGGTCAGTTGCGTTGGATTCGCAACGAAAAACACTTCAACATCGAATTGACCAGATCGAGAACGGAGCTTGTTGAATTTTTGAGCTAAATTAAACGTCGTTTAATTTAGTTCAAAAGAGAAAATCAGAAAAAAGGGTGGCAGAGTGGATCCCAATGTGAGAACTATCTCTCACTCAAATTATTTTACAGTTATTATATAATAGGTTGTAGACGAGGCTTAGTAGCTCCTGACACTACTTTTTTGTACAAACCATGGATGATTTGTGTGATTTGATTGTATTGGGGGAAAATTCACTATATTGTGTATTGCGATTGTGGTATTGAAAATTTGAAATGGAGTAAATAAAAAATATATTCGTTGTATAAATTATTGATATATAAGATATATAAATTATTTATATACGCTGTATAAATTCTCCAGAAAATAATATATATATATATATTCATTTACAAATCAGACGGTTTGTTTATGTACACCTATTTAATGATCTTCATTGGGACAATAAATTTTACACATCGCCCAACTGCACAAATAATAATCAGTATTTGTTGGTTGAAACCCCACACGGGTATTGGGATGATATTTGACATACACTAATCCCAATTGTTTAGCTGTATGTCAATCGATGGGCGGACATACTGCATAAGCGTTATTTATTTATTTTAATGCTTATACAGTGGTAGAATGCACTCTGGATGATGTGTGGATGTTTAATGATTATTTATCATTATTGTGAATACATGCGATGTATGGAAATACATATAAATATATTTATATGGTAATTGATTGAGTCCGATTCCAATTCATAAATAACGAATAGTTTTCAAATATTATATAGAATAGTTTTAAAATATTATATGGAATAGTTTTAAAATATTATATAGAATATTTTTAAAATATAATAACGAATAGTTTTCAAATATTATATAGGATAGTTTTAAAATAATATATAGTATAGTTTTAAAATAATATATAATATAGTTTTCAAATATTATATAGTATAGTTTTCAAATTTTATTCACTATAGTTTTAAATTAATATTCTGTATAGTTTTAAAATAATATTCAGTGAAGAATGAAGATATGATTTTGATGTCCAATTTTGGGAGGGAAGAAAATATTGGAATATATGAAGCCGAGTAAGTAAATACTCGCCATTTTTACCCGAATGGGTTTATCGATCGATTTTATTCATTTTATAATGAACATCGAAAAGAAATGTTTTCAAAATCAGATATTTTGAAAATAATATCGTTTTAGTATTTTAATGATATGGGATAGATTTAAAATTGAAAATGAAGTTAAAATCGATTTAAAATGGATTTCTAAACGATTTATAAAATACTTTTTGAATGGAAATCGATGAAATATATAATATATAATATATATATCAGATGACTTGAATAGAATGTGCCACGCAGCGACCGTTTGCGAATGTTGACCATTCACTTCGAATTGACATCACGGGAGATCCGACCGTCGGATTCTCCTAAAACTGGAACCGTTGGGCTCGTATTGGAAGGATATTTCCAATTAATATAAGAGAGTTGAAATCTAACGACTGGATTAGGAATTATGTCCAAATCAAATTTGGAAAAGGTCGCTATGGATAAAGTTCGATGACCGTTTATGGAAACCGACTGCACGGGCCTTGATAAAATTATTCAAAGTATTAATAATTTGTGTAAATTCATAATTAATGATTTGGAAAGATTTTGGATGAAAAATTCCACGTTTGTAGAGATAAAAATATATTTTAATCAAAATGAACTAGTTACTAACTAGATTTGAAATCCAATAGTTGTTAAATAAATAAATTGGATTTATAAAAGGGTTTTAATAAAACCAGAAATTTCCAACATATAAACTGGAATGGATTTTAATAGAAATCATCTTCGGGATATTTCGATATTGGATTCCGTGACTATATGGATATTATGGAGGAATTTGGAAGATAGATATATATCGTTATTCCCCATACGATATGTGTTGGTTTCAGAATTTGATATTGAATATAAGCCAGTATAATTTCTGTTTAGAGCCTTATATTTAATATCAAAATGGATTTTGGGTTTGTCGTGAATTACGTCTTCAGTAACACTGATCTTAAGCCCCGTGTGAAAAGAATAAATCTTTTAATTAAGATTATTAGAATTTCCAGTTATATTTTGTAACTGGAATAAAATGGAATGTGAATTAGGTTTATTGTGAACTATGTTTTTAAGGACATTCGTTCTTTAACCCGATTAACAATGAAATATGATTTGGTATTTATAAATCTTTTTATTCAGATTTAACAGAAAATTTCCAAAGTAAAGTTTTCTAAAGTGAAGTTTTAATCAAACTTTAATTAGATTGAAATGTGATTGTGATAATTTAAATTATCAAACATGGGAAATGATCGAGAATGAAGTATCACCAATTTTGCTCCAAGCGATAGTTAAATCTGCAATTAGATTTGGATGTGAAATGGTAATTAAATTTACCAATAATATTATGGGTGTTAGATGTGGAGTAGTACCAGTTTTGCTCCGTGGGATGGATACGCTGGGATTGGGTTAATATAAATGGATGACTACTTCAGTAAGGCTCGCTAATCCCGACTAGTTGGTAAACCTTAATTTGGTTTAGAATTGATAAAGGAAGATTAAAGTATAAAATTAAAAGAATTTATATTTGATAAAATTAATGGGAACCCTTCCCAAAGGATATGAATATTTTAATTAAAGATTATTCTAAATTGGAATGACGCGTATGATGTGTTCTTATAACGTTTGATTATTGATTATAAAATACGCGGGTTATTCGGAAAAACCGGGTTTATCCCATTCTCGATAACCAATACGATGACTAAAAGTCGACGATGAAGACGGCGGTTGAAGAATGGAGTTCTTCACATCGTTTGGATGATTACTGATGTCTTGATTGGGCTGTACCCCCAAGACAAGGGAATAAGTGGTGATCGTCCAGACGTACTTGGAGATCGACTGGATATGTGAGGACCTCTATCATGTATTGGACATATAGGATGAGGAATAAGGTGCCTCCGGTTTCGTTCAGACCCAGAACGAACTAGTAAATGAATGCGTGTCTGACATTGGATTTTATTTTATGATGATTGATTTCTATTAAACATATATTTGTTCGGTGGCGGAGAGTTTATTCTCTTGCTTAACACCCTTCTCGGCGAAGAATTTATTCTTGCTTAATACCCTTCTCAAAGATGTAAGATCTTAGCGGTTATATATCGATAGACATCAGTCGCGTGGCATGAATTGTCAGTGTGGCATGCTGAGATGCAAATGATCAAGGCTTCTATTAAAAAGCAGAGTCTTGTGGTTGATGATTAAAGCACAACTTTAAATAACATAGCTTTGTGTATAGCGTTAATTCGCGAGCCTCACACCCTGGTGTGAACCAGAAACGGGAGAGGAACCCGGGGAGGACATGCATTTCTTTCTAGCTAGGAGTGGTGTCATGGTATAGAGCCCAGACATTTTACTCATGTGGATGCTGCATACTATTTGATGGATAGCGAGGCGCCTCAGATATATCGGTCACCACGGGGCCGATGGATGACATGGTCGACATATTGACTAGATTTACGCCTCATAGGGCGGGGAAACGCATTGTTCAGGAATTATAATCCACTAACGTAAGTGTGGACTGGCCCAGACGCTCCAGGTGCTGTTGCGGCTGTATCCTGAGACATGATAGGCTAGATTGTCTTGAATTCGGTAAGGACGATCCCTTGCCTTGGTTCATAGACATAAATCCAATTTCCAATATGTGACATTTCGGTTTTAATTATAGACCCTAGTATGGATACATAGTAGGATGGGTACTATGCCATCTATGATTGATACATTTATATTTGAAGCTATTTGATACACTATGCACTTATAGTAATATCAAAATGATTTGTTTTAAACGTACCATGCATATTTGGCTATTCTAAGGGAAAACTCTATTCTCCGGCTTGCGTTGCACTGTGTGATGGAACCTGAGTCTTATAATAGCTTCATTTTTTCTAAAATGCATTGCGCTATTTGTTTTATGCACTGATATTCTGGGAAGAAAACCCATTCCGTGTTATACGGCATGGTCCCTTAATTTACTCTATTTTAAAGTAAAGTTTTAAATAACCGTTTTGGTTCTCACACCAGTTACATGACTGACATAGAGTTTATTGTTTTAACCTAAACTTTGGTGTCCATATTTTCCACACGGACAGCTAGTAGTTTTGGTTTTGCAGATTATTTCTTTTCCCAGGATCCTGGATTTACTGCTGGAGCTATATTCGGAAAGCTTTGTATCCGTGTATCTCTTTCGTTTGCGTTATGTATTATTTTTCCGCTGCTAATGTAATTTAAATCTCTGATATTTTTTTGCTGTATAATATTTACTCATACTCTGTTATATTCTTGTACTCTGATGTAAATTATTGTAATAGCAATGGAATGTTCTGTCGGTTGTGTTCTAATTTGTCGTGTTCTCAACTCAATCCGGGCTTTCCCGTAAGGGAATGTTTGGGTCGTCTCATTTTTGGTATCAGAGCTTTAGTTTACGGAGCTCGAGAACAAGATACATTAGAACAAAACGAAAGAATTCATCAGAGATTGTATTAGTAATATCCAATGGGGATGACGCGTTTGAGATGGGATTAGTAGTACCCAAGAATGAGTTTCAAAGAGTGTCATTTCTAGAATAAAATTGAAAACAAATTTTGTTTTGAAAATTTAAACCTTATTATACGTATTTGAGTATTTTATTTTAAATTGATTTTGGACAGTCGAGTATATGAAGGTTTTGCATATACGCCTAGCTAGTGTGTATACAAGTCTCAAATATACTGGCTGGATATAGAATCACACTCTAGTCGCCTGGAGATGACTCTGATGATAGCGATCGCATCATCGGTATTTATGTTCGAGTTTCGAAAGTGTGATATCTGTATATTTCCAATTGACTGGTATGAGAACCAAAATTAGATAGGGTTATTGTTGTGGGTTGGCATCAAAAAAATGATTTTGAATATATATATATATATATCAAAGTTATGAATTTGAAAATTTAATCAACTAATTGATTGCTGGTTGTGATGGATGATTATTAATTCCACTAATAAAGCCAATATGATGATAGAAGGTAAATTTAGCCAAATCGAAGAAAATACTAAACTGAATTGAAAATTGATTGGAATTGCATATATGTACATGTATATACAGTGAACAGGTCATAGCATGGAAGCTAACAAGACGAATAAAATTGTATGCCCGACAAATTGGTACATGTTTATAGTATACCTTGGGTTTTGATGATTTTATGAGCCGATTGGCTAGCCGCTTGGTTTTTTCTTTTTCTTTTTGGATTGATGAGGGCCCTACGAGGCAAGTTGCGGTTTTAAAGGTCTCCCTTACAATGGGGGTCATGGCGAAATTTTTCAAAAAATTAGGGTGATAGCCAAATTTTTGAGAAATTAGAAAATTCTTAGAAATTGAAAAGTTGAAGAATGAAAGTCAGAATGAAAGTTGAGTTTGTTAGTTAAACAACTCTCATCTCCGTTCCTTTTCGAGGACGAAAAGATTTTAGGTGGGGGAGATTGTAACAATCCGGAATTTCAGAACCAATTAAAATTATTTGTTTTAGCTATTATAATGGATTTTGAATATTTAAAATGATTATTTTAAATAATAACGACTAAAATTTTATTTAAATCGAAGTTAGAACGTATAAATTTATTTTACTTATAAAACGAGCCTGAAACGGCGCGGTAGTTTGAAAATTCGATTTTAAATTTCAAATGAATGTACAGAATTCAAAATAAATCGGACAGTAAAAGCAGAAATATTTGAATCTGTTTAATAATATCTTTCAAATGAACGTGAAAAATTGTGATTTCATAATATAAATTGAAAGTTATGTCCTATTTAAAATTTAAAATAGTCGCTATGGAATTTATATATATTTTATATAATATATAGCCCTTAAAAATCGCCATTTAGCAAACGACCTCCGTTTTCGACGAAACAACTTTTGTTGGATCCGGAATGTCAAATTATTGTTAGATTCCAATTTTCATAATTTTTGGAATTGATACGTGAGTGTGGTGAATTTAAACGCGTTTGGTAATTTCAGTCTGAATTTAATCGACTGGAAAATGACCATTTTTCAAATCATCTCCATATTCAACGAAATTAGTTTTATTAGAAACGTGTCATCAAAACATAGCTAGAATTTTTTCAGGAACTTTTGGAGCCAGTTTGTGGGCCCGTTAAATTAAAATGTATGTTCAAATTCAATATATATTTTAATTTAAATTAAAACTGATCAAAATGGTCAAATTGGCTTACGGGACATATCCCATTGTGTTCAAAATGGGGGTCTTTGGCTTGGGGTGTCATTCTTTGGGGTTAATTTGGAGTTCGAATTTATAAACTCTACTTTTTCGGAAATTAATAATATAAAATAATAATTTAAAAACCTATATGTCCCTAATTAAACCCTACAAAAGGCAGCCACCGTTCATTCTTCCGATGGCCCAAAATGTTCCAAAATAAATCCCAACCGATCTCCCAAATCATTTAATGGTTTTTGAAAAATCCAAAGCGAAAATTGTAGATCCTTCTGTGCTCTTTTTATCCCGACTTGTTTGGTAGTTTATCATTGTTGATTAGAGAAGATTTCAGCACTCAAAGGCGCGACTTTCGAGCTTAGATATCGAGTCAACGGCGGGTGCGACTGGGGCCCACTTCTGTGCGCGGGTAGAGGTGGCGACAGTGCTCCTTAGGGCGGTCACTGATCGTGTTCCGATCCTCCATATTGGCGGCATAGGAGAGATTTTGCAAGTCGACATGGGTTACGGGGGTTTTGAACGAGAGCGATGGATTAACGGGATAATTAACGGAGGATGATGGAATTAACTTCTTTAATTATAATATTATTAATTTAATTTTGTAATCAATGTATAAATGACCATAACTTCTTCATACGAGGTCGGAATGATGAACGGTTAGTTGCGTTGGATTCGTAACGAAAAATACTTCAACATGGAACTGAAAAGATTGAGAACATAGCTAGTTGAATTTTGAGCTAAATTGAACGTTGTTTAATTTAGTTCAAAATAGAAAATCAAAAATAAAGAGTTGCAAAGTGGATCCTAATGTGAGAACTCTCTCTCACTCAAATTATTTTACAGTTATTATATAATAGGTTGCAGACGGGGCTTAGTATTTCCTGACACTACTTTTTGTACAAACCATGGATGATTTGTGTGATTTGATTGTATTATGGGAAAAATTGACTGTATTGTGTACTATGATTGTGACATTGAAATGGAGTAAATATATATATATATATATATATATATATATGTTCGTTGTATAAATTATTGATATATGCGGTATATAAATTATTTATATACGCTGTATAAAATTCTCCAGAAAATAAAGTATATATTCATTTACAAATCAGACGGTTTGTTTATGTACACCTATTTAACTGATCTTGATTGGGACGATAAATTTTACACATCACCCAACTGCACAAATAATAATCAGTATTTGTTGGTTGAAACCCCACATGGGTATTGGGATGATATTTGACATATACAAATCCCAGTTTTTTAGCTGTATGTCAATCGATGGGTTGACAGACCATATAAGCATTATTTATTTATTTTAATGCTTATACAGTGGTAGAATGCATTCGGGATGATGTGTGGATGTTCAATGATTATTTATCATTATTGTGAATATATGCGATGTATGGAAATCCATAAAAATATATTTATATGGTAATTTATTGAATCTGATTCCAATTCAAAAATAACGAATAACTTTCAAATATTATATAGAATAGTTTTAAAATATAATAACGAATAGTTTTCAGAAATTATATAGAAGAGTTTTAAAATAATATATAGTATAGTTTTAAAAAAATATATAGTATAGTTTTCAAATATTATATAGAATAGTTTTAAAATAATATATAGTATATTTTTAAAATAACATATAGTATAATTTTCAAATATTATATAGTATAGTTTTCAAATTTAATTCAGTATAGTTTTAAATTAATATTCTGTATACTTTTAAAATAATATCCAGTGAAGAATCAAGATATGATTTTAATGTCCAATTTTTGGATGGACACGAAAATATTCGAATATATGAAGCCGACTAGGTAAATACTTGCCATTTTTATCCGAATGGGTTTATTGATCGATTTTACTCATTTTATAATGAATATCGAAAAGAAATGATTTCAAAATCAGACATTTTGAAAATAATATCATTTTAATATTTTAATGATATGGAATATTCAATTTTGATTTAAAATTGAAAATGAAGTTAAAATCGATTTAAAAAGATTTATAAAATATGTTTTGAATAGGAATCGACAAAATATATATAATATATATATTTAATGGCTTGAACAGAACGCGCCGCGCAGCGACCGTTCGCGAATTTTGACCATTGACTTCGAATTGACATTACGGGAGATCCGACCGTCGGATTATCCTAAAACCAGAACCGTTGGGTTTGTATTGGAAAGAGCATTCCAGTGAATATAAGAGATTTGAAATCTAATGGTTGGATTTGAAGTTATGTCCAAATCAGATTTGGAAAAGGTCGCCATGGATGCAGTTCGATGACCTTTTATAGAAACTAATGGTATGGGCGTTTATAAAATTATTGACAATATTAATAATTTGTGTAAATTCATAATAAATGATTGGGAAAGATTTTGGTTGAAAAATTCCACGTTTGTAAAGACAATAATATTTTTTTTATCAACATGAACTAGTTATTAACTAGATTTGAAATCCAATAATTGTTAAATAAATAAATTGGATTTATAAAAGGGTTTTAATAAAGCCAGAAATTTCCAATATATAAATTGGAACAGATTTGAATAGAAATCATCTTCAGGATATTTGGATATTCGATTCCGTGACTATACGGATATTGTGGAGGAATTTGGAAGAGTGATATATATCGTTATTCCCCATACGATATGTGTTGGTTTCAGAATTTGATATTGAATATAAGCTGATATAATTTCTGTTCAGAGACTTATATTTAATATCAAATTGGATTTTGGGTTTGTCATGAATGGTGTTTCAGTAAACTGTTCTTAAACCCCAAGTGAAAAGAACAAATCTTTTAATTAGGATTATTAGAATTTCCAGTTATATTTAGTAATTGGAATAAATGGAATGTGAATTGGGCTTATTGTGAGCTATGTTTTTAACGACATTCGTTCTTTAACCCAATTAACAGTGAAATGTGATTTGGATTTGATAAATCTTTTTATTAATATTTAATGGAAATTTTGCAAAGTAAAGTTTTCCAATTTAATATTTTAAATTGGGATTGAATGGGATTCGTTTTAGTGAAAATCGAAGTGAGCTTCTGTGGAGGAAGGCTGTTAATATATATGAAATTTAAAAGATTTTATTGTTATTCTATTTATATTATTAGTCGGATACAGAAATTGACATCGATTATTTATTGATCTATTTTCTGTGAAGATTCCATAATTAATGGAATGGGATTTTGGGTTTATCATGAACTGTGTTTTGAATGACATTGGTTCTTTAACCCAGTTAAAGAAATGATTTAATTCCAGAAAGTTGAATAATCATTAAGTAATGATTTTTGTAGATTAAAACTAAGTGAAGTTTTGATGAATCTTTAATTAGATTCAAATGTGAATGTGATAATTTAAATTATCAAATTTGGCAAATGATCGAGAATGGAGTATCAACAGTTTTTCTCCAAGCGATAGTTAAATCTGTAATTAGATTTGAACGTGAAATGGTAATTAAATTTACCAATAAAACCGTGGGTGTTAGATGTTGAGTACTACCAGTTTTGCTCCATGGGATGGATAGGTTGGGATTGGGTTAAAATAAATGAATGACTACTTCGGTAAGGCTCGCTAATCCCGACTAGTTGATAAACTTTAATTTGGTTTAGAATTGATAAAGGAAGATTAAAGTATAAATTTAAAAGAATTTTTATTTGATAAAATTAATGGGAACCTTTCACAAAGGATATGAATATTTTAATAAAAAATCTTCTAAATTGGAATGAGACGTATGATGTGTTCTTATAGCACTTGATTATTGATTATAAAATACGCGGGTAATTCGGAAAAACCGGGTTTACCCCATTGTCAATAACTGACACGACGAATAAAAGTCTACGATGAAGACTGTGGTTGAAGAACATAGTTCTTCACATCATTTGGTTGATTACTAATGTTTGATTGGGTTATACACCCAAGACAAGGTAACAAGCGGTGATCATCCAGACATACTTGGAGATCGACCGGATATGCGAGGACCTCTCTTCTGTATTGGACATATAGGACGAGGATTAAGATGCCTCTGGTTTCGTTCAGACCCAGAATGAACTAGTAAATGGATGCATGTCTAACATTGGATTTTATTCTGTGTTGATTGATTTCTATTAAACATATATCTATTTGGTGGCAGAGAATTTATTCTCTTGCTTAACATCCTTCTCTAAGACGTACGAGCTTAGAAGTTATATATCGATAGACATCAGTCGCATGGCGTGAATTTCCAGGGTGGCATGCTGAGATGCAAATGATCAAGGCTTCTACTTAAAAGCAGAGTCTTGTGGTTGATGATTAAAGCACAAGTTTAAATAGCATGGCTTTGTGTATAGCGTTAATTCACGAGCCTCACACCTTGGTGTGAACCAGAAACAGGAGAGGACCTCAGGGAGGACATGCGTTTCTTTCTAGCTAGGAGTGGTGTCATGGTATGGAAACCAGACATTTTACACATGTGGATGTTGCATACTATTTGATGGATAGCGAGGCGCCTCATATATATTGGTCACTACGGGGCCGATGGATGACATGGTCGACATACTGACCAGATTTACGCCCTATAGGGCGGGGAAACACATTGTTCAGGAATTATAATCCACTAACATAAGTGTGGACCGGCCCTGATGCTCCAAGTGCAGTTGCGGCTGTATCCTGAGACATGGTAGGCTACATTGTCTCGAATTCGGTAAGGACGACCCCTTGCCTTGGTTCATAGACCGAAATTCAATTTCCAATACATTATATTTCAGTTTTAATTGTAGAGCCTAGTATGGCGACATAGTAGGATGGGGTACTATGCCATCTACAATTGATACATTTATATTTGAAGCTGTTTGATACACTATGCACTTATAGTAATATCAAAAAGATTTGTTTTAAATGTACCAAGCATATTTGGCTATTATAAGGGAAAACTCTATTCTCCGGCTTGCGTTGCACTGTGTTATGGGACCTGAGTCTTAAAATAGCTTCATTTTTCTAAAAAGCATTGCGTTGTTTGTTTTATGCACGGATATTCTAGGGAAAAAACCCATTCCGTGTTATACGGCGTGGTCCCTTAATCTTCTCTATTTTAAAGTAAAGTTTTAAACAAATGTTTTGGTTCTCACACTAGTCACATGAATAACCTGGATTTATTGTTTTTGTAACAACCCGAATTTTAATAACATGTTGAAACAAGAAATCAAGGTATAATTAATTTTTAAAATGAGAATTATGGGAAGCGGGTTGCGCCATTGCGTTCGTCTCAGAATTCTGCATGAAATAGAGTCCGAGTTTTCGAAAATCGGAGTCCGGATGAAGAAGTTATGGCCTGTAGAAGATTCAGCAAATTATAGGCAGCACAGAACCAGGCAGGTCGACCTGGGGGTCAGGTCGACCAGGTGGTCGACCTAGGGTTCGACCTACCCCCTACAGGTCGACCATATGGTCGACCTCCCCCCTTACAGGTCGACCTAGTCGGCCTATTTTGGCCCAGAACCCATTTTTGAAGCACGAGACGTGTTTTGATGGTCCGGATTGATTCTAGGGTTGATCTAAAGGCCCTAAATAGTTCCTAAACCTATAAATACACCCTAAGACCTAACCTAATTCATAACAAATCATTCTTACACCAAAATGCTGCTGAGATCCCTCTTGATCATGGTCGCTACCTCTAATAAATTTCCTAAGCTTTCATACACAATCCAATTCAAAGATTAAGGCTTCTACAATGATTCAAGACAATAAATCAACAACGCCGCAACATTTTTACAACAAACTCAGTTCTTAATTCCACGATCTATAAGTTCTAGTTATTTTCAGATTAAAATAATTAAACTTAATATGGATATGTGATGAAGTGAAATTGGACTTTTGATCCAAGTCTATTTTTGTTTCTTCTTGGATCTTGATTTTGGGAACCTTTCTATCTTTATTCTCATGACAAGTTTATGGTCTATTCAGCTTGTTGTAAATCAATTATCTTGGTTCATGTTGATATTATTATCAAGATCTATTCTTTATGCCTGAGATGATGTTTTTATGTCGTTTTCTCTCTAATCTTGTTTTTATTGCCATCTTCTACATTCCCCTATTTGTATTCTTTTGATGAACCTAGGTCAATTTCTAACCTAGGCCTAAACTACGATATACGTGCGATGGTATATGGGGGAAATATTGGAATATTGCCTAGCGGAATATATGTGTTTGGTGGAATCGAAGGCATAATATGAAAATTGGATGTTTGGGGATAATTTACCATTAACATGAAACGGGGTAATTTTGGGTATTGTCATTATAATGGTTATTGCGCGATTGGGATTGATATATGTAATTTGATATGGATCTTGATATATGTAATTTGGATAGAACTTGTTATGGGTAAATTGGTGTAAATGTGGTATACATGTAATTTTGGGTATAAAACTTGATCTATGTAAATTGAGCATGGCCTTGTAAACATGTAAATCATGAATCTTGACATATGTAAAACGACATGAAACTTGGTATATGTGCAAATTGGCATAAAATTGGCATACATGTAAAACGATATGAATTGAACATCTGTAAATTTGGTGGGCATATGTAAAACTGACATGTAATCTAGAACTTGGGCATATGTAAATTATGTAAAATTTGGAGTTGAAACGTATATGATAATTTATGACATGGTAGAGGTTTAATATGAGCGCGCCTTAGTTGGGTTTTGGGTAGTTGGCGTGTATTGTAAATAAAAGGCTATAACTTGGCATAACTTTATAGTGAATTATGGTAATACTTTGGGAATACGTTTTGGGGGCAAAAACGTGAATTATGAACTTGGTAATTGGCATATAACTGGAAATATGAACGTGGTCGAAACATGAATATGAATATGAGTATGAACACGAACGTGAACATGGCTAACTCGAGGTTGGGTTGAGTTTGCATTTTAATTCTGCCCGGAACCGCCCCGTATATCCAGTGACTGCAAATAATAAGATCCAATGTGAGAAGTTAGTCATATCATGCTTAAACCCGAGGTTAGGCTGAGTTGTGGTGTAATTCTGCCCGTAACCGCCCGGCTTATCCAGTGATCGCAACAACAGGTCTAATGTGAGTGGTTGATGCATTAATAATTAATTAATGCCAATAAACAGACACGCTAAGAATGGAAAGGTTAAGTAATATGACTAGACTAGTGACACTTAACCGATATGACATGAATGGGTGGGTTAAGCAAACCTGAACTTGATTGCTCGAGAACACTTAACCATTTTAACATGTTAATTAGATGAGTGGGCAGAGTTAAGCAATTTGAGGACACTCAACTAATACGACATGTTAATTAGATAAGTTGGTGCGGTTGTGTAGATTAATAGCACTTAACCAACATAATATGATAAGTGGGTGGGTTAAGTTAATTTGAATTGATTGATATCACTTAACCGTTATAGCATGACTAGTGGATGGGTTGGTATAACTTGAATGGGTTGATAACACCCAATCGATATAACCTGATGTGTGGTAGGGTTAAGTAAACACACGAGGGTAACACCCAACCATTATAATATGACTAGTGGACTGGGTTAAGTTAACATGCGCTTAACCAATATAACGTGATGCGTGGTAAGGTTAAGTAACAACAGAGGGTAACACTTAACCGTCACAACATGATAAGTAGGTGGGCTAAGTCAACGTACACTTAACCAATATGACATGACATGCAGTGGGGTTAAGTTAACACAAGGGAGAACACTTAGCCGGTATAACAAGACTTGCGGTAGGGTAAAGTAACACAAGGAGCAACACTTAACCGATATAACATGATGTGTGGTAGGGTTAAGTAAAACAAGAGAAAACACTTAGCCAACTTAATGCGATGGACGGAGAGGGTTAAGTACATATGGGGTTGGTGGGTAATATTAGTAAATATAGGCCCACAAACTTAACCATTAATAAACATGCTTGAATCAGTGGGTTAAGTACATCACGGGTAGGTGGGTAATATCTGTATATATAGGCCCACAAACTTAACCAGTAGGAAACCCTAGTAACGGGGACTGATTTCAGTAGTAACCCACATATGTGTATCATGGTACCCTGAAACTAGGCAGGGTGGGGCACGATTACTGGGCTGATTATAAGCGGTCAAAACAACGGCGAGTGGTGCAGCAGTGTAGGTTCTAACGGAGTGTTGGCATGCACGCACTTCAAAGCAGAAAAAGCAGGCATTGGGAACCAGTAGTATACGCTATGCATTCTAGAATTGTGTCGGGCCGCCACCATGGGACTTGATACACCCCATGGTGGGACCAACATAGGTATCTACAATCATTGGGGGTTGTATGACACACGCAGGCAGCACAATCCCTTGTTGGACCTAGGTTGCATAAATCCTGAATCCGAGAAGCGTTTAATAGGTAGCATAAACCCTAGTTGGACCTAGGTCGCGTAAACCCTGGTTGAATCTAGGAAGCGCCCGATAGAAAACCCTAGATTAGATCTAGGTGATAAATAATAGATGTACACCTGAAAGCAACCACAATTTTGGGGATTGGGATTACGTTATCATATGATCATTTTATATAGATCACTAGTTGGGACACTAGTCAGGTGGTGCAGAGCAAATAGATATCACTGAAATATTTTACTAATGAAGCTTAGAAATCTTGCGATGTTATACTTGATAGAAACCTTGCGATGTGATACTTGGTAGGAACCTTGTGATGCTACTCTTGATAGGAATAATGGGATGTTATACTTGATTCATCGTGCCTGTAGCTTACTTGTCATCATGCTTATGTTTATTTTCAGTTTATTCATGCCATCTTATCTTTACCTGTTTTGATGCTGAAAGTCACTAGGACTTACTCAGTCTTTATGACTGACCCATTTTGTTTCACCTCTTTTTCTTCCGTTCCCCCCCCACCCAGGTTCGCACGGTGGGAATACAGCTTAGTTCAGATCTTACCAAGCTTCAAGGCTCTTTCATGTATGGCTTGGATTTCTCTTGGCTATGGCTTGCCTTGCTTTATTGGGGAATATCAAAATTTATTTTTATGCTTCTTTGTTTTTGAGCAAGATAGATATTTTAGCTATGTAATTGGGTATTGGAAGGAGATGGGCTTTTATTGTAAACAATTATATTTAATAAATGATTTGAAGTACTCCTACTTTACTTTCCGCGGTTTTATATATGTCTGTCTTGTAATATTTCTATTCTAGTACCCATAATGCTCCATTGAAGTTAAGGCATTCCCTTTTGTGAGTGACCTTAATGGATGTGGGGTGTTACTTTTGGTATCAGAGCAGAAGGTTACCAGACCGGGCAAAAGCTTTTAAAAACCTTCTGAAATTATTTTCAAAACATTTACAAAGAAGCATTCTTATAAGAAAAGTTTTGTTTTACGAAAGGCATATTCCCCAAAGCCATATGCACTACCTTTTGATTCTCTCTTTGAATCTTTTCTTTCTTTTTCGCCATAATTTTGTAGGTGTACGACACAAGTCGGAGGGCAAAGAAGTGCCCAACATCCATCTGTAGCCGCAGTAGTTCCATCTGCGACTAATCTTATTTCAAGCTTTGTAAGGTTGTAGTGTGATGGAGGTAACTTTCGAGAAACCAGCCAACAAGCTATACAAGGATAGTAAGAACGATGATAAAGAACACAAGTCTAAGGATGAGAAACTTGTTGATATGGCTTAATCCACGAAGGAGGAAAAGGTGAAAGGAAAGAGGCCAAAGTGAAGGAATAATAAAACCCATGACAAGAGAGAGTATCTTTAGTATGGTAAAAAGGGACATGTAGTTAAGTATTATAGGACAAGGACAAGGGCAAAGAACAAAATCGTCAAGAGGGAAATTGTATGCTCTCAATACTAGCGTACCGTAGAGTGGTGGTAACGTTTTTGTTAAAGGTTTAGCTTTCCTTTTCTATCATCCCGTTAGAATTTTGTTTTTGTACATCGCATCCTTTTAATTCTGCTTCGATATTTGAGTCTCTGCACCTTAGTACTAGCATAGTAGAGGATCCCATTTTTGTGACAAATCCTGTTGGGGAATCGGCTCATTTATTCATGACTTTTTTGGATTTGAGAATGTCTATGCTAAGTGTTGAGTTTAGAAGTAATGCTTATGTTTTTGGGCTATGGGTTGATTCTAGGGATGGAGTGGTTATCCAGAAATGATACCATTCTCGAGTATGAAAAGAGGGTAGTTAGACTCTTGACTTGCCTCGGTAATACCCTCGAAGTCTAGTGTAACCCTTAGGGTTCTGCCATGCTTAGTTACCTAGAATATCTTGATACATTTATTGATCCGCTCTAGTAGTGTTCGCCATTAAGGCGGATGGTTCATCTCACTTATGCATGAGTTATAGAAAATCACCTTAGTAAGTACACTTGGCAACGTGGTTGGCATTAGTTTATTTTCAAGAGATAATTCATTTATGTGGAATACCTTCTAGTAAGTGAACGAGATCTGAGATTCACTAGTGAATTTTGGAGAGCTTGCATAAAACCATGAGTACGCAGTTACGTTTGAATCGGGTATACTAGAAAGAGAATAAGTGAAAGTGGAACGAGAGGTGACAGTCAAATGAGTTCCAACTCATATTTTGGAAATAGGAATTAAGAAGCTACGAAATCACGAAGTTAAAGAAGGTCAAGGCACAATGGAGTTAAGCTTAAGGAAATGCGGCTTAGAAGATTGAAGACTAGATACGCACATCATATCTCTTTTTAAGAGTATATCCTTGATCCCTCTTTTCCTGTAGAGCTTACTTGCATGTTATCTTTTAAGTATATCCTCTCGGTCTTATTCTCAATCCTATTTCTGTTGCAAACCACATAGGGAGTATGACTCATCTGTTAGTAATACATGTTGGGGCTTGAGACTAAACTGTCTGGGTTTTATAGGATACGGGTTAGTCTTAGGAAGGGATTTATTGTGACCTAAAAGGAGTCTATCATGCTTAGTTTCCTAGAATCATATATATTAGTTGGGTTGAGTAATTCTTTGGGTGTCAGTCTGATGTTGATATCGGTCTTCGGGGCTGGTGCTTAGGGAGTTCTTCTCCTAATCGGTATATATGTGACGTAGATTTCCAGTCTTGACATTTCCTAATAGGCACAAAGTTTTTACTTTCTTCTATCATTCGACTATATCTTTAGGTAGGAACAAATAGGTGTAAACATGTGTTTGATACATGTTATGATTGATGGTTGCAAGCGGTTGCTAGTGGTTGCTCGTGGATGCATATACACGCACATTAGACACTAGATCGGCTCAGTCACCTTTCATATTGCATATGCATGAGTGTTTATACTTGTTTATGGATGAATTTGAATGTTTTATCATGTGGATGTTGCATATGGATGGATATTTGTACACACATATAGTGTTAATTTGACTAGGACTATTTGCATACATGTTGGACTCATGGCACTAAACATATTTTGCATTAAGAAGATCAATCAGGCCTGATCATTTGCATTAGACAAGGAACATATACACACACTTCTTTCATATGTTCATACAGCATTAGAAATCTCTTAAGGACAATGAATGCCTGTGATTGATGATTGAGTAGATGGATGATTGGATGGTAGGACACATTCTTCTTAACTTAAAGATTTCGGGGACGAAATCCTTTAAGGAGGGGAGAATGTAACAACCTGAATTTTAATAACATGTTAAAACAATAAATCAAGGTATAATTAATTTTTAAATGAGAATTATGGGAAACGGGTTGCACCATTGCGTTCGTCTCGGAATTCTGCATGAAATAGAGTCTGAGTTTTCGAAAATCGGAGTCTGGATGAAGAAGTTATGGCCTGTAGAAGATTCAGCAAATTTCAGGCAGCACAGAACCAGGCAGGTCGACCTGGGGGTCAGGTCGACTAGGTGGTCGACCTGGGGGTTGACCTACCCCCTACAGGTCTTCGACCACCCCCTTACAGGTCGACCTGGTCAGCCTGTTTTGGCCCAGAACCCATTTTTGAAGCCCGGGACGTGTTTTGATGGTCCGGATTGATTCTAGGGTTGATCCAAAGGCCCTAAATAGTTCCTACACCTATAAATACACCCTAAGACCTAACCTAATTCATAACAAATCATTCTTACACCAAAATGCTATTGAGATCCCTATTGATCATGGCCGCCACCTTTAATAAATTTCCTAAGCTTTCATACACAATCAAATTCGAAGATTAAGGCTTCTACAATGATTCAAGAGAATAAATCAACAACGCCGCAACATTTTTACAACAAATTCAGTTCTTAATTCCTTGTCCATGATCTATAAGTTCTAGTTATTTTCAGATTAAAATAATTAAACTTAATATGGACATGTGATGAAGCGAAATTGGACTTTTGATCCAAGTCTATTCTTGTTTCTTCTTGGATCTTGATTTTGGGAACCTTTCTATCTTTATTCTCATGACAAGTTTATGGTCTATTCAGCTTGTTGTAAATCAATTTTCTTGGTTCATGTTGATATTATTATCAAGATCTATTCTTTATGCCTGAGATGATGTTTTTATGTCGTTTTCTCTCTGATCTCATTTTTATTGCCATCTTCTACCTTCCCCTATTTATTTTCTTTCGATGAACCTGGGTCAATTTCGGACCTAGGCCAAAACTACGATATACGTGCGATGGTATACAGGGGAAATATTGGAATATTGCCTAGTTGAATATATGTGTTTGGTGGAATCGAAGGCATAATATGAAAACTGGATGTTTGGGGATAATTCACCATTAACATGAAATGGGGTAGTTTTGGGTATTGTCATTATAATGGTTATTGCGCGATTGGGATTGATATATGTAATTTGATATGGATCTTGATATTTGTAATTTGGCTAGAACTTGTTATGGGTAAATTGGTGTAAACGTGGTATACATGTAATTTTGGGTATAAAACTTGATCTATGTAAATTGAGCATAGCCTTGTAAACATGTAAATCATGAATCTTGACATATGTAAAACGGCATGAAACTTGGTATATGTGTAAATTGGCATAAAATTGGCATACATGTAAAACGGCATGAATTGAACATATTTAAATTTGGTATGAATTAGGCATATGTAAAACTGACATGTAATCTAGAACTTGGGCATATGTTAATTACGTAAAATTTGGAGTTGAAACGTATATGATAATTTATGACTTGGTAGAGGTTTAATATGAGCGCGCCTAAGTTGGGTTTTGGGTAGTTGGCGTGTATTGTAAATAAAAGGCTATAACTTGGCATAACTTTATAGTGAATTATGATAATACTTTGGGAATACGTTTTGGGGCAAAAACGTAAATTATGAACTTGGTAATTAGCATATAACTGGAAATATGAACGTGGTTGAAACATGAACATGAATATGAGTATGAACAATAACGTGAACATGGCTAACTCGAGGTTGGGTTGATTTTGCAGTGTAATTCTGCCCGGAACTGCCCCGCATATCCAGTGACTGTAAATAATAAGTTCCAATGTGAGAAGTTACTCATATCATGCTTAAACCCAAGGTTAGGCTGAGTTGTGGTGTAATACTGTCCGGAACCGCCTGACATATCCAGTGACCACAACAACAGGTCTAATGTGAGTGGTTGATGCATTAATTATTAATTAATGCCAATAAACAAACACTCTAAGAATGGAAAGGTTAAGTAATATGACTAGACTATGACACTTAACCGATATGACATGAATGGGTGGGTTAAGTAAACATGAACTTGATTGCTCAAGAACACTTAACCATTTTAACATGTTAATTAGACAAGTGGGCAGGGTTAAGCAAATTGAGGACACTCAACTAATACAACATGTTAATTAGACAAGTGGGTCCGGTTGAGTAGATTAATAGCACTTAACCAACATAATATGATAAGTGGGTGGGTTAAGTTAATTTGAATTGATTGATATCACTTAACCATTATAGCATGACTAGCGGATGGGATGGTTTAACTTGAATGGGTTGATAACACCTAATCGATATAACTTGATGCGTGGTAGGGTTAAGTAAACACACGAGGGTAACACTCAACCATTATAAAATGACTAGTGGATGGGGTTAAGTTAATATGCGCTTAATTAATATAACGTGATGCGTGGTAAGGTTAAGTAACAACAGAGGGTAAAACTTAACCGTCACAACATGATAAGTAGGTGGGCTAAGTCAATGTATACTTAACCAATATGACATGACATGCGGTGGGGTTAAGTTAAAAAAAGGGAGAACACTTAGCTGGTATAACAAGACTTGCGTAGGGTTAAGTAACACAAGGAGCAACACTTAACGGATATAACATGTTGTGTGGCAGGGTTAAGTAAAACAAGAGAAAACACTTAGCCAACTTAACGCGATGGACGGAGAGGTTTAAGTACATATCGGGTTGGTGGGTAATATTAGTAAATATAGGCCCACAAACTTAACCATTAATAAACATGCTTGAATCAGTGGGTTAAGTACATCACGGGTAGGTGGGTAATATCTGTATATATAGGCCCACAAACTTAACCAGTAGGAAACCCTAGTAACGGGGACCGATTTCAGCAGTAACCCACATAGGTATATCATGGTACCCTGAAACTAGGTAGGGTGGGGCACGATTACTGGGCTGATTGTAAGCGGTCAAAGCGACGGTGAGTGGTGCAGCAGTGTAGGTTCTAATAGAGTGCTGGTGTGCACGCACTTTGGAGCAGAAAACGCAGGCACCGGTAGTATACACTATGCATTCTAGAATTGTGTCGGGCTGCCACCATGAGACTTGATACACCCCATGTTGGGACCAGCATAGGTATCTACAATCATTGGGGGCCGTATGACACGCGCAGGTGGCATAATCCCTAGTTGGACCTAGGTCGCATAAACCCTGAATCCGAGAAGCGTTCAATAGATAGCATAAACCCTAGTTGGACCTAGGTCGCGTAAACCCTGGTTGAATCTAGGAAGCGCCCGGTAGAAAACCCTAGATTAGATCTAGGTGATAAATAATAGATGTACACCTGAAAGCAACCACAATTTCGGGGATTGGGATTACGTTATCATATGATCATTTTATATAGATCACTAGTTGGGACACTAGTTAGGTGGTGTAGAGCAAATAGATATCACTGAAATATTTTAATGACGAAGCTTAGAAATCTAGCGATGTTATACTTGATAGAAACCTTGCGATGTGATACTTGGTAGGAACCTTGTGATGTTACTCTTGATAGGAATTATGGGATGTTATACTTGATTCATCGTGCCTGTAGCTTAACTTGTCATCATGCTTATGTTTATTTTCAGTTTATTCATGCCATGTTATCTTTACCTGTTTTGATGTTGAAAGTCACTAGGACTTACTCATTATTTATGACCGACCCATTTTGTTTCGCCTCTTTTTCTTCCGTTTCCCCCACCCAGGTTCGCAGGGTGGGAATACAGCTTAGTTCAGATCTTACCAAGCTTCAAGGCTCTTTCATGTACGACTTGGATTTCTCTTGGCAATGGCTTGCCTTGCTTTATTGGGGAATATCAGAATTTATTTTTATGCTTCTTTATTTTTGAGCAATACAGATATTTTAGCTATGTAATTGGGTATTGGAAGTTGATGGGCTTTTATTTTAAATAATTATATTCAATAAATGATTGAAGTACTCCTACTTTATTTCCGCTGTTTTATATATGTCTGTCTTGTAATATTTCTGTTCTAGTACCCATAATGCTCCATTGAAGTTAAGGCATTCCCTTTGTGAGTGACCTTGACTGATGTGGGGTGTTACAGTTTTAACCTAAACTTTGGTGCCCATATTTTCCACACAGATAGCTAGTAGTTTTGGTTTTGCAGATTATTTATTTTCCTAGGATCCTGGATTTACAGCTAGAGCTTTATTCGGAAACCTTTGTATCTGGTATCTCTTTCAGTTGTGTTATGTATTATTTTTCCGCTGCTAATGTAATTTAAATCACTGATATTTTTCTGATGTATAATATTTACTCATACTCTGTTATACTCTTGCACTTTGATGTAAATTATTGTAATAGCAATGAAATGTTCTGTCGGTTGTGTTCTAATTTGTCGTGTTCTCAACTCAATCCGGGCTTTCCCGTAAGGGCAAGTTTGGGTCGTCTCATTTTTGGTATTAGAACTTTGGTTTACAGAGCTCGAGAACAAGACACATTAGAACCAAACGAAAGAATTCATCAAAGATTGGATTAGTAATATCCAATGAGGATGACGTGTTAGAGTTGGGTGTTGTATATAACGGTGTTGTATACATAATTTTATGATTTTTGTTTGATCATAACAACCAAATATTTTTTATAAATGTGTTTGTTACTGTACTGTTCTATATTTACATCACAGACAGGAATGTAATATTTATATTTAAATAAAATACATCTGTACAGAAATTCAAATATTTACTGTATTTTATTTAAAATATGAATATTATATTTCTAACATTCAAACAATACATCTATTTTAACTCCACTATTTAATCACTTCACATATTTGTACTTATAAATAAACAGAATAGAATAGAAAAGTCTGTTTGACAACAATGAAATGATATTTTATTTCAAACAGATTCTGTTTATTACAAATAATCAGTACAATCACTTTTTCATATACATTAGCTCCTCACTATATCACTCAACACTCAGTACTTTTTCACTTATACATTCACAGACTCAATATACAGACATTTTTTATATACATTATTACAACTTCACAGTCCTCTATCTTCTGTCTCTTCATTGCACTTTCAGTCCAGTCATCATCTCCTTACCTGTCACACATGAAACACACACACAATACACTGCAATAGAAATAATACTGGTCACATGCAAATATAATTTTTATTTTGAAAATTTATTTGCCTCAGAATTTCAGTGTGTTTCTAATCATTTTTCTGCCTCAATCTGATTAATCTGACTGTGTCTAGACAGCTTGTAATATTCACAGTGAATTACTGTAAATACCACAAGGCAGACAACATATATATCTCATTGCAGGGACAGGAACAATCTGGTCTGGATGGCTGCATATACACACGTACATACACGTGTGCACTGCCACACCAATCCAGTGTGCAACTGAGGAGTAGCCGCGTAGACCATCTCGACTCAGTGCACAAATAAAGGCATGATAGAGCAGAGCAATGAAATGAAGCAATTGTACACAAAACAAAAGAGGCCGAGGCAACATACATACATCGCATGGTCGAGACAGTGCAACATTGGTGCAGCAAAGAAAATGGCAAGGAGTTTAATGAGTGCCACAACAAAAATGAGTTCAAACAAATGTGGACATAGGTAGCTCAACATGGTTCAGCCTAGTTATTTCAGCATGCATGTACAAATGTGAACACATCATGATACCATGGGGGAACATGACAATATGGTGCAAACTCAAGTAGAAGTTCCGTGTCAAGTATATACAGTGAGCATTCAAAATGTTCAAGCCAGTAAACATAAATGGTGCAACATAGTGGTCAAGTGCTAAAGTGATCCAAACAAACAAATATACATGGTGATACAAGTTAAGATCAGCAGCATGAACTTCATGTTAAAAATGGCAGCAGACAACATGTGATCAAGTATAAGTTCAGATGCACAAGTTCCTCAACAAATACACATAACATATTCATGTATAAAGCATGTTTCAAAAGGCAAGTTCAAAATGTATGGTGTATGGTACATAATTGCAGCAATACAAAAACAAAGGCAAAGTGGTCGAGGACTGGTACAGTTATGCACAACATACAAGAACAAGATGGCACAGAAGACTCAAAGCCTGGAGGAGCATCTACTCAAAAAGTGGTGAGGGCAATACAATGCAAGTGCACAACATTAGCATGTATTTTTGGACAGAGCACAAGACAGGCATGCATAGGGCAAACATTGTCAATAACAAACAATGGTGTGAAACAAGTCAAAGAAAATCATGCTACAAATCAGCACCAAGGTCAAAACAGTATTCAAATGATAGAACAAGTTAGATCAACATAGTGGAGCAATAGAATTTAATGGCCACAACACTACAACTCAACAACATAGGGCAGTGATTTTAGCAGGGGTGACATAAAGCATGGATGGAGCTACAATAATGCTACTGATGTGGACGATTACATAAGGTATATGCGTGCAACTTACATGGGAGCTACAAGTTGTGTTCTCCAGATTTACAAGTGCATTAGTTTGAAGAACACAACATGCATTGAATGGTGCATCATATACATGGATGGAGCTAAACTGCACAGTATTTAATTTCGAATTTCTTCCAGAAATTAAATAGCAGGTTTCAAAGCTTTTCATGTTTTTCAGTTCAATAATCGATGGCAAGACCGAAGAAAATCAGAGCATAATATTTGGCAAGCAATCATATTCTTGTTAGAAATCATATTTGGGCAGAAATAAATTAGCAAGGAAATTGAAGTATGAAAATAGTTCTTTTGGAAAACATTTATGGCGTATTGGCAAACATATCAAGCAAATTCTTCCTAGAAATCAGTTTCCTGTTTTGACAATTCTCCAATTCTAATTTGAATTTACAATGTTGTTATTTCAGGAAACAAAACAATTTGCCAGAAAATTGCAATTAAATATGGGGCCAAAAAAACAATCGAATTGTTTCAATCAGCATGTTTTTGTCACGGCATCAAAAATACAAGGATTTCATTCAAGAGCATATCTAGATTCACTCAAATCACGCAACAACCAAAAGAGGAAATTCACAAATTTCAAATCAAGTCAATTATAGAAATCAGAGAATCATCTTAGGGTTTCGATTACCCTATATATTTTCTACACACATATTCATCATGGGCAACAAGAGAACATCGAAATCGAAACCTCAAGCAAACAATTTCAAGTAGAAATTCAAAATCAAAAATTACTCACACAGTTTCGATCGAGAGAGAGTGAGAGCAAGCCCAAATCGGAGCATCAGCAATCGACAATAGAGCATCAGCAAATTCGAGCAACCAGAAAAACGACATCATCAATACATCAAGCATCAATCCGATTGGGATTACAAAAACCCTAGTTTTTCTTCGAAGCCGTCGCCATATTTTTTCACCAGAGGACAAAAGAGATTTGGGCTAATTGAATTACAAAAAGGGCCGTCCATTTTTGTAAGAAAAAAAGGGGATGACCCTTTTAATATAACTCCTAGGGTTTTGTTTTTATATATTTTGTATTTTGCTTTTCTTTTTAATCGTCGTTTGTTTTCTAGTTTGTCAAACTAGGGATTTCAGTCAAGATGTTGACTGACAGTTGACGGAGTCTATAAAATCTGGGCTACAGGTTACAGGGTCGTAATCAGGGAAATCTGATCTAGGGAATTAGATCAGTCTAGGGTTTTAAGCGTAGGGTTAGAATATGAGCAGGGTTTGCGAGTGTACATGGTCTTGTATGCGGGATCTGTTCTATCACCTAGTAGAAACCTTAGAAATGTAGCAGTAGGCAGGGTTTTGCCGAAGCTGGGTATATCTGTGTGTGATTTATTTTCTGCATTTTTGTTTCTGCTATATTCTGTGATCTGTTTATTATTATATATATCTCTTTAGATTTTTAATTCAGTTAAAAACTGTGATAAACCCTATTCACCCCCCTCTAGGGTTAATCTATATCCAACAAGTGGTATCAGAGCTTGGTTTTTGATTAACTCTAGATTCATGTTTTCCCCTTGCTGTCAGTCTTCTGAGAGTCAGTCCAGTGATATTCCATTTATTTTCAATGGAACAAATTTTCAAATTTGGAAATCAAATTTTGAATTATATTTAAAATCTGTTAATTCTGAATATTGGAATATTATTGAAAATATGGGAGACTTGTTAGACAAGAGGAATAAGGTCTTAAATGCTCGCGTCATGCATATTATTTATTCCTATCTTGATAATGGTCAATTAAAATTTATCTCTCATTGTTTAACCGCGCAGGATATCTGGAAAACTCTCAACACGTTGTATGGAAAATCTGACAGCTGCTCAAAACCCTCAACTGCCAACTCAGATTCAGATTTGTGCTTAACTGGAGCTATTCATTACGACTCAGACGATGTGGGCTTATCATATGAAGATTTGATATCTCTTTGTAATAATTTAACAAGAACTGTTGATCGTCTCAAATGGAAAAACAAGTCTTTGAAATCTGAAAATTGTGAGTTGACTCACAATCACAATATGTTGAAATTAAATTTTGAAAACTCTGAGTGTAATAATTGTTTTAACTTGAAAACCGATTTAGCTCAACTTAATGAAAATTCTAGAAAGATTGAAAATGAATTTTTTATTTTGAAAAATCACGAAGATGAGCTAATTCATAAAAATAACGCTCTACAGAAGGAGTTGGATAAGGTTAATTTCGAACATGAAATTTTTAAAAAGGAAAATTTGTTGAAATCAGAATCTGCTTTGAAGGAACATGAAAAAGAAATTGAAAATTTCAAGATTTTTGAAATTGAAAAACAAAAGCTCTTTAATTCTGAGATTTCTGAATATAAAGTCAAAATTGAGAAGCTTTTAAACGAGAATGATCTTCGGAAATCCAAAATCAATGATCTTGTGTTGATTCTGAAACACTTTTTGTCCAGGGAAAAATCTTTGAATATGCTTTCGAATAATCAGTTCTCTCATGGAAATAAAAGAGGTCTCGGTTTTGGAAAAACAAATGAGTTTGAAAAACGGAATTCAATTGATTTTAAAAATCCTTCAAATCGCTTTGGAAATGTTTATTTTAAAATTTTGAACTCCAACATTCTCAAAGGATTTTTAAATCGAAAACGTGATGTGAATTTGATCGATAACAAATCATTTAAACAGTCCTGGATCCCAAATAAAAATAAAACGGCTTCGACTAAATTCAAACAGGTTTGGGTCCCGAAGGGTACAAAGGTAGATTTGAATGGTTTGTTATATAAACAAGTCTGGATACCAAAACAAATAAACACAACTATGAGTGGTTTTACAAACTTTGTTAGACCACTCGATCCCCAAAATTGCTAGGTACCAAAGGAGGATGAGGAACTGCTTTGCAAAAACTGAATCTAAACTACTTTATATCTTTGGGTTATCCTCAGTTCCTTAGCCAAATTCGTTGAGTCAGAGATTCTAGTTTACATTGATCTCAGGTATAATCTCTGAACTCATCTTTGTAAATATTTTTTCCTTTATTTATTTCTTCTTCTACCTCTTCTATTTTTTCCTTCTGATTGTTTTGATTTAATTTATCACTGCCATTTTTTTCTGTGCTTCTTAACTTCCAATTACAGAATTCATGATCTTCTGGAAATTCGGTTCATCTTGAATAAAACTCTGATGTTGTTAAATTACTTCCAGATCTTGAATTCAATTTTTTAATATTTCTATAATTGTTTTGAAGTTAATTTTCTGTCTTTTGAATTCCTAATAGTGTTGACGTATTCTTGTTATATCTTGAACACTGTTAATTTGAATTTTTTTTTTAAGATCTGAAAATTAAATGGGAATTCACACACCTCTTCTATTCTGAGTTTATTCTAATTCATTTTAGAAAAGCTTAAAATATTATACTCATTACAGCACTCTGTTATTTATCAGTTGTGATAATTTCATTGATTTTCAGAATGGCTTGAATTTTCTAAACATGACTTAATCAGTGATACATCTTAAAGCTATTCATGATTATTATGGTTGAAATTTGCTTGTTTGAAATCATTTGAAATTCTTGAATCACACACACCTCCTAAATTTGAAAGTATCAATCTTTTGTGACTAATTCATTATATTTCAAAAACTTGTCATTGTTTCAAGTGATTTCAAATAAATTATTTTGGATCATGAATATCTATCAAACCTGATGTAAGTGATTTTTTTCTTTGGGCTTGTCTAAAATATTTTGGAAAAATTCTTTGAAAATTTGGGTCTGAAAATCACTGTTATTTCATGATTATTTGATTCAAATATTTGTTTGTTTTAAAATCATTTGAAATTATTGATTCATTGAATCACACATATATCCTGAATTTGAAACTGTTTCTGTTGTGCTGCTCTGATACTGTATTCAAATAACTGCCTGCTTTAATCTGACTGCTGCTCCGATAATTGTGCCAAATTTGTATTCTTGTCTGTTTGGGCTTTGTGTTTGAAATTTCTTTAATCTGAGATATCTAGGGTGTGAATAAATTCCTCGATAAAGGAGACTACAATTGGTATCATCTCTTTCATCTATCTGTTTTTTTTTTTTTTCACCTTGTATAGACACCATACACATTTTTCCCCTTGTATAAATCTGTACATATCGCTCTGGTAATTGATTTTCAATTTTAAAATTATTTATTGATTATTCATTCCGAAATTGTAATCAATATCCAAATTGAACTGTATTTATAATTCATCAAAATTATTATCAGTGTTTGAAATTGTGATGAATTGTGACTGTAGCATATATTTCACAATAAGAGGAGACTTTATTTGGATTTTCATGATGGTTGAACATTCTTTATAATAACTTTGAACTGGCAATTATTTCACGACCATCTTCATTATCTATCATCCTTCTGCCATCCATCGTGATTTTATAATAATGTGGAGAGTTTAATATTTTTGTTAAATCATCTTGAATAAACAGTGAAAATATTTGTGATGGAATTGTGGCTATGTTATTATTATACAGAATTAATGATAATTGAAATTTTCAACGGTCTCGGTACAGTTGATCATATTTCATAATATAAATAATTTATAAATTTATTTCACAGTCTATTTTTGTACCTATCACATTTCTATCATTCATATTGGTTGTATATACCGAGGAGTTTTTCTATTTAAAGCTGAAAATGATAAAATATATACATAAGTGTGTCTCTAACCTCATTTAAAAATCCAAGCTCTGGTTATGCATGGTTATGAAACAACTTATAATTTAAGCTGCGACTGACCTCATTTAAAAATCCAAGCTCTGGTTATGGGTGGTCAGTGTGCTCTTAAATAAAATAAAAAGAAAAAGGTAATATTATGCTATAAACTAAAATTAATCTGGAACTCTCCTCGGGGTATAAAAAACAGCCTATCAATCCATCTTCTGATCTGTGAAATGTGTTGAAATCTTATGAAGTATTATGATTTGTTGATTGATATAATTATTGGGATTTGAGAATATTCGATTTTTTCACTTAAATTGAATAATCAACTATAGTCCAAATCCGTCACTGTTTTTTGAACTTCATTTTTATATAAAAAAAATTGAAATTCATATTTATATAGCTATTCTCATTTTTAAGAAATTCATTGTAAATCCATCGTTCTACAATGTGAAATATGCCACCTGTTCTCAGTTTATTATGATTTTTGTTTGACTGATTGAGATTTATGATGATCATTCTTCCTCTTATGCTGAAATTATATTTTTAGGCAAAATTTTCATCTAAACTCTGTATCCTTTTGATGATAACAAAAGAGGGAGAATGGATTGAGATTTTGATTTATGAGTGAATATTTTATAAATATTTTTAATTTTGAAAATTCATTATTTTTCAGTTCAGTTCACTCATATAGGGGGAGTTTTCTGTTGTAGGGGGAGCTTTCAAATAGGGGGAGTTCAGTTCTTCACTCTCAAACACATTTATTATATTCAAAATCTTCATATTTGTTTGTCATCATCAAAAGGGGGAGATTGTTGTATATAACGGTGTTGTATACACAATTATATGATTTTTGTTTGATCATAACAAACAAATATTTTTTATAAATGTGTTTGTTACTGTACCGTTCTATATTTACATCACAGACAGGAATGTAATATTTATATTTAAATAAAATACATCTGTACAGAAATTCAAATATTTACTGTATTTTATTTAAAATATAAATATTATATTTCTACCATTCAAACAGTACATCTATTTTAACTCCACTATTTAATCACTTCACATATTTGTACTTATAAATAAACAGAATAGAATAGACAAGTCTGTTTGACAACAATGAAATGATATTTTATTTCAAACAGATTCTATTTATTACAAATAATCAGTACAATCACTTTTTCATATACATTAGCTCCTCACTATATCACTCAACACTCAGTACTTTTTCACTTATACATTCACAGACTCAATATACAAACACTTTTTATATACATTATTACAACTCCACAGTCTTCTGTCTCTTCATTGCACTTTCAGTCCAGTCATCATCTCCTTACCTGTCACACATGAAACACACACACAGTACACTGCAATAGAAATAATACTGGTCACATGCGAATATAATTTTTATTTTGAAAATTTATTTGCCTCGGAATTTCGGTGTGTTTCTCATCATTTTTCTAACTCGATCTGATTAATCTGACTGTGTCTAGACAGCTTGTGATATTCATAGTGAATCACTGTAAATACCACAAGGTAGACAACATATATATCTCATTGCAGGGATAGGACAATTTGGTCTGGATAGTTGCGTATACACACGTACATACACGTGTGCATTGCCACGCCAATCCAGTTTGCAACTGAGGAGTAGCCGCGTAGACCATCTCGACTCAGTGCACAAATAAAGGCATAATAGAGCATATCAGTGAAATGAAGCAAATGTACACAAAACAAAAGTGGCCGAGGCAACATACATACATGGCATGGTCGAGACAGTGCAACAATGGTGCAACAAAGAAAATGGCAAGGAGTTTAAGGAGTGCCATAGCAAAAATGAGTTTAAACAAATGTGGACATGGGTAGCTCAACATGGTTCAGCCTAGTTATTTCAGCTTGCATGTACAAATGTGAACACAACATTATACCATGGTGGAACATGACAGTATGGTGCAAACTCAAGTAGAAGTTCAGTGTCAAGTATATACAGTGAGCATTCAAAATGGTCAAGCCAATAAACATAAATGGTGCAACACAGTGGTCAAGTGCTAAAGTGATCCAGACAAACAAATATACATGGTGATACAAGTTAAGATCAACAGCATGAACTTCATGTTAAAAATGGCAGTAGACAACATGTGATCAAGTATAAGTTTAGATGCACAAGTTCCTTAACAAATACACATAAGCATATTCATGTATAAAGCGTGTTTCAAAAGGCAAGTTCAGAATGTATGGTGTATGGTACATAATAGCAGCAATAAAACAACAAAGGCAAAGTGGTCAAGGACTAGTATAGTTATGCACAACATACAATATCAAGATTGCACAGAAGACTCAAAGCATGGAGGAGCATCTACTCAAAAAGTGGTGAAGGCAATACAATGCAAGTGCACAACATTAGCATGTATTTTTGGACAGAGCGCAATACAGGCATGCATGGTGCAAACATTGTCAATAACAAACAATGGTGTGAAACAAGTCAGAGAAAATCATGCTACAAATCAGCACCAAGGTCAAAACAGTATTCAAATGCTAGAACAAGTTAGATCAACATAGTGGAGCAATAAAATTTAATAGCCACAACACTACAACTCAACAGCATAGGGCAGTGATTTTAGCAGGGGTGACATAAAGCATGGATGGAGCTACAATAATGCTACTGACGTGGACGATTACATAAGGTATATGTGTGCAACTTACATGGGAGCTAAAAGTTGTATGCTCCAGATTTACAAGTGCATTAGTTTGAAGAACACAGCATGCATTGAAAGGTGCATCATATACATTGATGGAGCTAAACTACACAGTATTTTTTTTCAAATTTCTTCCAGAAATTAAATAGCAGGTTTCAAAGCATTTCATGTTTTTCAGTTCAATAATCGATGGCAAGACTGAAGAAAATCAGAGCATAATATTTGGCAAGCAATCATATTCTTGTTAGAAATCATATTTGGGCAGAAATAAATTAGCAAGGAAATTGAAGTATGAAAACAGTTCTTTTGGAAAACATTTATGGCGTATTGGCAAACATATCAAGCAAATTCTTCCTAGAAACCAGTTTCCTGTTTTGACAATTCTCCAATTCTAATTTGAATTTACAATGTTGTTATTTCAGGAAACAAAACAATTTGCCAGAAAATTGCTATTAAATATGGGGCCAGAAAAACAATCGAATTGTTTCAATATTTCCAGGTATCAACATGTTTTTGTCACGGCATAAAAAATACAAGGATTTCATTCAAGAGCATATCTAGATTCACTCAAATCATGCAACAAGCAAAAAAGGAAATTCAAAAATTTCAAATCAAGTCAATTATAGAAATTAGAGAATCATCTTACGGTTTCGATTACCCTATATATTTTCTACACACAGATTCATCATGGGCAAGAAGAGAACATCGAAATCGAAACTCTAACAATTTCAAGTAGAAATTAAAAATCAAAAATTACTCACACAGTTTCGATTGAGAGAGACTGAGAGCAAGCCCAAATCGGAGCATCAATAATCGACAATAGAACATCAGCAAATTCGAGCAACCAGAAAAACGACATCATCAATACATCAAGCATCAATCCGATTGGGGATTACAAAAACCCTAGTTTTTCTTTGAAGCCGCCGCCATATTATTTTCTCCAGAGGACAAAAGAGATTTGGGCTAATTGAATTACAAAAAGGGCCGACCATTTGTTTAAGAAAAAAAGGGGATGACCCTTTTAATATAACTCCTAGGGTTTTGTTTTTATATATTTTGTATTTTGCTTTTCTTTTGTAATCGTCGTTTGTTTTCTAGTTTGTCAAACTAGGGATTTCAGTCAAGATGTTGACTGATAGTTGATAGAGTCTGTAAAATCTGGGCTACTGGTTATAGGGTCGTAATCAGGGGAAATCTGATCTAGGGGATTAGATTAGTCTAGGGTTTTAAGCGTAGGGTTAGAATAGGGGCAGGATTTGGAGTGTACATGGTCTTGTATGCGGGATCTATTCTATCACCTAGTAGAAACCTTAGAAATGCAGTAGTAGGCAGGGTTTTGCCGAAGCCGGGTATATCTGTGTGTGATTTATTTTTTGCATTTCTGTTTCTACTATATTCTGTGATCTATTTTATTATATATATCTCGTTAAATTTTTAATTCAGTTAAAAACTGTGATAAACCCTATTCACCCCCTCTAGGGTTAATCTAAATCCAACAAAGGGATTAGTAGTATCCTAGAATGAGTTTCAAAGAGTGTAATTTTTAGAATAAAAATGAAAACAAATTTTGTTCTGAAAATTTAAACCTTATTATACGTAATTGAGTATTTTATTTTAAATTGATTTTGGACAATTGAGTATATGAAGGTTTTGCACATACGCTTAGCTAGTGTGTATACAAAATCTCAAATATACTGGATGGATATAGAATCACACTCTAGTCGCCTGGAGATGATTCTGTTTATAGCGATCGTATCATCAGTATTTATGTTCGAGTTTCGAAAGTGTGATATCTATATATTTCCAATTGACTAGCATGAGAACCAAAATTAGATAGGGTTATTGTTGTGAATTGGCATCAAAAACATGATTTTGAATATATATATATATATCAAAGTTATGAATTTGAAAATTTAATCAACTAATTGATTGCTGGTTGTGATGGATGATTATTAATTCCACTAATAAGGACGATATGACAATGGAAGGTAGCCAAATCGAATAAAATACTTAACTGAATTGAAAATTAATTGGAATTGCATATATGTACATGTGTATACAGTGAACAGGTCATAACATGGAAGCTAAGAAGAGGAATAAAATTGTATGCCCGACAAATAGGTACATGTTTATTGTATTTCTTGGGTTTTGATGATTTTTTGAGCGGACTGGCTAGCCGCTTGGTTTTTTCTTTTTCTTTTGGATTGATCATTGACCTGTAAGGCAAGTTGCGATTTTAAAGGTCTCCCCTTACAAAGGGGGTTATGGTGAAATTTTTCAAAAAATTAGGGTGTTAGCCAAATTTTTGAGAAATTAGAAAATTCTTAGAAATTGAAAAGTTGAAGAATGAAAGCCAGAATGAAAGTTGAGTTGGTTAGTTAAACAACTTTCAGCTTCGTTCCTTTTCGAGGACGAAAAGATTTTAGGTGGGGGAGATTGTAACAACCTAGAATTTCAGAACCAATTTAAAATTTTTATTTTAGCTATTATAATGGCATTTGAATATTTAAAATGATTTATTTTAAATAATAACGACTAAAAATTTATTTAAATCGAAGTTAGAATGTGTAAATTTATTTTACTTATAAAACGAGCCTGAAATGGCATGATAGTTTGAAAATTCGATTTTAAATTTCAAACGAATGTACAGAATTAAAAAAAATCGGATTTTAGTAAAACTAGAAATATTTGAATCTGTTTAATAATATCTTTCAAACAAATGTGAAAAATAGAGATTTCATAATATAAATTGAAAGTTATGTCCTGTTTAAAAATAGTCGCTATGGAATATATATATTTTTTATAAAATATATAGCTCTTAAAAATAGCCTTTTTGCAAACGACCTCCGTTTTCGACGAAACCACTTTTGTTTGATCCGGAATGTCAAATTATTGCTAGATTCCAATTTTCATAATTTTTAGAACTGATATGTGAGCGTGGTAAATTCAAACGTGTTTCGTAATTTCAGTCTGAATTTAATCGACTAGAAAATGGCTATTTTTCAAATGGTCTCCAAATTCGACGAAAATAGTTTTGTTAGGACTGTATCGTCAAAATATAGCTAGATTTAATTTTTGGGAATTTTTGGAGTCAATTTGTGGCCCCGGTAAATTAAAATGTATGTTCAAATTCAATATATTTTAATTTAAATAAAAACTGGTCAAAACGGTCAAATTGGCTTACGGGACATATCCCATTGTATCCGGAATGGGGGTATTTGGGTTGGGGTGTCATTCGTTGGGTTTAATTTGGAGTTCAGATTTATAAACCCTACTTTTTTGGAAATTAATAATATAAAATAATAATTTAAAAACCTATATAACCCTAATTAAACCCTAGAAAAGCAGTCGCCGTTCATTCTTTTGATGGCCCAAAATGTTCCAAAACAAATACCAACCGATCTCCCAAACCATTTAATGGTTTTCGAATAATCCAAAGCTAAAATTGTAGATCCTTCTGTGGTCTTTCCATCCCGACTTGTTTGGTTGTTTATCGTCGTGGATTGGAGAAGATTTCAGCACTCAAAGGCGTGACTTTCGAGCTCAAATACCGAGGCAATGGCGAGTGCGAGTGGGGTCCAATTCTGGGCATGGGTAGAGGCAGCGATGACGCTCCTTGGGGTGGTCATTGATCGTGTTCCGATCCTCTATATTGGCGGCATAGTCAAGATTTTGCAAGTCGAGATGGGTTACGGGGGTTTTGAACGGGAGCGAGATATTAACGGGGTAATTAACGGAGGATGATGGAATTAACCTCTTTAATTATAACATTATTAATTTAATTTTGTAATCAATGTATAAATGACCATAACTTCTTCAAACGAGGTCGGAATGATGAACGGTCAGCTGTGTCGGATTCGCAACGAAAAACACTTCAACATGGAACTGGCCAGATCGAGAACATAGCTAGTTGAATTTTGAGCTAAATTGAACGTCTTTTAATTTAGTTCAAAACAAAAAATCAGAAATAAAGAGTTGCGGAGTGGATCCTAGTGTGAAAACTCTCTCACACTCATTTTTTTTACAGTTATTATATAATAGGTTGCAGACGGGGCTTAGTATCTCCTAACACTACTTTTTTGTACAAACCATGGATGATTTGTGTGATTTGATTGTATTGTGGGAAAAATTGACTGTATTGTGTACTATGATTGTGATATTGAAATGGAGTAAATAAAAAATATATATATATATATTTATTCGTTGTATAAATTATTGATATATGCGATATATAAATTATTTATATACGTAGTATAAAATTCTCCAGAAAATAAAATATATATTCATTTACAAATCAGATGGTTTGTTTATGTACACCTATTAAACTTATCTTGATCGGGACGATAAATTTTACATATCGCCCAACTGCACAAATAATAATAAGTATTTGTTGGTTGAAACCCCACATGGGTATTGAGATGATATTTGACATATACAAATCCCAATTGTTTAACTGTATTTCAATCGATGGGTTGACAGACTGTATAAGCATTGTTTATTTATTATAATGCTTATACAGTGGTAGAATGAACTCTAGATGATGTGCGGGTGTTTAACGATTATTTATCACTATTGTGAATATATGCGATGTATGGGAACCCATATAAATATATTTATATGGTAATTGATTGAATCTGATTCCAATTCAGAAATAACGAATAGCTTCAAATATTATATAGAATAGTTTTAAAATATTATATAGAATAGTTTTAAAATATTAAATATAATAGTTTTAAAATACAATAACTAATAGTTTTCAAATATTATATAGAATAGTTTTAAAATAATATATAGTATAGTTTTAAAATAATATATAGCATAGTTTTCAAATATTATATAGAATAGTTATAAAATAATATACAGTACAGTTTTAAAATAACATATAGTATAATTTTCAAATATTATATAGTATAGTTTTCAACTATAATTCAATATAGTTTTAAATTAATATTCCGTATACTTTTAAAATAATATCCAGTGAAGAATCAAGATATGATTTTGATGTCCAATTTTTGGACAGACACGGAAATATTGGAATATATGAAGCGGAGTAGGTAAATACTCGCCATTTTTTCCCGAATAGGTTTATCAATCGATTTAATTCATTTTATAATGAATATCGAAAATAAATGATTTCAAAATAAGACATTTTGAAAATAATATCGTTTTAATATTTTAATGATATGGAATATTCAATTTTGATTTAAAATTGAAAATGAAGTTAAAATCGATTTAAAAAAGATTTATAAAATACGTTTTGAATGGAAATGGATGAAATATATATAATATATATATTTAATGGCTTGAATAGAACGCGTCGTGCAACGATCGTTTGCGAATTTTGACCATTGACTTCGAATTGACATTACGGGAGATTCAACCGTCGGATTCTCCTAAAACTAGAACTGTTAGGTTCGTATTGGAAAGAGCTTCCTAATGAATATAAGAGATTTGAAATCTAATGATTGGATTTGGAATTATTTCCAAATCAGATTTGGAAAAGGTTGCTATGGATGCAGTTCGTTGACCGTTTATGGAAACTAACTGTACGAGCCTTGATAAAATTATTAAAAATATTAATAATTTGTTTAAATTCATAATAAATGATTCGGAAAGATTTTGGATGAAAAATTCCACGTTTGTAAAGACAAAAATATATGTTTATCAAAATGAACTAGTTATTAACTAGATTTGAAATCCAATAATTGTTTAATAAATAAAATGGATTTATAAAAGGGTTTTAATAAAACCAGAAATTTCCAATATATAAATTGGAACGTATTTGAATAGAAATCATCTTCAGGATATTTCGACGTTAGATTCCGTGACTATACAGATATTGTGGAGGAATTTGGAACACATATATATATATATATCGTTATTCCCCATACGATATGTGTTGGTTTCAGAATTTGATATTGTATATAAGCCGATATAATTTCTGTTCAGAGCCTTATATTTAATATCAAATTGGATTTTGGGTTTGTCGTGAATGGTGTCTTCAGTAGCACTGTTCTTAAACACCGTGTGAAAAGAATAAATCTTTTAATTAAGATTATTAGAATTTCCAGTTTTATTTAGTAATTGGAAAAAAAGGAATGTGAATTGGGTTTATTGTGAGCTGTGTTTTTAACGACATTCGATCTTTAACCCGATTAACAGTGAAATACAATTTTGAATTTATAAATATTTATATTAATATTTATATTAATATTTAATGGAAATTTTTTAAAGTAAAGTTTTCCAATTTAATATATTAAATTGGGATTGAATAGGATTTGTTTTAGTGAAAATCGAAGTGAGCTACTGTGGAGGAAGACTGTTAATATATATGGAATTTAAAAGGTTTTGTCGATATTCCATTTATATTATTAGTCGGATACGGAAATTGACATCGATTATATATTGATCTGTTTTCCGTGAAGATTCCATAATTAATGGAATGGGATTTTGGGTTTATCGCGAACCGTGTTTTAAATGACATTGGTTCTTTAACCCAGTTAAAGACATGATTTAGTTCCAGAAAGTTGAATAATCATTAAGTAATGACTTTTTTTAGATTAAAACTAAGTGAAGTTTCGATGAATCTTTAATTAGATTCAAATGTGAATGTGATAATTTAAATTACCAAATTTGGGAAATGATCGAGAATGGAGTATCACCAGTTTTTCTCCAAGCGATAGTTAAATCTGTAATTAGATTTGAACGTGAAATGGTAATTAAATTTACCGATAACACCGTAGGTGTTAGATGTGGAGTACTACCGGTTTTGCTCCATGGGATGGATAGGTTGGGATTTGGTTAATATAAATGAATGACTACTTCGGTAAGGCTCGCTAATCTCGACTAGTTGATAAACCATAGTTTGGTTTAGAATTGATAAAGGAAGATTAAAGTATAAATTTAAAAGAATTTATATTTGATAAAATTAATGGGAACCTTTCCCAAAGGATATGAATATTCTAATAAAAGAATATTCTGAATTAGAAGGAGGCGTATGATGTGTTCTTATAGCACTTGATTATTGTTTATAAAATACGCGGGTAATTCGGGAAAACCGGGTTTATCCCATTCTCAATAACCAATACGACGACTAAAAGTCGACGATGAAGACGGTGGTTGATGACCGGAGTTCTTCACATCGTTTGGATGATTACTTATGTTTGATTGGGTTGTACCCCCAAGACAAGGTAATAAGTGGTGATCGTCTAGACGTACTTGGAGATCGACCGGATATGCCGGGACCACTCTCCTGTATTGGACATATAGGACGAGGAATAAGATGTCTCTGGTTTCGTTCAGACCTAGAACGAACTAGTAAATGGATGCATGTCTAATGTTGAATTTTATTCTGTGTTGATTGATTTCTATTAAACATATATCTGTTTGGTGGCGGAGAATTTATTCTCTTGCTTAACACCTTCTCTAAGATGTACGAGCTTAGAGGTTATATATCGATAGACATCAGTAGCATGACGTGAATTATCAGTGTGGCATGCTGAGATGCAAATGATCAAGGCTTCTATTGAAAAGAAGAGTCTTGTGGTTGATGATCAAAGCATAGCTTTAAATAGCATAGCTTTGTGTATAGCATTAACTCGCGAGCCTCACACCACGGTGTGAATCAGAAATGGGGTAGGACCTCAGGGAGGACATGAGCTTCTTTCTAGCTAGGAGTGGTGTCATTGTATGGAGCCCAGACATTTTACTCGTGTGGATGTTGCATATTATTTGATGGATAGCGAGGCTCCTCAGATATATCGGTCACTACGGGGCCGATGGATGACATTGTTGACATACCGACCAGATTTACACCGCATTGGGCGGGGAAACGCATTGTTTAGGAATTATAATTCACTAACATAAACGTGGACCGGCCCTGACGCTCCAGGTGCAGTTGCGGCTATATCCTGAGACAAGGTAGGCTAGATTGTCTCGAATTCGGTAAGGACGATCCCTTTCCTTGTTTCATAGACAGAAATCCAATTTCCAATACGTGACATTTCGGTTTTAATTGTGGAGCCTAGTATGGAGACATAGTAGGATGGGGTACTATGCCGTCTATGATTGGTACATTTATATTTGAAGCTATTTGATACACTATGCACTTATAGTAATATTAAAATTATTTGTTTTAAACATACCAAGCATATTTGGCTATTATAAGGGAAAAATCTATTCTCCGGCTTCCATTGCATTGTGTGATGGGACCTGAGTCTTATAATAGCTTCATTTTTCTGAAAAGCATTGAGCTATTTGTTTTATGCACTAGTATTCTGGGGAGATAACCCGTTTCGTGTTATAAGGCATGGTCCCTTGATTTAATCTACTTTAAAGTAAAGTTTTAAATAACCGTTTTGGTTCTCACACTAGTCACATGACTGACCTGGAGTTTATTATTTTAACCTAAACTCTGGGTGCCTATATTTTCCACACGGGCAACTAGTAGTTTTGGTTTTGCAGATTATTTCTTTTCCCAGGATCCTGGATTTACGGCTGGAGCTATATTCGGAAAGCTTTGTATCCGTGTATCTCTTCTAGTTGTATTATGTATTATTTTCCACTACTAATATAATTTAAATCTCTGATATTTTTCTGATGTATAATATTTACTTATACTCTGTTATATTCTTGTACTCTGATGTAAGTTGTTGTAATAGCAATGAAATCTTCTGTCTGTTGTGTTCTGATTTGTCGTGTTCTCAACTCAATCCGAGCTTTCCCGTAAGGGAGAGTTTGGGTCGTCTCAAATTTAGGTATCGAGATTTCAAAGAAGAAGAGTTCAAGATACAAGGCTCGTAAGTAACAAGAATTCAAGAAATAAAAAGTATTTGTGCCGAGAATTTTTGTTAAAACACATTTAGCACTGAATTTTTATTTCAAACTTTTTTCAAATGATTTTAAAATTACTTTCTTGTTTTAAATCTATTTTCAAAATGATTTCAAAATCACTTCTTTATTTTAAATTTGTATCTCTTTATTCTTAAATCTATTTTAATTTTTGAAAATTTATTTTAACCCCTGTTTTGAAATTGTACTTTATTTCCTAATATATTTTAACTCCTGATTCAATTGTTTCTTACTTTTATGTTTAATACTAATTTTATTGTAATTACTTATGTTTTTAATTTCCTTACTTATATTTATTAAGTTCTAATATATATATCTTTTATTCATAGGTTTATATATATATACTTTTATATCATTTATATATAGTTTTTCACCATTTTAAAATCATCTTAAATATATGTTTTAATATATATTTTTACTAGCTCTATTTTAATATAAAAGAATATAGTTTGTTTTAATTCAAGAATTACCATAATTTATTTGATCATTATTTCCCTTAATTAAATTTTTTATTTAGTGAACTTTTTCTAAGGCATGTTGACATATGCTTTTTTTATTTGTCACATATGTACCTTTTATTTTCAAATTCAATTTTTGAAAAGCTGTATCTTTTGAATTCAGAACTATTATGAAAGCATTTGACTATTAGGGACTATAAATAGGCTTCTAAATTTGTTTTGTAACCAACTTTCCATTACCTTCTTCATCCTTTCTCTTTTCTCCATTATTCTTATTAATTTCGTATATTCCATACTTATACTCTTTCGATTTTCAATGACAATAATATCAATCTCTTTTTATTTCAATTCTCCATCAAACTCTCTTTGAAATTCAAGTGATACCCATGATGTAACGGCCTACCTTCACGACCATCGAAAGTCGAAATTAATTACGACCACTGTAATTTAATGTTGAACATCCAATTGTTGAAAATGTTGATTGTTAGGGTAAAAAAGGAAAAAAGAAATGACAGAAACATAGAATCTCATAGCGGAAACAGCAACAAAATAATAATAATAACATTAATGAACTACCACCCCAAGATACAATGTATATCAGAGTTAAAAGCAAATCCTATCAGATGGACAGTTTTTTGAATTCTGACCTGACAAATGCCAATAGATAAAATAAAATATAGCGTAAATAAAATAAATGTGATAAGAAAACTTCCAACTCTACTCCATGAGTTTCCCATCAAACAAAAGACAACTTGGAAACAAGCTCAGCCTGACTCGAGCATTATAATAAAATAATACACGAATCAGTCTAGAATACCAACACGAGAAAACTCAAATAACGGGAATTGAACAATAATTCTGTGGGACCACATCGTTGATTGCGGAGTTTTCACCTCACTAGAACAACATATATTTAAGCATCAACACCAAAAACAAAATCATCGAAACAATAAAGAAATGATGTCATAAGTAAAATTTGCCAACATGAAAGTAATAATAAAACAACACACCATTGAGAAGAGCTCATGACACTTCCTAATGGAAACAAAGAAATTGGTCCAAAAATTTGGATCGATCAAGGAAAAAAAATTAATTACAACAACATATAACCCCACCATGGATAGATACAAATAATTGTACATCGTGAAGGTTTTATCCTCCTGATGCAATTAAAAATAAAAAAACTCATAAGTTCGAAATCAAAGGAATATAATGAGTATTTTTTCCAATAAATCACTAGGAGGATGCACCCACCTTACCGAATAGTATACCTCCGGAATACACTTGATAACTACACTGTTCTCGGAAATTTACTGGACGGACCCCGCCAACTTTACCGAATATCCGAGTACTTCACATCTTACGTGCCATAACCAAACCAACCTTAGAGTTGATGTGAAATTACACTAATTGGAGCAACCCCACATAGTTAAACGTCCAATCGCTTTCTGGATTTAGTTATTTAAAATAAAGGATAACAACGCTTAAAGAGCAATAACTCGTTTTGATTTGATGATACAACTCAAAAAAACTAACCAATAATTGTTAAACCAACTATTATGAGTATTCAAAATGATCGTAAATGGAAACTAAATCATATTGTCTTACCATTGTTTATTGATCTAGAACTTATACTATCTCTAGGTTAAAAACGAAGTCGGGCATTTGAGGTAATGTTACCTTTAGGCATCGTTTGGATAATGTTTTCAAACTTCATAGCAAATGAAATTTTCTATTAACGATAAAAATTGTCAACACCTAGTTTAAGGTTCATCAATGTATATAAGACGAAATTTAGATAATAATCGATACAAAGGATGCTAAATGATAATTTATCCTCAACAAGCTCAGCTTAATTTTCTATTTCCTAGATATCAACACCCTAAGTCCGAAGATTAGTTACACTTCCTTTAAGGGGTGAGTATCACGCTTGCGAGACTTAAGAATCAACAGTTACATTGGGATAAGGGAATTATAGGCTTATAGAAGGTTAAGAACCTCATTAACACAATGAACCTCAGATTTAGGATAGAATATTATATATTGTGTAGGGAAGAAACAGGTAAATGCACCACAACAATAGGTTTAATGACATATCATTATAACCCTTTTGACTAGAATGATACTTCCACATCGAAGTAGCCAACAAGGAGGCCTTAGTTGTGTTAGTAATCACGTCATGAGGCTATCGTAGGCTTTTTCGTCATGTTGTGTTACATTAAGCTTATAGTGAAAGGTTTGAGACACGTGTTAGAGTCATAAGGATGAATTCATTGAGTTTATTAAATTTCCCTTTTCAAACGTATTAATGTCTCAAATCTTCCACTAAAAGAGGTTAGTGATAAATCCTTGCTCAATCATTATAGACATAACATGATTATCAAATCAAGAAATGATTAAGTCTCGATTTTCCCTCTTTGTTTTGCTCAATATGATTATATTACAATAATTATGGAAATTCCCAATCTGATTTGAGAAAATAGGGTTATCTTTCTAAGAAAAAATTATAAGATTTTAGAATGAGAAAAAAGTCCCCCAAAATGAATCCCCTATGGTCTTATTTATAGACAAATTTGGATCCCTTTTGGTTCTGATTCAGTAGAAGCTTGTTTGGAGCGCTTTTAGCTTCGAAAATGAGGAAAAATCTTGGTGTCAACTGCTTTATCGGCTTTCAGTGTCAGTTATTAAGTTTCTTCCTCCAATATTCTGGACATTGCTATCAGCTTTCGATCTCGGTGATAAGATCTAGTTTTGATAACTAACTTTGGACTTTATCTTGCTTTCGCGACTTTTGATTTCGGTATCAACACTAAGTATATTAGTGTGGATGACCTTTCCTTTCACCAGCTTTGACTTGTTTTAAAAGTTACTTTCGGACTTCAACCCTTGGTGTTGATTTTTTTTTCAACTTTGAGCTTCATCATCGGATTTTCCTTGCTTTTGGAGCATGACTTTCGATCCTTGGTGACTTGTGACTCAAGTATTGCATTTGATTGTGTATCAATACAAATAAATTGGTATGGATAGATTCAATAGCGAATCTTGCTTCAATAGCTTCTGAATGCTTCATGTTGTCGGTATAGGTACTATGCAAATTAATACGATAGCCCCTTTTGCTTTATCCTGATTTGGTTTCATACTCTAATGTCGAATCACCTAATTTTGGCCATCTCTCATTGTTTTCTACCGCGGGTAAAGCCAAGTTAACCTCTTTTGGCATTGCTCTCTTCTTATGTTAGAATAAGCGCTTTCAGCTTTCGTTTACGGTTTAACTGACACTTTTTCCCCTCCATTTTCAGTTGTTCTGAGTTGTTTCTTCTTTTTCCTTGATGTCAGGACTAAGTTCTCTATCTTTCCTTTGCGTATTGACACCAAGCTAAGTGTTCTTAACATGTTGGAGCCGATAGTAAGTTTTTTATGTAATATTTGGTGCTGACACTAAGTATTTGCCTTTTGTTGACGCTTGTAGATCTGATAATGCTCCTGCTTTCGGTCATCTGTTGCTTTTGATCATTAGTTACCGCTTTCGGTATTGATTCCTGTTTTCGGTCATCCGCCTCAGTTTTTGGTAATTAGCCTTTGCTTTCGGCAATTAGCCTCTTCTTTCGTTATCGGCTTCATTCAATACCCCTTTACCTTGACTTGCTTTGGGTGCTAAACTCTGGTAGTAACATTTGCCTCCCTCCCCCACTTAGATGGGTGTTACCAACTTTTTAAATCAGTTCTTCTATTCAGCTTGCAGTACCTTTTTATTGAAATCCTACCTGCAACTCTCCTGCATGAACTTTAACAACAAATACTTTGCATTGGTTTCTTGTCCATAAAAAGGGTGCATATAATGATTACTTGTTCATATTATGTTTGGGGTTGTCCGAACTAAGTTTAACAATTTACTCATTCTGTGATGGGATGGTGTAGTTAGTCATTTATCAACTCTAAAAAAACTCCTTAAAGAAGGCATCATGAAACCTTCCATCACCATCAACACCCACAATGAATAATCCCTAATGTTTATTCAATAGATGATTCAAAGCTTTCTGTCGGAAATAAAATAATAAGTTTTAGGAATGCATGGCCTGTATTAAGCCATTTAACAATAAAGGGGAAAATTCTTCTTTTTAAATCAATAAGCCAAAAACCTTGGAACCCCGATTCAGGTTCTTATTGGATGATTATAAGTTTGCTTCTAATCATAACAGAAGTCTCGACCCGAACCTAGATTAGGGTATGAATGATGGAAGACCAGAAATCCACTCTTGGTATTTATAGAAGTCCCGTACTCACCCAGATTCGGGTACTAATTATATAGGACCAAAAATCTACTTTTGATAATAATAGAAGTCCCGAACCAAACCCAGATTCAAGTATTTATCATAGAAGACCAGAAATCCACTTCTGGTATTTGATAGAAGTCTTGAACAAAACCTAGATTCGAGCATTTATGATAAAAGACCAGAAATCCACTTCTAATAATAATAGAAGTCTCGAACCAAACCCAAATGCAGGTATTTATGATAGAATACTAGAAATCCACTTCTGGTATTTGATAGAATTCCTGAACCAAACCCATATTCGAGTAATTATTATAGAAGGCTAGAAATCCACTTCTAGTATTTGATAGAAGTCTCGAACAAAACCCAGATTCAGGTATTTATGATAGAAGATCGGAATATTTGATAGAACTCTCGAACCAAACCTAGATTCGGGTATTTATGATAGAAGGCCAAAAATCCACTTTTGTTATTTGATTGGATTCCCGAACCAAACCCGGGTTTGGGTATTTGTGATAAAATACCAGAAATCCACTTTGGTATTTGATATAAGTCCAAACCAAACTTTGATTTGGGTATTTACACCATTCCTAGGCTTTCTCTTTAGAGCATAAGTTGTTCGTGTGTTGTTTCTTTCCCGCGGAATACTTGTGTAAGTAGAGGCGACTACGTGCTTAGTTAGCTCGTACAGGGCTTTTGTTCCCTTCTCTCGGGATTGGACATAAGCAGAGGATGTATATGCTCACAAGGCCACTCTCTGGGCTCTTGTTTACCAAAGAACAGGATGGGCATGCTTTGTTAGCCACTCTCTTGGATTTAGATTATCAAAACAGAGGATGTACGTGCTTTGATTATTCTCTTCTGTGGGAAGATACATAAATAGAGGTAGAGCGTGATCTTCTACGAGCAGAGGCAGGACATGCTTAGTCGAAGTAGGGGCAGAGCGCGGTCTTCTGTGAGCAGAGGCAGGGCGTGCTTTATTTGCTCCCTTCTATAGGAAATGAAGAACATAAGCATAGGTAGAATGCGCTCTTCTGCAAGTAGAGATAGGACGTGCTTAGTTCATAGCAGTGGCAGTGAATACCCTTCTGCGAGCAAAGGCAGGGCGTGCTAGATTAGATGCTCCGTCCCGACCATTTCTGATGTGGATCAGAGACATATGCTTTTGATGATTTAACCTAGCCCTTTATGATTTAGACACGGATAAAGGCTTACACCCCACCACCCTCCGGGGGATGCCTTTCCCTGGCCATCTTGGAGGTGACAAGGGTTTTTGATTATTGTAGGTTCTGTTACCCATTTGGGGTTATTCCAAGTTTCGAGAGGGATTCCGTATCCCTAACCATGTGGATGTTCTTAAGATGGTCTTTTTCATTCATGCATTGTTTAATAGTATGATCGCAAGTGTTCTATGTTCTAGGTACGAGATCACCATTTGGTTTGCAGAGTCAGTATGCTCCGATTGCGAGTTTTTGATGTATGCTTAAGGGTCCCTCCAAGTTTGGGCCAAGAGGGCCATCCGCCGGATTCTTAATATTGGCTATTACCCTTCGTAACACCAAATCCCCTTTTCGAAAGGCTCTTGTTCTTACTTTTGAATTGTAGTACTCGGTGATTCTTCTTTGACATTCAACTTTTTGAATGGTTGCTTCGTCTCTCAATCATTGTAATAGGTCTAAGGATTCCTTTTTGAATTCTTGATTATGATCAAATGCACAAGCTATTCTTCTATGTGAAGGGATCTCAACTTCGATGGGAAGATAACCTCACATCCGTAAATTAGTGAGTACGGAATATGTCATATTGCCATTTTAGCGGAAGTTCTATAGGCCCAAAGCATTAAGGGAAATTCGTCTGCCCAATTTCCTTTATCTTGGTTTAGTCGCTTCTTTAAGATCGTCTTTATTGTTTTATTGGCAGCTTCGACGATCCCATTTTCCGTTGGGTCTGCTACGAAAGAGAAATTCTTGATGATTCCATTTTTATCATAGAACCGCATGAATTCCTCACTTTTGAAATGTGATCCATTGTCGGATATGATCTTATAAGGGATTCCAAAGCATGCGGTAATATTCTTTATTACGAATTTCAGTACTTTCTTAGACGTGATGGTAGGGAATGGCTCTTCTTCAACCCATTTAGTAAAGTAATTGATGACTACTACCACATACTTACCTCCTCCTTTGCAGATTGGTTGGATTCCAATTAAGTCTATTCCCCATACATCGAAAGGCCATGGGCTTGGGATGGTGGTCAAGTCATTCAGAAGTAATCAGGGTATCTTTGAATACCCCTTTGGCATTTTTCACACTTCCTGGCATACTCTGTTGCTTGGTTCACCATCTGTGGTCAATAAAGCCTTGTTGTATAACTTTCTTGGCTAGCTTAATTTCGTTTGAATAATCTCCGCATAGACCCTTGTGTGCTTCTTTTAACAAACCAAGCCCATCCTCAAGGCCTACGCATCTTAAATAGGGAAGCGAATGTACCTTTTTGTAAAGCACTTCATTCATGATTAAGAAGGTAAGGGCTTGGTGTTTAACCGTCCTAGCATCTTGTTTATTAATTGGCAAGGTTCCTCTCAAGAGATAATCTATTATGGGAGCCATCCAAGTTTTCTCATAATGGGAACTCCTCTCAATAGGTATGGATTCCTTACTGGGAACAACATTTTTTCCTTTTCAGTTCCTTCCACTAAGTCTTGGTATCTTGTTAGGACTAACAATTCTTTTCCCATTTCGGGGGCCTCTTGCTTGATACTAGATTTCTCCTAATATCCTATGCGAATTATATGGGTTTCGAGCGTTCCTCTTGAGCTAGCTAATTTTTCCGAAGAGTCGGGTTGAGAGTTTCCCGTCTTAGGAATTGGTGTATAGAGAAATCCTCGAATTGAGTGAGCATCATTAGCATTCTCTTTACATATAGTACTAACCGAGCATCCTTGGTTTGGTAAGTTTGTTTAATTTGGTTTACCATTAGCTGTGAGTCGCTGGATATCTAAATATGTGGTATCTTTAATTGTATTGCCAAATTTAACCCTACTACCATCGATTCATATTATGCTACATTGCTAGTTGTGGAAAAACCTAACTTCATTGTTGTTAAACCTCTTTTTGACGAAATCCGCAATGGGCCAAGTCGAAGCCCAAACACACAATCAGCCGAATTAGATAAATCATACTTCAAGAAGCCTAGCGGAAGCTAGGCCCAGAACAGTCGCATATAGGCCCAAAGACAATTCTCATCAACTAATGACTTGGTCCAGAAGAATCATTCTCCCAGTCGACCGAGAGAACTGCTCTCATATCGGGTGTATCAACCGAATATCTCAGATCTGCATGGAAATATCTAGCTGAGCCATTCAAATGCTCAGCCCGACTTTCAAGGCAATAAAAGTGGTCAACCATATCCGAACAATGCTCTACTTTTGATACACCTCACCGTGGACGCCACGTAAGCCACAACTTCCAAGGATACTATTTATGAATAGCGGAATCAGTCCTTGCTTTTCTAACCGAGGGATGGACTCCATGCGTCCAAGCTTTCCCGAAAAGGCCAGGCCACGTCACAACAGCCCAAGCCATCATATCCACCTATAAATATCCCAAAGCTCAAAGAGGAAAAAAAAACCTTCTTCAAAGGCTCTGTTCTTACCAAAGACTTCCGATTCTCACAGCTAACTCATAAAATAGCCATCTCCTCTCCTTGCTTCAAACAGAAAAAAGATTGTACTTGTAATAAAAACCTTTTTCAGAAGAAATATATATCTAAAGTGGACGTAGGCACTGTATTTTCTAAACCACTATAAAAATTCTATGTATGCTCCCCGTTTTCTTTATTATTTCTGCATCCTATAATCATTATTCATGTTCTCTCCACATGATTGGGGGTTGATTGTCACTAGTGACCAACTTTTGACGTCAACACTTTGGTGCGCTAGGTAGGGGAAGAGCGCCGACGTTCCTTCCGAGCTTCTTCTTATTTCAATCCACGGCGAACAAGCGAAAGAAAGATACAACATTCTCTCGTCCCACGAACACCGACACAGTCGATACCAATGCTCCGGAGGTAAGCCACGAAGCTTCCTCTGATGAAGATATGTCTCGATTTATTACCCGGGACGACATGGATAAAATCATGGTTGAATTCAGAGGCCATATGACATCTCAAGGTAAACTCCTCGAACGACAGCAGCAGTTGATGGATCATCTTCTTGGTCTAGTGGAGATAGGATTGAAGCTTCAACATCAATTCCTCCACCGACCGGGGCTGGGGCAACAACTGATCTTTGATCTACGTAGAATCAGGCCACTAATCAGGCTACACCTTTATTTCATTCTGGTGTGGTCCCACCAACCAACCATTCATAGCCAGGAGTATCGCTTCCAGCGACCAGCGCAGTAGCAGTAGCAGATTCTCAAGAGGCCCGCAATCAAGATCTAGGTCATTCGACCACTTTGCCTCCACTCTTGGAAATAGCTCGACCTCTCATGCTAGTCGAGCGACCACCGGGCCCATCATAATCAATGCCATTCCCATTACAGCCCGGAATCTTACCGCATACAACTCTAACCACTCTTCCCCTTCAACGAAGAGTTGTTGCAGCCTTCCCTCCGAAAAGGGAGATCACCCCACCGTACCGGTCCTCACCGTGGCGGAAGATGACGCTATTGTAGGCCCTCCTAACCTTGGTCCAACCGAGGGCAACCCTAAGCTCCGAACATCACATGCTATGCTGGATCAGCCTAGACCCACTATCATGGGTACGGGTGGATCTAATACTCATCAGGTTCAAGAGGGGCCATTCTTCGCAGAACCACTCAACGGAGCTCATCCTTAGTCTCACCTTCACTCAACTCTTAGAGGCCGAGCCCAGCCAACGGCTGCCCTTCCGAGCATGCTTTTGTCAATTCCTCGCACCGAAGCTCTCCCAAATGCAGAGATAAATTCATGGCAAGGACTCTTCGGAGATGGAAGGCAGCTTGCAAGCATCATCCGATGTTTCACTCGGGGCACATCTTTACAGTAAGATATAGACAATGTCAATCGCATCCCCTTTATCAGGGAAATTAGAAACTCCCGAAACCCCCGGACTTCAAATTCCCAGCCATCGAACCATACAATGGTCGCACTGATCCGACCATCCACCTCATGTAATACATGCGACATACGGAAGTGCTTGGTGCATCGACCAATGTCATGGCTAAATGCTTCCCGTTCTTTCTCACATACATAGCTGGCATGTGATTTCGGCAACTAACAACAAAGTCGATCTGCAGATGGAACACACTAGTCACCCGCTCCATCGAGCAATTCAAAGTACATATCTCTCGACCAAAGTGTGTTATGTTCCTATCGACTATCAAGCAGCAATCAGGGGAGATGCTCAGATCCTTCCTTAGAAGATTCAATGCGGCCATAGCATCGGTCCATCAGGCCAAGCCATCGATGGTACTTATGGCCACCATTGGAGGAGTTTAGAACCGATCAGAATTCTCAATCTCATTAACCAGAGATCCCCCAAAGGATATAGATGACTTCTATTCTGAGGCCAAGCGATTCCTCCAACAAGAAAATGCCAGCATTGAGATGGAGAGCCTTGAGGTCCTAGCAGCATAACAACAAGGTCCATTCAACAACAACGACCAGAATAAAGGAAGAGGAAAGGCCTTGGGAAAGAATGAGCGCAACGTACGACCTCGAAACGAAAATAAGTACGACCAGTACACCGAGCTAAATTCCTCTCTGCTCGATATCTACCTTGACATACGAAGATCCCTTCCTACTCTGAGACCACCTTGACGAGAACCAATCCAGATGGAACTTGATTCCGGCAAACATTGCGTATTCCACAACGTAGCTGGACATAGCACTGATGAATGCCGACTTCTGCGCGATCTCATCGAGGACCGAGTCATGCGAGGGGAGCTTCCCGAGTATGTTAAGAAAAGCGTCTCGGCCATGCCACCACGATCTTCTGCCCCAGCTCCTCAGGTTGCTCCTCAAGCTCCTAGAAATGAAAAGGAACCTGAGACTAGCACTAGCGGCATTATCATTAATTAGATTTTCTATTTCTTTCGATAAAAAGGACACCTTGATGTACTCATGTATGGGGTTAGGATTTAGCTCCTAGGCATGCTCTGGAATCAATCGTTGTCCTCTTAGAATTTCTTTTCTTTGTAATAATTCTTTAGTTGCTATGAATTTTCTTTTGCAAACATGGATCATGTCTGGAAACTCTAAGCCGAGCATGGCTGATGCTCGCCCCCTTTCTTTAATGTGGTCTGTGCGAAAGCTCACAACTATTCCTAAAAAAAAAGAAACCTACTCCACCAGCTGGGTATGGTAAAAATATTAAACCGAGTATGGATTATATTCAACCTTTTATCTGCACCACGAGCATTTACTGCTCGCTAGATATACTAATTTAATAAGAGTCGAGCATAAAAAAACACTTGCACCAAGCCGAATATGGATAATGCTCGCCACCTCTCTAAACCGAGTATGGTTAATACTCGCCACTAAGCCGAGTATGGTTAATACTCGCCACTAAGCCGAGTATTGTTAATACTCTCCAGTAAGCCGAGTATGGTTAATGCTCTCCACTAAGCCGAGTATGGTTGATACTCACCACCCCTCAAAGCCAAGTGGAATAAAATGCTCGACCCATCAGCCTCCTCCAGAACGAGAGTGGCTTATTTTGCCTTTGCAGGAACTAATTCTCAATGAGACGATGATCATCATCCTGGCCTTAATACGGTTCCCGATAGTCGTCGGTTTTTCGGCCTTAATACGACCTAGTCCGGTCGTCGGTTTTCTAGCTTTAATACAACATCGGGGCCGTCGGATTTCTGGCCTTAATATGGTCCGGCGCGACTATAGCTGCTCGAGTGATTGTGCTTTGATTCATATTTCAGAACACACCTCCTCCTACCGAAGAAGATGCATTCTGAGGGGTAAAGTGTTAACCCTATTTTTGGCGAAAGCCGCGATAGACCAGATCAAAGTCCAAACGCACAATCAGCCGAATCAGATAAACCATAATTCAGGAAGCAATGGAACCTCGGCCCAGAACAGTCGCATATTGGCCCAAAGCCAATTCTCATCAACTGATAACTCGCTCCAAAGAATCGTTCTCCTAGTCGATCGAGAGAACCTCTCTCATACCGGGCGTATCGACCGAATATCTCGGATCTGCATGGAAATATCTAGCTGAGCTATTCAAATACTCAGCCCGACTTTCATGGCTATAAAAGTTATCAACTATATTCGGACAAAGCTCTACTTTTGATACACCTCATCGTGGACGCCACATAAGCCACAACTTCCGAGGATACTATTTAAGAATAGCGGAATCAGTCCTTCAGCCGCTTTTCTAACCAAGGGATGGACTCCACGCGTCCAAGCTTTCCCGAAAAGGCCGGGCCAAGTCACAATACCACAAGCCGCCATCTCCACCTATAAATATCCCAAAGCTCATACAGGAAAAAAAACCCTTCTCCGGAGGCTCTGTTCTTCCACAAGACTTCCGATTCTCATAGCTAACTTATAAAATAGTCATCTTCTCTCCTTTCTTCAAATAGAAAAAGCATTGTACTTGTAATAAAAACCTTCTTAGGATGAAATATATATATATATATATATATATACACACACATATATATAAAGTGGATGTAGACATTGTATTTGCCAAACCACTACAAAAATTCTATGTGTGCTCCCCGTTTTCTTCACTATTTCTGCATCCTATAATCATTATTCGTGTGCTCTCCATATGATTGGGGGTTGATTGTTGGTTATGACCAACTTTTGACGTCAACAATTGTGTGACCCAAGCGATGCCTGTCAAGGGGTGATTATTGTATATCCTCCCTAGCACCACGTTCATTTGAGGCTCCATCTACAAATAATCGTAATTTTATCCTTAAATCATTTTCCTTCGTGGACTGCTCTGTAATGAAACTTGTACACTCGTTTACAAAATCTAGGAGAGCTTGTCCTTTAATAGTTGATCAAGGTTGGAACTAGATTTCATACTGGCTGTGCTCATTTCCCCATTTTATCAACCTTCCTGAGGTTTCTGGCTTACTGAAAACTTGCTTAAGTGGGAAGCTGGTCAAAACCTTAATGGGATGTGCCTGAAAGTAACCCCTGAGCTTCCATGTTGTAAGTATTAGACAGTAAGCTAATTTTTCCACTATAGGGTATCAGGTTTCCACATATTTCACCATCTACTAACATAATAAGTTGGGAACTGCGTTCCATTATCTTCTTGGATGAGAACTTGGCTAACCGCATATTCTGAGATAACCATATACAAATACGGATTCTCCCCTATTTCGGGATTCGATAAAATCAGTGGTTCTCCCATATAATCTTTTAACTCATTGTTAACGATATTTTTTTGTTAAGACCAAAGATAGGTCTAAGGAAATGGACCTAAGGGGAAAATGGGATTATTCCGTTCCCATAAGTTGGAGTTAGTTCATTGTTTCCTAGATATCAAGGTCTCAATCCCGAATATTAGTTACTTTTCCCTCAAGTGGTGAGTATCACGCTTACAGGACTTAAGGACCAACAGTTATCTTGGGATAAGAGTTTCGAAAGCTCATTACAAGTTAGTAAGCTAAACGGCTTGCAGAAGGGTTTCTTAACGATTTAAGGTTAAGGATAAGGTTTGTGCGGAAAGGCTTTAGTTGAAGGGAAAGCAGAAGGTAGATAAGTACCCGTTGAATGAGATAGTTTGTAAAGCATAGCACAATACATACAAAAGCATAGTAGAACATAATATAATAATACGAAATAGTAAATAATACATGATTTATGGTGGTGCGGTTCGATTAAGCCTATGTCCACTTGAAGGGCTTTGATGATTTTATTTATAGAGGAGGTTACATAAGAAATTCCCAAATTGATTTACAAATTAGGGTTTGGTCTCTAGGAAATGAGAGCAAGATTATGGAATGAGGCAAAGTCCCCTAAAATGAGACCCTTGGGGACTTATTTATAGGCAAATCGAGCCCTCTTCTATTGTGAACCCAGCAGAAGCCTCTCTCAGATGCTTTTACAAGGTTTCGACTGTTTTGACACCACACGTCCTTTAATGTCACTCACTAAGGGAATGCACTAAGTTTCGTGAATCATTGTAGGTAAACAGACATAGAATATTACAAGACAGATATAAAAGCAACAACGGAATTTCAAATTTTTATTTCGACATAAAACATAACATCGTGGTCCAAAATACCATAAGTCACAAAAACCATTACAATAATATAACTTCTATCTTGCATCATCAGAGTACATAAATAAAAAGTATAATTCCCCAAAAAGAGCTAAGCCATAGTAGAGATAAGAACTTGAGCTATACTTCGAAAGCAGCTCCAACTAGATGATAACCGAGTCCTTATTAAGCCTGAGAATTCCCTCCCTACGAACCTAGGGGGTAACAGAAGAAAGAAGGAGAAACAAAAAGGGTCAGGCATAAAGTATGGCAAGTCTAGTTACTTTTAGCAAGTGAATAAATAAAAGTAGCATGACAGGTATATAAAGTGGATAAGAGAGATTACTACATAAAAGACAGGTGTGACAAAATAGATAGGATAAGGTGTATACGCTTCCCTAATGATTACCCTGCACTATTCCTAGTATAACTAGAATGAGATGATCCCTTCCACTATAAGGTGGTAGACTTAGGCATACGTCCAAATGTATCCTAACTACTACCATAATCGATTGACTCCCTAATCCGCGTAGATACTCTGTGTCGACCCCGCCATAGGATGTATCACATCCTAAAGTGGCAACCCCTCGCTGATATGCACAACCCCATATCTACAGGTGTCACAGTCATCTTATCCCCTTCTGCCCGGCTCATGCACGCACATGGCCCGGTCGGTTTGCACCACCCACACCGTCCTCTACATTTGGATCTCTTACAATTAGTCTAGTAAGCGTACTCCTTCTCCGACCTAGTTCATAGCATATGTTTGATACCTACTCTGGGTTACTGGATGAAACGGGTCCCATACAATATGATACAAGCTCTCCCCTTTGTCTTGTATCCCCCACTAGGTTTTCATTGGCTATGTATACCACTAGGTTTCTTTAATTAGATAACCCTACCATTTCTACAAGTTATTCTTACCCTAGAAGGTGTCTTTAATTTCACAACTTTATTATTTCCACCGATTATGTATACCACTAGGTGTCTTTAATTACATAACCCCCAATTGGTTAAGTTTGGTGGACCTACATTTAGATATTACCCATCCATCTCAGATATACTCAACTTAACCCTCATATTGTTCAAGTTTACTTAACCCTTTATTCATGTTCATGTTCACACAATCTCTATGGATTCCACTAGGTTAAGTATTTCAATTTATTACCATATTTTCATTTATGGTTATAATGGGCTAGGCCTCCCACATTAGGCCTACAACTTGTGGATGCTGGATATGCCGGTCGGGTCCGGGTAAACTTCTTCCATAAGTTGGGCCTAACCTCGTGTCTTAGCCTGATTCGTATTTATGCCCTTAGATGTAACAACCCAGAAAATCTGGGCCAGTTTAAAATTTTTATTTTTGGCAATTTTAGCGAATTTTGATTATTTAAAATGAATTATTTTAAATAATATCGACGTGAAATTCATTTTGAATATAATTCGAACGTATATATTATATACGTCGTCATTAGAATATATAATAATTATATATAATTATAAAAGGAATTGAAAATGGCGCGGTAGTTCGAAAATTCGATTTCTAATTTCAAATGAATATACAGAATTCAATATAAGTCAGAATTGAACGAAACAAGAAATATTTGAATCTGTATAACTATATCTTTGGAACGAAGTTAACAAACTGAAATTTCATTTTAGAAATGATAAGATATGTCCAGTTGAAAATTAGAAATAGTCGCTGTGGAATTTATATATATTTTTATATATATAAGGCCCTTAAAAATAGCAATTTTGCAAACGACCTCGGATTTCGACGAAACCAGTTTTGTTGGGTCCGTGATGTAAAGTTATTGCTAGGTTTCAAATTTCATAATTTTTCGAATCAATACGTGAGCGTGGCAAAGGAAAATGCGTTTGACCATTTCAGTTGATTTTAATCGACTGGAAATTGGCCATTTTTCAAACGGTCTCAGAATTCGACGAAACTAGTTTTGTTAGGGCCGTATCGTCAATACGAAGCTAGAAAATATTTTTCTGGAATTTTGCGTGTTAGTATGTGACCCCGGTAATTTGAAATGTACGTTTAAAATTCAATATAGTGATTTAAATGTTAATTCAACGGAAACTGATTCAAACGATCGAATCAACATACGAAACATGTCCCATTGTGTTCGGAATGGGGGTAAAACGCTATGAACGACAGGCGGTGGACCTCGTTTCGAGGTCGTATGTAAAAGTCAACCCTTTTGCAAAATTTAATAATTAAATAATAATAAAATAAATAAAAAATTACCTTTCCCCCCCCCCTTTTCCTCTTCGTTGCCCCCCCCCCCGAATCACTTATCAGAAATCGAGATTCAGAGGAAAAAAAAAACTGACGTCGCCCATCGAGATCGGACACCGCGCCCATCGCCGGAGCGCGCCCCACCGCCGGCTGACCCCCCCTACCCCCTCCTCTCCACCGCTACTTCCCTCTCTCCACTCGAACCCGACGCAGACCCCCCCCACGAGCCCCAGTTTTCCCCAAACCACCCCGGATCCGCGAAAACCTCCACCCCTGGACTCGCGCCACCGCGAGCAGGTCCGCCCTCCACGCCAAAGCCGCCACTTCCCTCCGCTTTCGATCCGAACAGTGAGTTTCTTATGTCTTTGTTTGTTTATTTTATAGTTGATTTTAATTTCGAGTTTTATTTATCTTCTTCTGTGTAAAAACTGATTTTAAGGAACTCAAAACTGAAATTAGTTTATATTTTAAAACTGAATTTTTTTTTTGTTATCAAAAATACGATTTTTAAATGATAAAAGTATATATTTTTAATGTAGTAAAGCTTATATGTTCATATATGAAAACTTATATTTTTAAAAATGAAATCTTTGTTTGAGTATGAAAAGAAATGATTTTTCTTATATGAACAATAGCGAAAAGAAATGATTTTTCTTACATGAACATTAGTGAAAAAAAATATGATTTTTATATATTGAACTTCATAGGAAAAATATGATTTTTATATATTGAACTTCATAGGAAAAATATGATTTTTATATATTGAACTTCATAGGAAAAATATGATTTTTATATATTGAACTTCAAAATAAAAATATAATTTTTATCTATATAACATAGTAGTAAAATATGATTTTTATTTATTGAACTTCGAAAGAAAAATTCGATTTTTATGTATTGAATAGCGAAGTAAAAATTCGATTTTTACATAGGTAGTGAAAGCGGACAACGAAGATGCGATAGCAATGAAGATTTCTATCAATAAAGTGCCGTGGAGCTAGGATAGCTAATCTGTGAGAATTTCTCACCTTTCAATTTATTTTTCTAGTTATATATATACTAGGATGCAGACGGTGCTTAGTAGCACCCGACACAATCGTCCACAGACCATGGACTTGTTTGTTTGACTGTTTGGTGATTGATTGCGATATTGGTTTGAATGTGGTTTGTGGTGTGAAAAATCGAATCGATAAATTGGTTAGGATTAGACGTGCGCCGTTATAAGGCGAAGGAGTAAGGCTAGGTTAGACGCTTACTCCAAACTTTGTTGTTTGCATAATGAAATTGATTTGATTGATGTGTGAATGGCGTGGGCCTTCACTAGACCGGGGATAAGGCTAGGCCTCGTCCCGTTTCTAGTATCGTGCCGTTATGCCGCCGAAATTTTCTAAAATATGTTAGAAAATAAAAATATCATTTTATTTGTGTAAATGAATAATAGAAATTCATATGTTGAAATAAAATGTTTTATCGTTAAAAATATAATTTTTAACGTGAATATGAATATAGTGAAAGTGAATAAAATAAATATTCATTTACAAACCAGACGGTTTGTTTATGTACACTTATTTGAAGGACATTGATTGGGTCGATAAATTTTACACATCGCCCAACAGCACAAATAAAATATGTGTTTGATTGTTTGAAACCCCACACGGGTGTTGGGATGAAATTTGAAGTTCACTCATCCCAATTGATTGAATATGTCGATCGGTTGATTGACAGGCTGTTTTAAGCGTTGGATATCTAAATTTGATGCTTATACAGTGTAGTGCACTTTGGTTGATGGTTGATTATTTTCAATGCTATTATATACATGTGTTGTATGCAAATCCATATAATTAATTTTATATGGTAATTGATTGGGCCTCATTCCAGTTTTGAAAAAGAAATATTTGAAAAAGAAATATTTGAAATAGAATATTTGAAAATAGAAATTTATGAAGCCGTGTTGATTAGATTGACGCCATTTTGACGTGAACGATACTTATATCGATTTTATTCGATTTCGAAATGAATTGAATTGAAAACGATTTCGAAATGAATTGAATTGAAAACGATTTCGAAATGAATTGAATTGAAAACGATTTCGAAATGAATTGAATTGAAAACGATTTCGAAATGAAATGAATTGAAATGAATTCAAATTGAATTGAAATTTGAATTGAATAGAAATGAATTTTGAAACGAATTTATAAAGAAGAATTCAATTTTGATTTGAATTGAAAAGGAGGTTGAAATTGCTTTTGAAACGAATTTAAAACTATTTATATAATTCGTTTTAAATAGAAATCGACGAAGTATATATTATATATATTATATATATAATATAATGGCCTGAATAGAACGCGCCGCGCCGCGGCAGTTCGTGAATTTCGACCATTTATTTCAAACGGACATTGCGGGAGATCCGACCGTCGGATTCTCCTAAAACCGGAACCGTTGGGTTCGTATCGAAAAGAGCTTTCTAACGAATGTTAGAAATTTGAAATCTAACGGTTGGATTTGGAGATACGTCCAAATCAAATTCGAAAAAGGTCGCTGTAAGTGCAGTTCGATGGCCGTTAATGGAAATCGACTGTACGGGCCTTGATAAAATTATTAAAAATAGTAATAATTTGTGTAAAATCATAAGAAATGATTTGTGAAAGTTTGGGATGAAAAACTCCATATTTGAAAAGATAAAAATAGATTTTTATCGAAATGAACTAGTTTTGAACTAGAATTATAATTCTATTTATTTTTAAATAAATAAATTGAATTTGAAATGGTTTTGAAAATAACCAAAATTTCCAATGATTGCATTGGAGTGGATTTGAATCGAAATTGTCTTCGGAATATTTCGATGTTGGAATTCGTGATATTACAGGTGTTGTTATGGAAATTTGAAAGATATATATTTGTATCGTTATTTCCAATACGACATTTGTTAGTCGTAGAATTCGATATTGAATATAAGCCGATATATTTTCTATTCAGAGCCTTGTATTGAATATCGAATGTGATTTGGGTTTGTCGTGAATGGTGTCTTCACTAACACTGTTCTTGAACCCAATTGAGAAAAGATTAAATCTTTTTATTTAGATTTAATGAAGAGTACCAATTAAATGATATTTAATTGGAATTGAATTGGTATTGATTTTTGGGTTTATCGTGAACAGTGTTTTAAATAACACTTGTTCTTTAACCCGATAATTAATGGAATGTGATTTGGGTTTGTCGTGAATGGTGTCTTCACTAACACTGTTCTTGAACCCAGTTGAGAAAAGATTAAATCTTTTTATTTAGATTTAATGAAGTGTACCAATTAAATGATATTTAATTGGAATTGAATTGGTATTGATTTTTGGGTTTATCGTGAACAGTGTTTTAAATAACACTTGTTCTTTAACCCGATAATTAATGGAATGTGATTTTGGGTTTATCGTGAATCGTGTTTTTAAATGACACTGATTCTTTAACCCAGATAATGATTAAAACTAAGTGGAGTTTTAATGAATCTTTAATTAGATTGAAAGGATCGAGAATGGAGTATCACCAGTTTTGCTCCAGGCGATAGTTAAATCTTTAATTAGATTTGAACGTGAAATTTAGAAACTAACTGTCGGTTAGCCAAGCAGAATGGTTTCCTGGATATTGATCTGATGTTGGTTTCGGCCTTCGGGGTTAATATTTGGGGAATTATTCTCTTGATTAATTTACGGTTAGTGACTAATGAATTGGAATGAGGCGTATGTTGTGTTTGTGTAACACTTATTTAAAATATACGCGAGTTATTCGGAAAGACCGGGTTTATCCCATTCTGAGTAACTGATACGACGATAAGTCGAAGATGAAGTCGATGGTCGAAGACCGGAGGTCTTCACGTCGTTTGGGTGATAACTGATGATCTTGATTGGGCTGTACACCCAAGAAGATGGAAACAGTTAGTGATCGTCCAGACGTACTTGGAGATCGATGGATATGCGGGGTACTAGGTGCCTCCGGTTTCGTTCAGACCCAGAACGAACTTGTAAATGGACTGTGTGTCTGACATCGGATTTCATTCTGTGTGACTGATATCGGTTGCATAGGATGGCTTGCCTGTGTGGCATGCTAAGATGCAAATGATCAAGGCTTCTGTTGAAAAGCAAAGTCTTGTGGTTGATGATCAAAGCACGGCCTTTGTGGCGTAGCTTTGTGTAACGTTTGTTTCGCGAGTTTCACACCCGGTATGAACCAAAAACGGGAGAAAGGACCTCAGGGAGGGCCTGCGTTTCCTCCTAGTTAGAAGTGGCGTCAGTGGTTTTACACGCCCTGACGAGTTTGACTTATGTGGTTGTTGCTGTTGCGAGGCGCCTCGGATTGATCGGTCGTTCTCGAACCGATGGAGTCATTTAGTTGGCTCATTTACGCCCCAAAGGGCGGGGAAACGTAGTGTTCAGGCATTTTAATCCACATCGGTGGACCGGCCCTGTCGCTCCTAGGGTCACTCGAGCTCTGATCCTGAGACTCGGACTAGGCAGTCTCGAATCGGTTGAGGACTATCTTTTGCCTCGGTTCATAGACGGAAATCCAATTTCCAAATACGTGACATTTGCGGTTTTATTTGTAAACCTATATATGGCGACATGATATATGGTACCCATGCCGCCTATGATTGATACTTATGATTTGAAGTGTTTTATACACTATGCACTTATAATAGTATCAAATGATTTGTTTTAAACGTATCAAGCATTCTTTGGCTGTTATAAGGGAAAACCCTATCCCCCGGCTTGCGTTGCATTATGTGATAGGACCTGGGTCTTATAACAGCTTCATTTTTGTTTATTTAGCATTGCGCTGTTTGTTTTATGCACTGGTATTCTTGGGAGGAAACCCGTTCCGTGTTATACGGCGTGGTCCCTTGATTTACCTAACTTTGAAAATAAAGATTCATAACTGTTTTAGTTCTCAAACCAGTCACATGACTGACCTGGAGTTTATTGTTTTAACCTAAACTCTGGGTGCCCTTATTTTGACACGGGCAGCTAGTAGTTTTGGTTTTGCAGATTTATATTCACAGGATCCTGGTTTACAGCTGGAACGATATCCGGAAAGCTTTGTATCCGTATATCTCTTCTAGTTGTGTATTGTATTATTTTCCGCTGCTATGTATTTAAATGTAATTTAAATCTCTGATATTTCTGTGTAATATTCATTCGTACTCTGTATATTCTTGTAATCTGATGCATTGTTGTAATATACAATGAAACGTTCTTCTGTATGCGTTCTGTTTTGTCCTGTTCTCAAACGATAGGGCGTTTCGAACGGTCTGGGTCGGTTTAGCGACTGGTTCGGACCGAGCGAGATTCCTTGCCGTCACAGTTGGTATCAGAGCTTTGGTTTGCAAAGCTCAGAGAACAAGACACATTAGAACCATACGAAAGAATTCATCAGATATTGGATTAGTAATATCCAATTAGAATGACTCGTTAGAGATAGGATCAGTAGTATCCTAGAACGAGTGTGAAGAGTATATTTGGAAAGTAAAAACAATTTTTGTTTTGAAATTTAAAATCAACTATTCGTATTTGATTATTTATATTGAGTTGGACAGTCCAGTATATAAAGATTTTGCGTATACGTCTGATCCACGTGTATTTGAAATTTTAATATACTGGATAGATATAGAGTCACATTCTAGACACTCGGGGATAATTCTGATGATGTGGCCACATCATCAGTATTTATATTCGTGTTTCGAAGGTGTGATATCTATATATTTCCATTAGACTGGTGTGAGAACCAAATCTTATATAGCTAGAACACTTTGTTGTGAATTGGCATCAAAAACAAGATTTTCTGTATATGTATCAAAATTATGAATTTGAAACGTTAAATTCACTAATTGATTGATGTTTGTGTTGTTTGTTCATTTGTTTGCTAATTTTGAACCATTATGCCTAATTGAACCAAATATAGAATTATATTGAAAATTGGTTGCATTTGCTTGCATATACATATATATCTTTGAACAGGTCATAGCAAGGAGGCTAGAGCAGAGAATAAAATTTGTTTGCCCGACAAATAGGTACATGTTTACTACATAATTTCCTGTTTTGTTTGGGTGATGATGATTTTGTGAGCCTATTGGCTAGCCGCTTGGCTTTTTCTTTTTCTTTTTGAGATCTGAAGGACCGGGGAAGCTATTTGAAATTCCCCGATGCTCCCATTGCAGGGGAGGTTATGGCGAAATTTTTCGAAAATTTAGGGTGTTAGCCAAATTTTTGAGATTTTGAAAATTCTCAGAAACTAAAGAGTTGGAGAATAGAAGCCAGACCGAGCGTAGAGTTGAATTATCAAACCACTTTCGACTTTGTTCCTTTTCGGGGACGAAAAGTTTTAAGTGGGGGAGATTGTAACAACCCGGAAAATCTGGGCCAGTTTAAAATTTTTATTTTTGGCAATTTTAGCGAATTTTGATTATTTAAAATGAATTATTTTAAATAATATCGACGTGAAATTCATTTTGAATATAATTCGAACGTATATATTATATACGTCGTCGTTAGAATATATAATAATTATATATAATTATAAAAGGAATTGAAAATGGCGCGGTAGTTCGAAAATTCGATTTCTAATTTCAAATGAATATACAGAATTCAATATAAGTCAGAATTGAACGAAACAAGAAATATTTGAATCTGTATAACTATATCTTTGGAACGAAGTTAACAAACTGAAATTTCATTTTAGAAATGATAAGATATGTCCAGTTGAAAATTAGAAATAGTCGCTGTGGAATTTATATATATTTTTATATATATAAGGCCCTTAAAAATAGCAATTTTGCAAATGACCTCGGATTTCGACGAAACCAGTTTTGTTGGGTCCGTGATGTAAAGTTATTGCTAGGTTTCAAATTTCATAATTTTTCGAATCAATACGTGAGCGTGGCAAAGGAAAATGCGTTTGACCATTTCAGTTGATTTTAATCGACTGGAAATTGGCCATTTTTCAAACGGTCTCAGAATTCGACGAAACTAGTTTTGTTAGGGCCGTATCGTCAATACGAAGCTAGAAAATATTTTTCTGGAATTTTGCGTGTTAGTATGTGACCCCGGTAATTTGAAATGTACGTTTAAAATTCAATATAGTGATTTAAATGTTAATTCAACGGAAACTGATTCAAACGATCGAATCAACATACGAAACATGTCCCATTGTGTTCGGAATGGGGGTAAAACGCTATGAACGACAGGCGGTGGACCTCGTTTCGAGGTCGTATGTAAAAGTCAACCCTTTTGCAAAATTTAATAATTAAATAATAATAAAATAAATAAAAAATTACCTTTCCCCCCCCCTTTTCCTCTTCGTTGCCCCCCCCCCCCGAATCACTTATTAGAAATCGAGATTCAGAGGAAAAAAAAAAAAACTGACGTCGCCCATCGAGATCGGACACCGCGCCCATCGCCGGAGCGCGCCCCACCGCCGGCTGACCCCCCTACCCCCTCCTCTCCACCGCTACTTCCCTCTCTCCACTCGAACCCGACGCAGACCCCCCCCACGAGCCCCAGTTTTCCCCAAACCACCCCGGATCCGCGAAAACCTCCACCCCTGGACTCGCGCCACCGCGAGCAGGTCCGCCCTCCACGCCAAAGCCGCCACTTCCCTCCGCTTTCGATCCGAACAGTGAGTTTCTTATGTCTTTGTTTGTTTATTTTATAGTTGATTTTAATTTCGAGTTTTATTTATCTTCTTCTGTGTAAAAACTGATTTTAAGGAACTCAAAACTGAAATTAGTTTATATTTTAAAACTGAATTTTTTTTTTGTTATCAAAAATACGATTTTTAAATGATAAAAGTATATATTTTTAATGTAGTAAAGCTTATATGTTCATATATGAAAACTTATATTTTTAAAAATGAAATCTTTGTTTGAGTATGAAAAGAAATGATTTTTCTTATATGAACAATAGCGAAAAGAAATGATTTTTCTTACATGAACATTAGTGAAAAAAAATATGATTTTTATATATTGAACTTCATAGGAAAAATATGATTTTTATATATTGAACTTCATAGGAAAAATATGATTTTTATATATTGAACTTCATAGGAAAAATATGATTTTTATATATTGAACTTCGAAATAAAAATATAATTTTTATCTATATAACATAGTAGTAAAATATGATTTTTATTTATTGAACTTCGAAAGAAAAATTCGATTTTTATGTATTGAATAGCGAAGTAAAAATTCGATTTTTACATAGGTAGTGAAAGCGGACAACGAAGATGCGATAGCAATGAAGATTTCTATCAATAAAGTGCCGTGGAGCTAGGATAGCTAATCTGTGAGAATTTCTCACCTTTCAATTTATTTTTCTAGTTATATATATACTAGGATGCAGACGGTGCTTAGTAGCACCCGACACAATCGTCCACAGACCATGGACTTGTTTGTTTGACTGTTTGGTGATTGATTGCGATATTGGTTTGAATGTGGTTTGTGGTGTGAAAAATCGAATCGATAAATTGGTTAGGATTAGACGTGCGCCGTTATAAGGCGAAGGAGTAAGGCTAGGTTAGACGCTTACTCCAAACTTTGTTGTTTGCATAATGAAATTGATTTGATTGATGTGTGAATGGCGTGGGCCTTCACTAGACCGGGGATAAGGCTAGACCTCGTCCCGTTTCTAGTATCGTGCCGTTATGCCGCCGAAATTTTCTAAAATATGTTAGAAAATAAAAATATCATTTTATTTGTGTAAATGAATAATAGAAATTCATATGTTGAAATAAAATGTTTTATCGTTAAAAATATAATTTTTAACGTGAATATGAATATAGTGAAAGTGAATAAAATAAATATTCATTTACAAACCAGACGGTTTGTTTATGTACACTTATTTGAAGGACATTGATTGGGTCGATAAATTTTACACATCGCCCAACAGCACAAATAAAATATGTGTTTGATTGTTTGAAACCCCACACGGGTGTTGGGATGAAATTTGAAGTTCACTCATCCCAATTGATTGAATATGTCGATCGGTTGATTGACAGGCTGTTTTAAGCGTTGGATATCTAAATTTGATGCTTATACAGTGTAGTGCACTTTGGTTGATGGTTGATTATTTTCAATGCTATTATATACATGTGTTGTATGCAAATCCATATAATTAATTTTATATGGTAATTGATTGGGCCTCATTCCAGTTTTGAAAAAGAAATATTTGAAAAAGAAATATTTGAAATAGAATATTTGAAAATAGAAATTTATGAAGCCGTGTTGATTAGATTGACGCCATTTTGACGTGAACGATACTTATATCGATTTTATTCGATTTCGAAATGAATTGAATTGAAAACGATTTCGAAATGAATTGAATTGAAAACGATTTCGAAATGAATTGAATTGAAAACGATTTCGAAATGAATTGAATTGAAAACGATTTCGAAATGAAATGAATTGAAATGAATTCAAATTGAATTGAAATTTGAATTGAATAGAAATGAATTTTGAAACGAATTTATAAAGAAGAATTCAATTTTGATTTGAATTGAAAAGGAGGTTGAAATTGCTTTTGAAACGAATTTAAAACTATTTATATAATTCGTTTTAAATAGAAATCGACGAAGTATATATTATATATATTATATATATAATATAATGGCCTGAATAGAACGCGCCGCGCCGCGGCAGTTCGTGAATTTCGACCATTTATTTCAAACGGACATTGCGGGAGATCCGACCGTCGGATTCTCCTAAAACCGGAACCGTTGGGTTCGTATCCAAAAGAGCTTTCTAACGAATGTTAGAAATTTGAAATCTAACGGTTGGATTTGGAGATACGTCCAAATCAAATTCGAAAAAGGTCGCTGTAAGTGCAGTTCGATGGCCGTTAATGGAAATCGACTGTACGGGCCTTGATAAAATTATTAAAAATAGTAATAATTTGTGTAAAATCATAAGAAATGATTTGTGAAAGTTTGGGATGAAAAACTCCATATTTGAAAAGATAAAAATAGATTTTTATCGAAATGAACTAGTTTTGAACTAGAATTATAATTCTATTTATTTTTAAATAAATAAATTGAATTTGAAATGGTTTTGAAAATAACCAAAATTTCCAATGATTGCATTGGAGTGGATTTGAATCGAAATTGTCTTCGGAATATTTCGATGTTGGAATTCATGATATTACAGGTGTTGTTATGGAAATTTGAAAGATATATATTTGTATCGTTATTTCCAATACGACATTTGTTAGTCGTAGAATTCGATATTGAATATAAGCCGATATATTTTCTATTCAGAGCCTTGTATTGAATATCGAATGTGATTTGGGTTTGTCGTGAATGGTGTCTTCACTAACACTGTTCTTGAACCCAGTTGAGAAAAGATTAAATCTTTTTATTTAGATTTAATGAAGAGTACCAATTAAATGATATTTAATTGGAATTGAATTGGTATTGATTTTTGGGTTTATCGTGAACAGTGTTTTAAATAACACTTGTTCTTTAACCCGATAATTAATGGAATGTGATTTGGGTTTGTCGTGAATGGTGTCTTCACTAACACTGTTCTTGAACCCAGTTGAGAAAAGATTAAATCTTTTTATTTAGATTTAATGAAGTGTACCAATTAAATGATATTTAATTGGAATTGAATTGGTATTGATTTTTGGGTTTATCGTGAACAGTGTTTTAAATAACACTTGTTCTTTAACCCGATAATTAATGGAATGTGATTTTGGGTTTATCGTGAATCGTGTTTTTAAATGACACTGATTCTTTAACCCAGATAATGATTAAAACTAAGTGGAGTTTTAATGAATCTTTAATTAGATTGAAAGGATCGAGAATGGAGTATCACCAGTTTTGCTCCAGGCGATAGTTAAATCTTTAATTAGATTTGAACGTGAAATTTAGAAACTAACTGTCGGTTAGCCAAGCAGAATGGTTTCCTGGATATTGATCTGATGTTGGTTTCGGCCTTCGGGGTTAATATTTGGGGAATTATTCTCTTGATTAATTTACGGTTAGTGACTAATGAATTGGAATGAGGCGTATGTTGTGTTTGTGTAACACTTATTTAAAATATACGCGAGTTATTCGGAAAGACCGGGTTTATCCCATTCTGAGTAACTGATACGACGATAAGTCGAAGATGAAGTCGATGGTCGAAGACCGGAGGTCTTCACGTCGTTTGGGTGATAACTGATGATCTTGATTGGGCTGTACACCCAAGAAGATGGAAACAGTTAGTGATCGTCCAGACGTACTTGGAGATCGATGGATATGCGGGGTACTAGGTGCCTCCGGTTTCGTTCAGACCCAGAACGAACTTGTAAATGGACTGTGTGTCTGACATCGGATTTCATTCTGTGTGACTGATATCGGTTGCATAGGATGGCTTGCCTGTGTGGCATGCTAAGATGCAAATGATCAAGGCTTCTGTTGAAAAGCAAAGTCTTGTGGTTGATGATCAAAGCACGGCCTTTGTGGCGTAGCTTTGTGTAACGTTTGTTTCGCGAGTTTCACACCCGGTATGAACCAAAAACGGGAGAAAGGACCTCAGGGAGGGCCTGCGTTTCCTCCTAGTTAGAAGTGGCGTCAGTGGTTTTACACGCCCTGACGAGTTTGACTTATGTGGTTGTTGCTGTTGCGAGGCGCCTCGGATTGATCGGTCGTTCTCGAACCGATGGAGTCATTTAGTTGGCTCATTTACGCCCCAAAGGGCGGGGAAACGTAGTGTTCAGGCATTTTAATCCACATCGGTGGACCGGCCCTGTCGCTCCTAGGGTCACTCGAGCTCTGATCCTGAGACTCGGACTAGGCAGTCTCGAATCGGTTGAGGACTATCTTTTGCCTCGGTTCATAGACGGAAATCCAATTTCCAAATACGTGACATTTGCGGTTTTATTTGTAAACCTATATATGGCGACATGATATATGGTACCCATGCCGCCTATGATTGATACTTATGATTTGAAGTGTTTTATACACTATGCACTTATAATAGTATCAAATGATTTGTTTTAAACGTATCAAGCATTCTTTGGCTGTTATAAGGGAAAACCCTATCCCCCGGCTTGCGTTGCATTGTGTGATAGGACCTGGGTCTTATAACAGCTTCATTTTTGTTTATTTAGCATTGCGCTGTTTGTTTTATGCACTGGTATTCTTGGGAGGAAACCCGTTCCGTGTTATACGGCGTGGTCCCTTGATTTACCTAACTTTGAAAATAAAGATTCATAACTGTTTTAGTTCTCACACCAGTCACATGACTGACCTGGAGTTTATTGTTTTAACCTAAACTCTGGGTGCCCTTATTTTGACACGGGCAGCTAGTAGTTTTGGTTTTGCAGATTTATATTCACAGGATCCTGGTTTACAGCTGGAACGATATCCGGAAAGCTTTGTATCCGTATATCTCTTCTAGTTGTGTATTGTATTATTTTCCGCTGCTATGTATTTAAATGTAATTTAAATCTCTGATATTTCTGTGTAATATTCATTCGTACTCTGTATATTCTTGTAATCTGATGCATTGTTGTAATATACAATGAAACGTTCTTCTGTATGCGTTCTGTTTTGTCCTGTTCTCAAACGATAGGGCGTTTCGAACGGTCTGGGTCGGTTTAGCGACTGGTTCGGACCGAGCGAGATTCCTTTCCGTCACATTAGACCCCTCACATTAGGTTTGACATTAGCAGTTACTGGATATGCCGGTCAGGTCCGGGAAGACTTCTTCCACAAGTTGGGTCTAACCTCGTGTCTTAGCCCGATTCGTATTTATGCCCTTAGACCTCTTACATTAGGTTCGACATTAGCGGTTCCTGGTTATGCCGGTCGGGTCCAGGCAGACTTCCACCACTAATGCAACCTAACCTCATGTCATAAGTGTCATTACAATTTTCTAGTTAGTGTAATCCTAGTAATTTTAGTTATTAACCAATTAATTATACCTATGTCTTTATAGGTGTTCATGCCTATTTACCCAATCATATTCATAATGGATTATATGTCCAAATTCATACTTGTCATTCAAGTTATGCCAATTCTAATGTTTTCCCCATTCCCTAACTAATGCATTCGCGTATATTTGGCATCACGTCTAGGCTAGAAAGTATCCTAGCTATAAACAATAAAAGGGAAAGATGACAATAGTGATTATTTTAACAAAAGTGACATAAACATGTAATTGGCACAGTGATAAGGTGAACATATAAAAATAGATCTAATGAGCATGTGGTAATAAAACTTGATCTAACATACTAAGGATGTCATAATAGACATGAATAAATAAGGATTCATATGTCCAATTAATGACAGATCTAAATTAGCCACAACGTGATAAGTACCAAATGATCTAAAAAGAATTAGATCCATAATTAGAGTTGACATGATAATGGTTAATATCCAATCAACAACAACATGATAGGTACAAAATGATCTAAATAGAATTAGATCTAAGTAAGGTTTTAACTGTCCAAATAATGATAGATCCAAATTAGCTATAAACATAGATAAAGGTTAAGATCCACAAATGCGACATGACAAACTAACCACAAACGAATTAGATATATAAAGGTAGATCTAGCTTAACCACAAACGAATTAGATCTATAAAGATAGATCTAGCATGACATGATAAATTAACAACAAACGAATTAGATCTATAAAGGTAGGTCTAACTTGACATGATATATTATCCACATCATAGTTATGTCATAGATTCAATAGTCCCACTAGATCTGATATGATAAAGATTTAGATCCAAGTCATAAAATATTATAGATTCATAAATTATGATAGATCCAATATGATTCAAACACAGGCATATATCCAAATCACAGTCATATCACGTTTACTTTTAATCATTTAAATATAAAAGTAACTAACTCACAATGTTTGGATTAGAAAATAGAAGAAAAATGGATCTTGAATCTCTAATCTTTTAATTGCAGAAGAAGAAGAGAATCTTATTCAATCTAGGCACTGACAGCATTTGGCCGCCATTGATTTCCAGTGAAGAAAACAAGAGAAATGGACCTGTATATATAGCTGTCAGCCTCCTAAAATCGTCTACCACCTCAACCCTAGCTAGGGGTGTCAACACCCCTCTAGGGGGTCGACCCCAGTGTCGACACCCCTACAGGGGGGTCGACCCCTTAGAGTGGGAAAACTGCCGCCACTTTTTTTTTTCAATTTTTGAACGATTTTGGATAACGTACTGACTCATATGTATATGCATTTTTCTTCTGTGCGTATACAAACTTTAAACTCTGATATCTTCTTCATACGATGTTCGTTTTACGTAAAATAAATGTCTATCTTGACAAGAATTTTGAGATGTATGCAATGGTACAGTCTATTTCCTTTAATTCTGAATATTAAATTAATTATTATTTAATTTATTCTCTTTTAGTGTTGTAAAAAATACGGGGTGACCGCTCTTGTGACTTTTTGTTCCGAAACAAAGGTTTTGGCCGCCTTTCTTCTTATTGAATGTCTTGATTGATGTCTTCTTGTCTTTAGAATGTCAATCTAGAGCTTGCAGGAGTGGTTCCGCTGAAATGCCTCTCGGTAATTCGGTCTCGAATTCTGATAATCTTGACTTTGGTGGCTCTCGATTTTGGGAACACTGGTCTCGGTTTGCATCCATACCTTTTGGTTTCGGTGTCCCAGCTTTATTATATGCTTAGACGTTGGATTTGCTATATTCTTTCTTTCGTGCTCGGTTTCCGGTATCTGAGAGTTTGTCTTTGTGACAACATGCCTTTGATATGCCTTATGGTGACTTTAAAGTTGTTTCCTGATGATGATTTCGATAGCCCTTTGCCTCCCCTTAGCTTGGCTTTTAGCTCTGTAGCTTTTGCTTGTCGTTATAGTTATCGGATTTAAGCATGTTATATTGACTACCTTCGTTCTTCTGACAACCCATGGTTTGGTCTTGATCTCACAGTAACCTCATCCATGTCCCCTTTCGGATGATTTATAAACACTCCTCTAATGTTAGTGTCGGTACTGGGCTAAGTAATGCCGACACCCTTTTCTTGCCTAATGTAACGTTTCCTTTCAATGGCCTTAAGCTTTCAGTTTATAAGCTCTTGGTTGCTTATCTTTGTTCGCTTATGGTTTTATGTGGTATGCTTTCTGAGATGTGCCTTTACGAATCCTTCGGTGAATGTACTTTCCAATTGGTGCTTTCCTTTCGTATAAGAAGCAACCCTTTGCTTTGACTTATTGTTATTTCTTTACTCTTTTGTTGTCGTTGTTGAACCGACACCCTTGTGCATAGGTACCGGATTTATGATTCTCGGGCCTGCCTTTTCGTTTTGGATAAAATCCTGACATCCCTTTTCTAGCAACACTCAATGTTGATGCTTAATTACAACTGGGCCTTTTTTGCTGTTAGTTTTGACTCTAGGACTTTGTCTCTTCTAGCACTTTAGCTTCCTTCAAGGTCCTTTCCTCCATGGTTCAGATTTCGCTGCCCGAAACCCTTTTCTCTTATTACTTCAGATCTTCTCCTTCTTTATATTTGGCCGGGGAAAATTTTGGTGTTAACATTAAGCCCCCCTCCGAGTGTAATGGCACTTTTGTTCTTTAGGAAAAATCCTGTGGTTCCTGAACCGTTTCTTCTGTAACTTAAGACATATTAGAAAGGTCTTAGTACTAGTTTCATATAACTTCAAAACAGTGTTGTGAGGGGAAATACAAACTTTCATTAATGGATTGAACTTGAACTTGATCTTTAAGTTATGAGTTCTAGCAAATCTAATTATGACTAGTGTACCTAGTCAAACATGTTTCTCGTGTGGAACCTTATGGTTTTATAGCTTAACACCTTTCAACGACATTAAATAGAGAGCAAAATATTCTTACTCAAGCACTTAGCCATCAAGAATTTATTCTGGGAGATATGAGGTAACAAACTCAAATCCTATATTTATTCATGTCTAGATAAAAAATTAGAAATTCTCTAAGGACAAACATAATGTGTCTGTAAAGGTGATATGACTTGCACAGTTTCTGATATTTTATCTATGGTGTGTCTAGCATAATTTTGACCATAATTTATAGTGGCAAACATTAGGGGTAAATATGTCATGAGTTTAGAAAATTTCCTGTATGAAGTGTTGTGTGATCCTAATCTTTGTTGGAAGGCTTTGGACGGGAGGTCCATAATACATGCTTGTGATCTAACTTAGGAACATTTACCTTGTAACAATAATGGTATATTCGATCCCCATATGCGAGTATGATGGAAGGAATTAAAACATTCTCTCTAGAAACTAACATAGAAAATTCAAAATTAAACTTGATTGCTAGCAGAAAATGGATCTAGGGGTCTATTTTCTTAAAACTTGTAAATTTACAAATGCATATATAAACTCCGAGACTCAAACTCGGATTAGAGAAAAGCCAGGAATAATAGGGAAATTCCGAGACTCACACTCGGGTATAAAATTAGAAACATATATAAACCATGAGACTTATACTCGGGTTAGTAAAAACAAAAAATCATATAGAAACCCTAGGACCCACACTCGGGTTAGTAAAAACCAGAAATTATATGGGAACCTCGAGACCCACACTCGGGTTAGTAAAAACCAGAAATCATATATAAACCCAGAGACACACTCGGGTAAGTGAAAACCAAAAATCATATAAAGACCCCAAGACTCACACTCGGGTAAGTGAAAACTTGAAATCATACAGAGACCCCAAGACTCACACTCTGGTAAGTGAAAACCAGAAATCATACGGAAACCCCGAGACTCACACTCGTGTTAGTAGAAATTAGAAATCATATAGAAATCCCGAGGCTCACACTCGGGTAAATAGAAAGTCACATAATCATATAGAAACCCCAAGACTCACACTTAGGTAAGTTGGAAATCGGAAATCATATAGAAAACCCCGAGACTCACACTTGGGTAAGTTGGAAACTATAAATTCACATAGAAACCTCGAGAATCATACTCGGGTAAATTAGAAATTCATATAATAACCTCGAGACTCACACTCGGGTAAATAGAAAGTCAGATATCATATCTAATAATAGATACCACAAGATTAATACTTGGTTAAATTGAAATCAGAAATCATATAGATACCTCCAAAATTCACAGTCGGGTAAGTTAGAAACTAGAAATCATACGGAAATTCTGAGACTTACACTCATGTAAATAGAAATCATAAATCACATAAAAACCTCGAGATTCACACTCGGGTAAGTAGAAATTCATATGGAAACCCCGAGACTTACACTTAGGTAAACAGAAATCAGAAATCATATAAAAATCCTGAGACTCACACTTGGGTAAGTAGAAATTCATATAGAAACTCTGAGACTCACACTCGGTTTAGTGGAAATCATAAATTGTATAGAAACCCCGAGACTCACACTCGGGTAAGTGGAAATACAAAGTCTCATCAACAAATCAGACCTAACTGGGAGTTATGAAGGAGAAAAATGGTTAAATACATCATCTTAAAGTAAGTACAAGGGAAACATCGAATACTATTAAAAAGTCATCCAATAGAAGCATCAAACACCATCCAAAGGGTTATATATGTGCACAGTGTTAATTTATCCAAACATTATTGAAGGTGATCAAGCAACAATTAGTTATCTTGGGTTCCTCGGAAGTTTACTCAAAGGAACTTCATGAGTGAAAGAGTCATAGATATACCAAGGGATAACTCCTCAGACACATATATAGAGGACTACTTTCGAAATAAATTAATCATGTCCTGAGTTGATTAGTCATTTGGTAGATATTTCTCTCATCTTTATAGCCATTGGGTTTCTAATGTCAAGTCTTGTTCCTAACCCATAGGATAGGCATATGAATGAATGCTCTCTAAGAGAGTGGCACTGGTCCCTTTATATAGGAAGATGTAGGCATTACTAGCCCCACTTAGGGGTACTATAATTTGTAGGGGGCGTTAGCCTTACTTAGGAGGCGACTCCACAAGGTGGAGATGTAACTTTATTTGTTAGCCCCACTTAGGAGGCGACTCCACTTGGTGGAGATGTAACTTTGTTTGTTAGCCCTACTTAGGAGGCGACTCCACTAGGTGGAGATGTAACTTTGTTTGTTAACCCCACTTAGGAAGCAACTCCACTAGGTGGAGATGTAACTTTGTTGCTTCTCTTCTAGGAAGCTTTATTTGTTGCTCCTCTTCTGGAGGCTTTCTTTGACGCTCCTTTTCTAGTAGGTTGTGTTTGTTGTTGCTTCTCTTTCTAGAATCATTGATTGATGGTGCCTCTCTCCCCAGAAGCTTTGTTTGTGTAGCTCCTCCAACTGGAAGCTTTATTTGTTGTGCCTTTTCTTCTAAAGGCTCTATTGGTTCGCCCTTCCTTCTGAAGACTTTATTGATATCATTTATCGAGGGTAGGTTCCATACCTTTCATAGAAGCATTTAAGTTTGTCAATATAACATGTTTGACGAAGTCACGAAATTCTGAAATAGTGGAGATAAGATTTAGAAGAATCTTATTTAAGCTGAGCTTTGATGGGTGCTTAATCATCCCTTTGTTGCATGTTTATCTAGACAACTTCCACCGAAGCTTGTCAATGATTGATAACCTTGTCATGCATTGTGTTCCTTAAGTGCTCCCCTTTGATCTTTTGTTCCCTTCTGTGGGACGAGTCATAGGCAGTGGTTGTGCGCGGTTTAGTTGCTCACCCTGAGCTCTTGTTGTATGCATAAGCTTGAACATGTTTTGGTTTTTACCCGTAAAGGCACTCAAACTTGTATTAATATTTGTTTGATTATAAGCAAGGTATACAATGAAATGACTAATGAAAGTAAGTATTTGAGAAAGAGGACTGATTGTTAAGTTCTCATTCCCGTGTTGCGTTTTCTCTGACAAGCTTCCCACTGGTTTAGAATTTCTTAAACGAGCTTTCTTTTCTTTTCGGCTTGGTGTATCTTTATCAAACTCCAATAATGTCTGGTTTTGTGTCCTTCTGTCTTATGATAAGAGCAATAATCTTTCCTTTTGTTCGATTTTGCAGAACCTTCTGCAAGGGGATTAGAACCAAGCCCTTCTTCCTTTCTTGCTTCAAGCTTTTCCTTGCATTAAGTATTTCTTCCATGAGAATGAATTTATCAGATCTGGAATACAAATCATTCAAGCTTTCACATTCATTTAGGATGAGCTCCTTCCAAAAGGAGGATGGCACAAGCAACCCCGATTGCACAACTCTTAGCTTCTCCCTATCTATGGCCCCTTTCACTTTGAGAGACTTATCGTGAAACCTCTTTAGATAGAAGTTAAGTGACTCATCTGGTCTTTGTTTGATTCTAGCTAAAGCATAAATGTTATTTGCCGATTCCTTTTGCATATTGAACTGTATGCTAAATGCGGTGGACAATTGCTTCCAAGTTGTGACGATCGGACCATGATAATGCTTGCACCGTTTAGAGCTATACCACGAAGAGTTGTTTGGAAGACCTTACATTGAAGGTCTTTAGAAGCATTATACATATCCATGTAATTCTCGAACATGGCAAGATATTCTTCAGAGTCAGTGGTCCCATCATATGTGAGTTTGTACTCTTTTATTTCAGAGAACCTTTACCATCATTATTTCTCTGGAGAAGTGGATTCCCTACAACTTCCTGTCTTCTATCCATGTTAGGCTTTCGTTTTCTTCTGAACTGACTACCTCTTTTGATGCTTGGCTATTTCTCTGTGAAAGTGGACTATCCTATAGACTTGACGGAGACTAAATTTGTCTATAAATCTTTAAAGGTGCCATTTTTTTATTTTGCATCACAAGGTTCCACTACAAGGGACCTTCGGACCAAGTCTCCTTCAATGAATACACTAGTGGCATCAATTTGCATAGCTAATTGTAGTATTTCCAATTCATTACTTTCTCTTTTCGTTAAGGTCAAGGGCCCTCCAGTGTCTAATTTTGCTGAGTTGACGTTGTTTTCCATGATGGATGACGTGTTGGACCTTCTTTATCACTCCTTCCCAATTGAATCATCCTTTAACTGATTTTCATAGTATCTTGTTACAATGGAATGTGAAATAGGTTGAAAGGTTTAAGTTAATTATGAAGAGTAGGAGAATTAAGGGTTAATAATAGGGGTGAAACTGTAGGAAATAAGGTTAGGGATTTAAGGTTACACTTCTATTTAAATAGCTTGGATCAATGATGCCTCAATCAGTTAATTGGTATTCATAAGCTCTTTACAGAGACTCTTTATCTATAATCTTGCTTCTTCAAAGCTTAGTCCAACCCGGGACGGAACAACATAGTTAGAAATGTGGCAATGTTATCCAAAGGGTTAAAGGTTGCAAAATGGAACGCAGGTTCAAGCCCTCCTTCTAGCGCCAAAATGATAATGATATTTTTCGTCAATACCAGAGATAGGTCTAGGGAAATGGACCTAAGGGGAAAATAGGATTATTCAGTTCCCACAAGCTGAAGTTAGTTCACCATTTCCTAGATGTCAAGGTCTCAAGCCAGATGATTACTTACTCTTCCCTCAAGTGGTGAGTATCATGCATACATGACTTAAGGACGAACAATTATCTTAAGATAAGGGTTTCGTTAGCTCGTTACAAGTTAGGAAGCTAAACATCTTGCGGAAGGGTCTCTTAATGATTTAAGGTTAAGGATAAGGTTTGTGCAGAAAGGCTTTTTGAAGGGAAAGCATAAGGTACATAAGTACTAGTTAAATGGGCTAGTTTGTAATGAATTGCACAATACATACAAAATCATAGTAGAACATAATATAGTAATGCGAAATAGTAAATAAAACACGATTTCTAGTGGTTCAGTTCGATTGAACCTACATCCACTTGAAGAGCTTTGATGATTTTATTCATAAAGGAGGTTACATAGGAAATCCCCAAATCAATTTACAAATTAGGGTTTGCTCTCTAGGAAATGAGCGCAAGATTGTGGAATGAGGAAAGGTCCCCGAAAATGAGACCTTTGGGGTCTTATTTATAGGCAAATCAGGCCTCCTTCTGTTGTGAACCCAGCAGAAGCCTCTCTCGGATGCTTTAACTAGGTTTTGATCGCTCTTGTGATTTTTGGTTCCAGCAAAAAGGTTTCGGCCTCCTTTCTTCTTATTGAATGTCTTCATTGATGTCTTCTTTCCTTCGAAATGTCAATCTCAAGCTTGCAGGAGTGGTTCCGCTGGAATTCTCTCGGTAGCTCAGTCTCGATTTTTGATAACTTTGACTTTGGTGGCTCTCGATTTCGGTACCACTGGTCTCGGTCCACATCCATGCCTTTTGGTTTTGGTGTCCCAGCTTTATTATATGCCTAGACACTTGATTTGCTATCTTCTTTCTTTCGTGCTCGGTATCCGATATTTGAGAGCTTGTCTTTGTGACAACATGCATTTGATATGCCTTATGGTGACTTTAAAGCTGCTTCTTGGTGATTGTTTCGATAGCCCTTTGCTTCCTCTTAGCTTGGTTTTCAGCTCTGTAGCTTTCACTTGTCGATATAGGTATCAAATCTAAGCATGTTACAGTAACTACCTCCTTTCTCCTTCCGACAACCCATGGTTTAGTCTTGATCTCACAATAACCTCATCCGTGACCCCTTTCAGATAATTTATAAACTCTCTTATAATGTTAGTGTCGTATTGAGCTAAGTAATTCCGACAGCCTTTTCTTGCCTGATGTAACATTTCCTTTCAGTGGCCTTAAGCTTTTGGTTTATAAGCTCTTGGTTGCTCATCTTTGTTTGCTTATGGTTTTATGTGGTATGCTTTTGGAGACGTGCCTTTACTAATCCTTCGATGAATGTACTTTCCTACCGGTGCTTTCCTTTCGTATCGGCACCAACCCTTCTCTTCGACTCATTGTTGTTTCTCTATTCTTTTTCTGTCATTGTCGGATTGACACCATTGTGCATGGGTACTAGATTCATGATTCTCAGGTCTTCCGTTTCATTGCGGATGTAATCCTGACATTCATTTTCCACTAATACTCGATGTTGATGCTTGACTACAACTGGGCCCTTTTTGTTGTCGGTTTTGACTTTAGGACTTTGTCCTTTCTAGCACCTTAGCCTCATCCAAGGTCCTTTTCTCCATGGTTCAGGTTTCGCTATATAAAACCCTTTTCTCTTATTGCTTCGGATCTTATGCTTCTTTATATTTGGTCGGTGCAAATTTTGGTGTTAACACTCATGAAATCCTATTCTGCATTTCTCATCCCATTAAAAGTCTTTTTTTATCATATCAAAGAAATGGACACACTTATCAGTTAGTTTGGAAATAAACCGACTCAGGGCCGCTATTTTTCCATTTAAACTCATAACCTGTTTTCTCGTCTTAGGTTCTTCCATATATTTTATGGTTTTAATTTGATCAGAGCTAGCCTCAATCCATTGTTTGCTCACAGCATATCCTAGGAACTTTCAAATTGAACTCTGAAGGAACACTTTTGTGGATTTATTTTCATTTGATATTCTCTCATGATATTGAACATCTCTTCAAATCCTTCAGATGACTCTCTGGGTTAGTAGAATTCACCAGCATGTCATCGACATATACCTTCATGTTTCATCCTATCTGATCCTAAAACATCCTGTTAACCAGCCTCTGATATGTTGTGCCAGCATTCTTTAGACCAAAAGGCATTACCGTGTAGAAAAGGTTCCTTAATCGGTAATGAAGCTTGTATGTTCTTCATTGGGTTTGTGCATAGGGATCTGGTTGTATCCCGAGTAGGCATCCATTAGGGATAGCAACTTATGTCCGCTAGTCGCGCCCACTAACTGATCTATCTGGGAAGAGGATAGCAATCCTTTGGGCAAGCTTTGTTTAGGTCTGTGTAGTAAACACATATCCTACATTTCCCATTATATTTCTTTACCAACACTAGATTATCCAAGCACTTGGGGTAAAAGACTTCCCGAATAAATTCATTTGTAAGCAACTTCTTGACCTCTTCTTTCAAGGCTTCTGACCTGTCTCTATTGTATTGCCTTTTCTTCTGTTGGATATTGGTTATAGACGGATTGATGTCCAGGGAATGTCTCATGACTGGAGGGTTAATTCCTAGCATATCTGAGTGGGTCCAAGTGAACATATCCTTGTTATGTTATAGGAATTGAATCAAGTCGCTTCTTATTGGTTCTTCCAACCCCTTCCCTACCTTGACAGTTTTAGTTTTATCAGTTGAATCAACAATTATTTCTTCCCAATCTTCTATCGGTTTGATTCTTTCCGTATCTCCTCGGGAATCTAATTCCGTGACAGTTTCTTCTTCTTCTTCTAAACTTAATTCATCAATCCTCTTTCTCCTCAAGGAAGTGTACCTACCATTCATATGATTGTTAGTTTTATTGATTCTTATTTTAACTTCGAATGCCAGATGTAAGAATCTGTCATCCAAAAGTTGAATAACTGTGGAAAAATCGAAATAAGCAGAATTCTCCCTTATGTATTGGTCAACAGTTGCGAATACAATTCACGAGAGCTAAACTGCTCCCATCTGATCGCGCCCTAGCCTTACTTAGTTAGGAATTTCATCATTATATATTTGGACGAGACAAAAACATCCATTTCGTCTAGAGCAGGTCAACCAAAGAAGGCATTATAGTAGAAATACTTGTCAATGATGACAATGAGAGCCTCAAAAGTTCTGCAGGGAGGAGATAATCCAACTTGGACCAGAAGCTTGATTTGCCTTATCGGGGATTATCCATTGTTGTTGAAGCCGAATACAAGCTCATTGCTAGGTTCCAACTTATGCTTGAAGATCCCCATCTTATCGAAAGCATGCTTGAAGATCACATTTACTGCGCTTCCAGTGTCAACTAGAATTTTGGCAAAAATAAAAAGTCTAACTTTTTCAGTTATCATAAGAGGGTCATTGTGTGGATGACAAACCCCTTTTTTGCATCTCATTCGGGGAAACCACAAGGGTATGCATCTTGATTTTGTAGCGAGCATTCTTCAATGTAGGTTACTCTTGAACAAAGAATATTCCCTTAATGGCATCCCTCATATATTGGTTTCGAGCCGCTTGAATATTCCCAGCAGCGTGTGGCCCACCTGGATCACATTAATTCGGTTTATTGGAGGCCTCAAATCTGGCTAACCCTCCTGAATTGGAGCTTCCACTAAGTTAGCTGAAGCTTTTTGGCTCTCGTGGGTATGTTTGGCTACTAATTTCTTGTTTAGGACAAAATCTTTCAAGTGCCCCTCACAAATGAGCTTATGAATTATGCCCTCCAACAACTTGCATTCATCGATCTTGTGTCTGTTTGTCTTGTGTTATTCACAATATTTTTCTCCACTATATGGTTCTGGGCAGTTCTTGGCTTTAAAAGATACTGGGAAGTTCTTGACTTTTTCTTTAGCCATGGCATACACAAAGGAAATGGGCTTAGTCAATACTACTGAGTTAGAGTTAGAATCATCCCATCTTGGTTTATTCGGGTTTCCGTCGAAGCCAAACCTTCCAGCTTGAGAACTTCAGTTGAATCCTGGTTTTCCCCTTCCCCATGGGGAACAAACTTCTTATTTGTGTAGTACAACTCATCCATGCGAATAAACTTGTCCACCTAAAAGTGGAAATCTTGTAAATCTTTGCACCCATGAATATAAAACTCCTTCCAAAAAGGGGTGTTCTAAATAAGCCTTGAGTGGATAGTGATAATCTTGTCTCGATCATTCATGTCTTTGGAATTCAAAGCTTCCACATCGGACCTCTTCAAATAATCTCCTAAGGATTCCCCCTACCGCTGCTTGATGTTGGCGATGACGATATAATCTATCGTTGGGTCCTTGTAGATATAGAATAGAGCGGAGAATTTGTATGAGAACTGCTTCCATGAGTAAATGGCATTGCCCTGATATTGTCGTTAACACTTCGCAGCTGCCCCCTTTGTAGTGTTATTGGGAAATGGCATCATCAGACGGCACCCGAGGAATTATAAAAGTCCATTTGTCTATCAAAAGCCATCAAGTGGTCATCCGGACCAATAGTTCCATGATACTTCATGGTTGGAATCTTCACACAGACTGGTATTATTAGTTTCATAATCTCAATGGTAAAGGGAGCTACCTGTTCATTGTCATTGATCCTTACATCCAAGGTTCTTTTCCTTTACTTCCGAGCAAATACTTAACAAATTTCTTAGTTATGGCTTTGAGATAAGCTTCTGTATTGTCAGAGTCTGACCTCTTGGGATTGTATCCTTTGGTAGTAGAGCTTCCGTACTGTTCCCTGTCATTTTGATTTCCTTGATGGTCAATTTTTGATGCATAGAGTCTCTTCTATCGGAGGAAGTGGCTTTGACCTTTTCCTTTGCCTCAGACCGTTGGTTTGGAGAATTTCTCCATGGATACTCAATTCCTTCCTCCTAACTTGGCTTGTCAATCCTTGAGGACTTTACTGTTTGAGCAGCATCCTGACGAGTTTGCATTTCAAGGATACACTCCTCTAGAGCCTTTAACTTGATTGCATTTTCCTTTGCAACATTCGAGTTTGCAGGTTGTATCGGGTTAAAGGTTCCATCTACTTCAGCGATAATTAAATCGAATGTTGGAGCTATGTTTTCCTCTAGGGTGACTTCCAGAATCGATCCTTGTTTTTTTTCTCCTAATCTTTTCGATTTCATCTTTTCCTTCCATCAACCGATAAGTTCACCAAATTGGTCTATAATTAGAAGGAAGATGGAGGATCAAGCAATCCTTCTAGCGCCAAAACATTAACGATTAAAATCGTCAACACCCACTTTAGGGTTCATCAATGTATATAAGACAAAATTTACAGAATAATCGATCTAAAGGACGTTAAATGTTAATTTAGCCTCAACAAGCTCAACTTATTTTGTCGTTTCCTAGATATCAAGACCCTAAGTCCGAAGATTAGTTAATCTTCCTTCGAGAGGTGAGTATCACGCTTGCGAGACTTAAGAATCAACAGCTACCTTAGGATAAGGGCATTATAGGATTATAGAAGGTTGAGAACCTCATTAACGCAATGACCCACAGATTCAGGATAGTATAATATATATATATATATATATATATATATATATATATATATATTGTAGGGAAGAAATGAGTAAATGCACCATACCAATAATTTTAGTGACGTACATAACCCTTTTTGACCAGAATGATACTTTCACATCGAACCATCCTACAAGGAGGCTTTGGTTATGTTAGTAATCACGTCATGAGGCTACAATTGGCCTTTACGTTGTGTTGTGTAACATTAATCTTATAGTGAAAGGTTTGAGACACGTGTTTGAGTCATAAGGATGAATTCATTGAGTTTATTCATTGAATTTCCCTTTTTAGGTGTATTAATGTCTCAAATCTTCCACGAAAAGAGGTTAGTGATAACTCCCTTTCAATCGATATAGACACAACATGATTATCAAATCGAGAAATGAATAAGTCTCGATTTTCCCTCTTTGTTTTATTCAATATGATGGTATTACAATTATTATGGAAATCCCCATTTTGATTTGAGAAATTAGGGTTTGCACTTTAAGAAAAGATTACAAGATTTTAGAATGAGGAAAAGGTCTCCCAAAATGAGAACCCTGGGGTCTTATATACAGACATATTGGGCCCTCTTTTGGTTTCGCATCAGCAGAAGCCCGTTTGGAGTGCTCTCGGCTTCAGAAATGAGGAAAAATCTTGGTGTTAGCTATTTCATTGGCTTTCGGTGTTGACTACTGAGTTTCGGCCTCCCATATTCTGGACATTACAATCGGCTTTTGGTCTCAGTGATAAGATCCAATATCGATAGCCAACTTTTGACTTTATCTTGCTTTCCTGACTTTTGATTTCGGTATCGACACTATGCATGTTAGTGTGGATGACTTTTCCTTTTACCATCTTTGACTTGTTTTAGCATCCTCTACAAATTAATTTTGTACGTTAACCCTTGTTATCGATTTTCTTTTCATCTTTGAGCTTTGTTTTCGGATTTCCCTTGCTTTTGAGCATAACTTTCGATACTTTTGACTCAAGTACTGCTTTCAATTGCGTATCATTACCAAGTAAATTGGTGTGGATAGATTCAATAGAGAATGTTGCTTCAATAGCTTCTAAAGTCTTCCTGCTGTCGGTATCAATACTAAGCAAATTAGTACTAATAGCCCCTTTTGCTTAATCCTGGTTTGGTTTCATACTCTAATGTTGACTCACCTATTTTTTGCCATCTCTCATTGCTTGTTTCTGGTGGCAAAGCCAAGTTAACCTCTTTTGGCATTGCTCTCTTTTGGTGTCGGAATATGTGATTTCAGCTTTCATTTACGGTCTGGCCGACGCCTTTTATTTTTCCTCCCTTTTCACTTGTTCTGAGCCTTTTCTTCTTTTTCCTTGGTGTTGGGATCAAGTTCGCTATCTTTCCTTTGCGTATTGACACCGAGCTAAGCGTTCTTAACATGTTAGTGCTGATAGTAAGCTTTCTTTATGCATGATTTGGTGCTGACACTGAGTATTTGGCCTTTTGTTGGCACTGGTAGATCTGATAATGGTCCTGCTCTCGATCATCTGCTGCTTTCGATCACTAGTTACCGCTTTCGGTATTGATTCCTGATTTGATCATCAACCTCTGTTTTCGTTAATTAGCCTTTGCTTTTGGCAATTAGCCTTTGCTATCAGTACCGACTTCGTTCAATACCCCTTTACCTTGACTTGCTTTTGGTGTTGAACTCTGATAGTAACAGTTTTTATACTTCGACATATAGTGATATAAGTATAATTAAATATTTTCCATATAAGCGATATCATTTATGAAAATTTCTTTCCATATTCATATCTAAAACATTTAAATTTGAAAACTCGAACTTGTGCTTGATTTTCATATTTTAATAGAAAGGTTGAAGCCAATGTTAAATTTAAAACATCAATTTTGATAAAAACCCAAATTACCTTACACTTATACTAAATTACAAAACCATTTCTATTTAAAAAGGGCATCCTTATTTACAACTGTTGTTATAATATCTAAATGGTATTATTTATCCAAAAAGGATAAATCATTTAAATACTTAAATCTTACTAAAGAAAATATTAATTATCCTATAAAATAATTAATCCAATATGTGACCATTATAATTAATAAGTTGCTTAATTACAAACCATGATTAAATTGATTCATTAAGTTTAAAGCCTTTTTATAAACCAGTTCATTATTTTTAAATAAATTATTTTAAAACAATTAAAGTGATTTTATTCATTTCGTTAAATCAGTTTAATTATACTTTAAAGCCACTTACTAAAAATAGACCAATCATATCAATCTCATTAATTAAAATAGTTAATGGAACTATTGCATCATTCACTAAAACAATTACTAAGTTTCAATTAATATTTAATTACAATAATTAATAAGAATAAAGTTTTAATAACTACAATGATGAATTGAATTGAATTATCATTGATTAGAATGAATAATTAACATTTAGTTTGTTAGTTAAACCAGAACCCGACTCAATCGTCGTTTGATAAATAGATAATTGAATCTAATTATAATTAACTCGAATAATAAATAAACCTGTAAACATCTTGATTAAATGATATATTTTGTAAAATATCGATGTTGCGAAAACCTACGCTCATATTTAACAAATTGTTTAATTTACTTCGATTATCGACTATAATCAATTTGGGAACACACATAAGTAAATTCTGGTCGATTAAAGAACATAACAAACAAATGCAAGAAAATATAAATATATATGAATGGATGAATGAGGTTAATTATGAATAATTATAGGGATAATTATTCCCATAACAACCACAAAAAGATGCGTAGATTTTGGAGTGTTCCGTCGTGACCTAATTCACTACGTTCATTCCGCTTTTCCTTTTAAAGTCCCCTATAATGAAATGGTTTTTATGTCCATATAGAAAAGATAATATAATATACTTCATTTAAGATGAATTTTCCACTTAAAAGCTGGTAGTGTCAAAGGTCATCCACTCATGGACGGGAATACATATCAACATCCACCAACAAAGCAGTAAATCAACCAATCAATTAAATGAACAAATCAAAAATATCACACAAATAAATATCGATTCAACAATATATATTTATGTTATACAATATGATAATATACTACTCTATAAAGTGTGAGAGTTAACTCACTATTCGTTCCAATTAGACGATTTTATGTCAATTTATATAATTTCAAACAAGCGTTTGAAATTACATAAAAATCCAAATAGCTCCAAAGCACTTCAATCCAACTAGTACAAATATTGTTGGAGAATACGAAACAAATGCAATTTATTTCACGAGAATCCGACCTCATATGAAAAAGATACATGGGTTACATGTTTATTCATGAATTAGAATAATTTATTATTAGTTGGGCCATTAACATAACCTTAATCCAATCATTAAGGCTACTAATCACATTTAAAATCTGTAACAACCCGAATTCCGACAGACCGAATTTTTTTCAAAATTCTAATCTATTGAAACTCGGATTGGTTTGCTCTGGTATCCTGCAGAAAAGGCAGAGACATAAAATATGTTAGAGCTCAGGAAATATCTCGTAGCGGAATGGACAAAATATAATATAATCAAAGTATAGCCTTACCTTATTAATAATACTGCCTAACCAGTATCCAAAGCTATAATGTCTCATGTCTCTGCCACAAATCTAACCTGTGAGTATGTTATGAGGAGGGGGTTAAAACAAAAGTTCTGGTGACTAGATTTAGATTATACACTTTGGATAATCATACATATACCATTCAATCATATTTTCTTATTTATTACGTTACTTGGGTTAACAGCACTCAAGGCTTACACATACGTCGTACTCATTTAGTTCCCAGTTGATTAACCTAATACAATATATATTTAGCTACCCCTCAATACTGAGGTGCACCCCATAGTAACCTAATAGCACGGTCTCCACCATAATGCCACAGAAATGAACGCAGTCCCTCATCCTACGTCGGAGTGACGTACGGATCTCTATATAACAATGTAACATTCTGCATATACCTGTCATTACTACGCTACGTAAGTGTACAGACTGCCATCGTCGATTGAATCAGAATTCATACCCGAGTAATGCCCTCAAGTCTACGATACACCACCCAGCGCCGACATGCACGTATCTAGACTGTCCTACATATGTATCTTCAATTATAGCTCGATGCCTTAATAGCACGTCCTCTAATGTGCACCGAGTTCCGTGGCTGGGCGATACAAGAAACACAGAACTCGGTCGGGAGCTTTTCCATATCTGTATAGGCCCGTCTTTAAGAGCCTCTATATACAGATATTCCTTGGGTCTGTTTGCACGGTGGCCATGGCCCCACCTCGGCCACTCCCTCAAATGGTAAAGACTACAAGAGCTAAACGACTGCCCCTAAAAAAACAATCAAAACATCCATTTGGCGTCTTCCCTCAACCAACGTATCTCGATAGTGAAAGGTAAATGGTCTATTGGTTTTAGCTCTAGTCTTTCCGCATCCCACTGGTTGCTGATGATGGGTATCCGACAATCTACTGTCCATGTTGATCGTGACCCTTTGCCTCCCCGTTGAGGCGACCGCCGAATCACCCTAGTGTCACCGCATTACAACATTCTGACTGCAATGCTACTTATTCAATCAAGGCCCACCCACCTAGTACTTACGCACAGATCCAACCTCTGCGAGCACAGCCTAAACATTTGCCACTGCAAAGAGGACTACTAGTAGCACCTTACGTATCTCAGGAAGCTGCGTGCTTCTCCTTCCATTCCTTCGGAGCCGACAGAATAATGAGATGAATGTGCTCTCCCCTCGTGCCTTATAACACCACGATGATCTAACATGTTGGGTTATCACCCACAAACGTGCGGACTGGTCCAAGCACCTCACTTTAATATGTTGTTAGATCCTATGTCTAAACATTCTTTTACGCGCTTGCCTTACCTCATCAGGTTTCCATTTAACTTGGTTATTCCCATTCATATTGAATTCTTAATCAAGTTACCAAGTTCCGCTTGCTTATTAATTTCAAACCCATTTAAGTTTATTAATAAGCCCACCACATGTTATTCTGTAGATTGTGGCCCAAGGTCTGTAATCCACAATCTCTTTTATATTCTTGTTTTCATCGTTACAATAACATGTTCTACTTAATATGTAATTAACTATATTTCAATTCACATGTTTTCTTGTTTAACATGTTAGTCATTATTTATGATTAAATATAACTTATTTCATAAGTTTTCCTCACTCTTTCTTGTTTAATCATAATTCCATTTTACACTATTACTACAACTTATCATTGTTTACTTTTTAACTTAGTTCTCTTAACTAAGGTCCATTAATAATTTTCTCTACCCATTTATTACAAACTATGTTATAATTTCCCCTTGTCCCTAGGACAAGTCCAAACATGTTATTCTTATCAGCGGGTTTCAGACTTCCAAGTTTACAGATTACTTAGTTTATAATTTAGTACAAATTCTTATATTTCATATATTTCCCCCTTTTCTCAACTAGTTTCTGGTTTTCCCCATTTACCGATTAATTAATTTACCATTAAATGTCTCTTATCTCATTTCACCAGTTATCCCATTTCCATACTAGTTTATTATAACCAAAGTTATAATCCTCACTTGTCCCTAGGACAAGTCTACCTAATATACAACATTTCCATTAATGTTATTTATTTATAATAGGTTATTATCATTTCCTTTTTAAACCATTTACTGTTGTAATCCATTATTGTTCATTCACTGTAATATTTGTTCCTTATTTTATTAAGGAAAACACTTCATGCACCTTATCAGTTTATTTACAGAAGGAATCAGTGATTTATTTTCATAACATATTCCCATCTGAATTCGTGGTGGCAAGTAATTTCTTTCCCGTTTCTTACTTTATTCACTGTGGCTTACTTGCAACCACGTTCTCAGAAATAGGTTATTTAGGGAAATACATCACTTTTCCTTCGCATCACACTAACTCAGCCCATTACATCCCTTCCTTTCTTATTTTCTGAGTTAGACATTTAATTACCATCATTGTAATTTATTCATATCTTGTTATATATATATAATATATTTATATATATGCACTAGACCTCTCACATTAAGTCTACACTTGTGGACGCTGGATTTGCCGGGCGGGTCCGGGCAGACTTCTACCACAAGTTGACTTAACCTCGTGTCTTAGTACCATCACATGTTTTAATTATGCACTTAGACCCCTCATATTAGATTTACCACTTATAAATGCTAGATATGCTGGGCGGTTCCGGGCAGACTTCTATCACCAGTGCAATCTAACCTCGTGTCTAAGAGTGTTACAGTGTGTTGATGGTAAAAAATGTCGTAAACACCAAAGATTGCTATTACTAGGAAAAGTTAATTTGGTTGCAAGACTAGGTAAGAGAAAGCAGTAAACGACAAAAGTATTTATAGTGGTTCGGCCGTGGATTAGGCCTACGTCCACTTTGGAAGGAAGTTGAACTTTTATTTATCACTCATAAATTACAAGGTGGAGCCATGCTCATTACATTCACTTTCATAATTGAAATATGCTAGGTATTTTGGGAAAAGAATATTTAATTATCCTTCTTCCTCATATAGGAGATGCCATTAACGGAGGTCATGAAGCTTTAGGGAGGTCTTGAGTGAAGAAAATCCAACCTCTTTGAAGTGTGAGTCCATGGGCTACTTATAGGAGTAGGAGTAGGTAGGAGTAGGTCAAAATGGGGGACCACATGCAGGAAATTCGAGCCCGCACCCCTCGTGCCTAGAAATTTAGAACCCGGGTACGGGTTCAAAATTTCGAGATCTCTGGGGTCGAAATTTCAAAACCCAGATGTGGGCACAAAATCTCGCTTCTGTGGGCTCAAAATCTCGAACCCACCCGTGGACACGAGATTTCGCGCCCGCTGGGCTCAGGATCTCGAGCCCAGCTGTCGGTTCGAGATTTCGCACCCACTAGGCTCAAGAACCCGCACCACTGGGTTCGAAATTTTGAACCCAGTTGTGGGTTCAAAATTTTGAACCCAGGCATGGTGCGAGAATTTGCACCCGGTTGGGTGCGAATTCCTGCGAATTCCACGTCATGCCCGAGTGCGGTTTTTCCGAGGAGTCCGAGGGTCCCGGGACCGAGTGGTCGAGGCTCGTAACTCCTTCGGGGTCCAAGGCCTTGGATTGCAAACGTCTTCTGCATGACATGAGGGCACAGGCGGTGTAATCCCTTCTTGATCATGTTTCCTTCACTCCTGTGTGTTCCTTTTCGGCCTCAGCTTCACGAGGTACGTTGAGTTGAGCTATGTCTGATGCTCTCCTGGGAACCGGATCAAAAAGACGGTTAACATTTCCCCCCAAAGTATGTCTTGTCTTTGACATGATGTGCTTTGTGTAGGTTGAAGGAGTGGCGAAGCTGTTAATCTTTCATGTAATTCAAGAGGTAAAATAAGTGTTAGCTGTAAGGTCTATTCCTCCTGGCGGTGGAGACGAGCCGTCGTGGGAGGACGTGCCATACTCAAGCCGTCAAGCGTTCGTAGAGCGTGGCTCCCGTGGATGCGCGGGAGTGGACAATGCATATATATACACATTTTATTATATATTTTTTTGGCTTAGAATACTCGAAGCCCAAGGGGCCTCAGAATTTTGAGTCCCTAGTGGGCTCGAATTTTCAAGGAGGGGCCTCGGAATCTCGAGCCCTTGGAGAGCTCAAGATTTCGAGCCGAGGCCTCGAAATTTCGAGTCCCGAGGGGCATGAAATTTCGAGCCCGCATTGGGCTCGAAAGTTAGAGCCTATGGTGGAATGCGAAGGGTCGTTTTTTCTTTTATAAATAGGGCCTCCCCCTCTTTCTTTCCCTTCTACTTTTTCTCTCTCTCTCACCGCCATTGCCTGAAAGCTTCGAACCCACGAATTCGAACCTGGTGAATTGTGTACCCGAACTAGGTAGGGCCTTGTGTCGAGGAGTCGAGAAGAGGAGGAGGTCAAAGAGCCACAACGGAGGCATCGAGAGCCTGTGGGCTCGATTTTTTGAACCTAGCTGGGTTCGAACTTTCAAATCCAGCGTGTTCGAATTTCCAAACCTAAGTGGTTTCAAATTTTCGAACCCACAGGGTTCGGAGTCTCGAACCCTCACGGGTTCGAATTTTTTAGCCATGGGGGTTCGAAGCTTCTTACCCTTCTGGTTTTGAATTCCCGAGCCTCGCCTGGGTTCGAAATTTCGAACCCAGAGGCGCTCGAGGTTTCGAACCAAGGTTGGTTCAGAACATCGGACCCTTTCGGATTCGAAATCTCGAACCTGTAGCTCGAATTTTCGATCCCGGGGACAAGGCCGCTGTCGAGCTTCCAACTTCCACACCGATTGGACTTTGACTTCTGAATCTTCATTTCTGGATTTTCATGCTTAGCGTAGATGCATATATTGTTAGCCGTGCTATGGGGCTTTAGGACTGTACACATAGGGTAGAGCATACAACCGGACTGGGACTTGGACTGTTATGAGTTGTTCTGAACTTTCTTTATGTAGCCTATCCTTGCATAGCATTACACGCACGTATTAGTCGTCACCAACACGAGGGGAATAGGTCACTATACTGCCTGTACTAATATTGATGCATTAAAGTATCGCCGAAGATGCAAACTCGATCAAGGACCGTAAAGACTGTGGAATCCGAGGCTTCCCAGCCCACCTTGCTCACCTCCGATCCTACCCCCAAAGGTGACTCGTTGGGAACCGAGCTTGAGACCACCACCGAAGGATCATCTTCTTCTTATTCGACTAGCTCGCCCGAAGCATCTGAGCACGGGGAGCAACCTGAATGACAACACTCCCCGATCGTGACTGAAACGGCCGAGAATGTAGATATCATGGGTGATGACGACCCCTTTCCTCCAGTGGCTCCGAACATGCTTGCCGATGCGGTAATTTTGGAGAATCCTATCGACTCAGTGCAATCGAGCCTTGTTGCTGCTGCGGTCAGGAAGATGGCCGCCCGGTTTAAGATTCCAATGGGCAATGCCCATGCCCATCCCCCTGGGAAAGATGACCAAGCCCATGTACCACTCGAGGGTCTTACTGCTTGGAACCAGCAAGCTTGCCTGTCTGGTTGCGTGCCCCTAGCTAACAACTTCATTCGAGACATGTTGTTCTATTTTTGTTTCTCGCCATCGCAGCTACACCCCAATGCCTATGCTTCTCTCTTGGGGACTTACGTTCTCTTTCGCGAGTTTTTGAACAGGGAGCCCAACGGGGAAGATATTCGATACTTCTTCCATTTAAGGAAAACAATTGCGGCCTCCCCCTCTCAATGTTCTTTGGAAGCGACGGCTGGTACCAAATTCTTTGTCGGGATGTGGCCTAGGCTGTCTGTGTTTAAGCGCAAGTGGTTCTTCATCAGTTGTCCTCCCGGATTTGCTAGAAGGTGGCTCGAGGGAAGTAAGTGTCTCTCTGACTCCGTTCCTTGTCGTAATTTTTAGAATTTTTTCCTTTATTCATGGTTTTAAATGGGATATGGCAGGAAATCTGAGGGCGCCTATGGGGGACGAGTATAGGCAACGCCTTAGTGCTTTGCGGGCGATCCCCAAGAATTTTTGCGACACCGACACCGTAACAAGTTAGGATCGGCTACGCCGCGCTGGGTTGTTGCCGGAAAACCGATTCGTGGTCAGGCCCGCGGTTGCTTTCAATGTGCCAAATGAGGGAGTCGCGGTAGGCCCTTCTTCTATCAGACGAAAGAGGAAAATGCCCCAGCGGGAGGAGAATTGCAGGTGATTGTTCCGCTTCAAGGAGATTCGCGTAGAGGCGGGGTTCAAGGTCAAGAGGAGGGGTTGTCGAGCACTCCCATCCCGTCTCCGGTAGGGGAAGGGGAAGGAGTGTTGGATAGACCGTAGTCTCCTGCAACTCACTCGGGGGCCACTGCTTCGCTTGAACCCGCGGGCCAGTTTGATGGCTTAAAGGGACTCCCCTTAGTAATGACTCCATGGCCGAACACGACAAGCCTGGAGGAACTTTCTTGTGCGGCTGATGGGTTAACTTCCCCGATCGGGTAGCAATCTAGTATGTTGAGAGAACACTTAGGGCATTCATTCATAACACTGCATTGATTAGATGTTGGCCCATGTGAGTTACTCGACTAACTTCGGCTTGTATTATTGGCAGGTGTCATGGCAGGAGGAAGTGGCGGACACAGTTATGGGCGCGGAAGTCGCCAGCATCCCCAGAGTTCTTCTTTCGCGAGATTCTAGAGATCTGCCAGCTTGTATGGTGCTCCACCTCCGGTAGAACAAGGCAGCGGTCGTCGGGACTGGGATCGGTCTCGGCAATCTCCATCACCACCTCCTCCTTTCGTCCGTGTTCCTACGGGAGATACTCGACTCAACATAGGTGATTCTCGACCTTGGCCTTTGGTAGCTCCCACGTCGGTTGCCTCTCCGGTCCCCGCTCAGCCCGCTAGGGGGAGGGAGTTGCTGTTTGGCCAGTTGAGACATGCCATAGAGGCGACGACGGGAATGCAAAATCTGACAGAATCTCAAATCCGAGTGTTTTCCAAGGAGGCAAGGAGGGCATTTTTGAAGCTGTACTTCCCTCAATACCATTCTGACGAGCTGCCGTCTCTCCTTGATCTCCGTCCCGCTCCCAGTAGGGAATCTGGAGAAATATGGATGCATGTACAAGCGGTCGTACCATCAAGCCAACGAACTTACCAAGTACTACCTCCACCTTTTGGAGTTGATCAAGAAGAAAAACCTAGAGCTAATCAACCGATAGTTAAGTATTAATGGTGAAAAGACCTCAGTTACTCACTTGGAAACTGAGATAGGTAGGTCTATTCGCCGTTAGCCGTTATCCCATGTGTCCCTCAGTTTTAACCTTTGTCCATATAATTGCAGCGGAGCTAAAGCAAGCCTATACGATCCTAAAGGAGGAAGTTAAGCATGACCGCGAGACTTTCAGCGATATTGTAAGTCGCTTGACCGTCGAAAATACAACCCTTAAGAATGATAAGGATGAGTGGTCCAAAGTGTGCGCTGAGATGGAAGAAGAAATGGGGAAGGTTACCCGGCACCGGAATGACAATGCTGCTCTAAGGGAGGAAAACGAGAGGTTGCGGGCTGAGAACGCCGAGGTGGCTGAGCTAAAGAGGCAGCTCGAGGTAATGAAGAAAGCGAAGGAGGATGCTGAAGCCAGCAAGAGGGATGTGTTGAGCGAGGCTGAGGGTATACGGCTTGAACGTGCGAGGGAGATAGAGCAGCTAAGGGGACAACTGAATGATGCAAAGTTACATATTGGGTCCTCCTTCGAGGAGAGTATTAATAGCATGTATGTGAAAGCGTTAAGATTTCGAGGGATCTCGTGGGTCGAAGACTATCCCCGCGAGCTAGCCAGAACCTGAGAGAGGTTAGTCCCTTACGAGGCCTTCTTGCATAGAGTGGACGTGAGCACTTTAGACGAGCGCCAACTTGCGAATGTCCTTTTGAATAACGACGAACGCGAGTGGCTAAAGGAGGGTAGAAGGCTGTTGCAGGAGAATGATGAGAACGAGAGGTTGGCGAAGCTGGCCGAAGAGAAAGGAAAGTTTGTAGTGACCCGGCGTGTAGTTGTGCCAGAAGCATTTGAAGAGGGGAGTTCTCATCCGCCTCTTGACCCTAGATCTGTCATGATGAGTGGTCCTAGGGGTTCGGTCCACACTTTTACTGGGTATAACCCTGACTTTCCAGCGCTGGGGGATATCGGATTCACCTCATCTGCTGTTGCGAGCACCCTTCCTATCCTTCCTATGGCATCTTTGACCTTAGGTAAATTCCTTTTACCCTGCATCCCTGAGAATGAAGTGATTACCAAGTTTATGGATTAAAAAGGTTGTGTCTTTGCTTACGCAGTTCCTCTTGGGCCTATGACAGTAGCATACCCCGCTCCCATGATCCCTCAAATGACTGAAACTGGGCCGGACCTCGTAGGGACACAAACTGGAGAGGGCGGCGATCAACTCAATACCTTTTATAGCATAAGCATAACCTCTAGCATGGTCGACATTCTTAACAAAGAAGTGGAGGTGATCGATGGATTGGATGCCCCTACCAAAGGTCCGGTAGAAGCCGACGTGGCTTTGATGGAGGCCCTAGTAGCGAGTCAGCAGGCCAAGATGGTGGCCAAGTGTGAGGAGGTAGAGGAGAAACGGGAGCATGATAAAGCTGTCACGAAAGAAATCCTAATGAAGACTCGACGGGATGCCGAGGCGAGAGCTGCCGACACCGTTGCGAAGAAACGAGCCATGAGGAGGCTGAGAAGAAGAGGGCCAGTGATGAGGCTCGGAAGAAGAGTGAGGATGAGGAATCACAACGGAGGACCACTGAGTCACTTGAGAAAGACAGAGCTGGTGGCAACACGCCTCACAAGTCCCAAAAGCTTACCGCCCGGAAGGCCGCCAAGGAGAAGGCTGAGCGAGAGGGAAAGGCGGTCCCAGCGACGAGTGATGTCGTGGTCGGTCGTGCTACTGGGGGTGCCCCCAAGCCTACGCCACATGCCACCTTGATTGACATTATTGAAATTTCAAGTGGCGAAGGGACAGGCGAGATATGCCTCTCGGCCTCTCATGAATCGACCACTTCCTGGAGGGGTGGAGATGGAAAGAGCGAGCTGGGCACGAAGAAGCCCAGAACCAAGGATGAACCGTCAAGCGTGGAATATGCAAAAAAGGACAAGCACAAGCACAAGCACTAGTACAGAAAGCATGGTTAGTGTTAGCAATCCTAGCAGGGATTACCGTTATTTTGGTAGTGTGGGCCTATAATTTATGCGATCAAGACCCTAGCTTTTGGTTTTGCAAGACACGATATGGTTCTCATGTACACCCTGTCATTAAAAAGTAAAAGTATTAGACACGTATTTTGTTTAGTGTGTGTGTGTGTGTGTGAAAAAGGAAATATGAATTAGTAAAGATCGTCTTTTATGTCAAATGTTCAGATGTTCTTTCTGTGTTTTCCAGCGTCCTGTACTTGCACAAACTTACTTGTCATTACACTTGTCACAAAAGCGATTAGGGGTCGTCTTTGGGTAAATTATTTCAGAGAGGTGAGGTAGAGCGTTGGTTTCAGTAAGTTCCCCTCAGCCTAGGGAACCCGTAGTTTGAAAAACCAGGCTGTGCGCTTGCTGTTTTGGGTGGCCCAGGGTTAAACCCAAGTATAGCGAAGGCGTAGGGTGTCGCATTGTGCGGTCCACCAGGTGGGTGGCTTTCCCGTCGTTCTTCGGGTTGAGGCGAGCCGCGAGACGTTGTTTATTCGCCGGTGTAGTTTTCAGCCCCGATCATCAGTTCGTAAGGTCCGATCATGGCCACGGACTGCCCCTTAGCCTTGAGAGATAAGAGGAAGAAACGATTTCAGGTCGGTCTTGGTGCTGCGCCAAGATTTGACCGGCACCTGCAACCGATGAAGAGATATTTCTATCGATCTTTGTCGGTCGTTGAGCAACTCCAAGCCGCCTGGACTAGGACGCAGAACGATTTATCCTCGGCCTCGGCACTGGGCCGGAGTTCGAGTTCGTGGTTGTTTATACTTGGTCACGATGCGGGCCGACGATTTGAGTAGCATTGCCGGCTCCATGCTCAGGGTGTCGGGCATAACCAAGCATTTCAGACTCAATGTCGCCTAAAATCGGGATAGTCGTGGCGGTTCCCATGCCCGGGGTGTCGATTCAGTATTCGTAGGCGTGAATCGAGTTGGTTGCTAGAAAACAAGGCGCATTACTTGAGAAGTAAACAACAGAGAGACAGGAAATTAAACACCATTTCTACTAATAACTTTGGTGGTAATAGCCTTTAAAATTCCTTGGATTTTTGACAAAATAGAACATTTTTTGAAAAGCATAAACAACCGTAAACTGAGTTATGTGAAGTAGCGGCGGAGATGTTCGCTGTTTCATGGCCTTGGAAGTTCTGCTCCGTCGACGATGGCGAGGCTGAAGGTTCCATCGCCGAGCTTTCGATGAATGGAGTACGGGCCTTCCCAGCGAGGCGCAAGACCCGTTGGCAAGGGAAAACCCGCTTTAGAACGAGGTCGCCGATGTTGAAGTTCTTGTTGTGAACACTGGAGTTGAAGTAACGGGCCACTCGCTGTCGTTGGGCAGTGGCTCTAATATCAGCCTCGTTCCTTTTTTTCTTCCAGTAAGTCGAGTGATCCCAAAAGTAGATCTTGGTTTGTCTTTGGGTCGAAGTACGTGATGCGATGGGATAGCAACTTGAGCTCAATGGGAATGACGGCTTCAGATCCGTATGCGAGGGCGAAAGGAGTATGGCCGCTTGCTGTCTTATGGGTGGTACAGTAAGCCCATAGAGCTAGAGGGAGTTCGTCTGCCCACATGCCCCAGCCTTTTACAGACACTTCTTGATGATAGATTTAATGGCCTTGTTAACCGCCTTGACTTGCCTGTTGGCTTGGGGATGAGCCACCACTGAGAATCTTTTGTTGATGTCGTGGCGCTGATAGAAAACTTTGAACTCGGTGCTCTCGAACTGTGTGCCATTGTTAGAGATGATAACTTGAGGCACTCCATAGCGGGTAATGATGGTGCAGACAACAAAGTTGATCATCTTCTTCGTGGTTATGGTGGCGAGAGCTTTAGCTTCTGCCCACTTGGCTAAATATTGCACTGCGAAGATGGCATACCGTGCCCCGCCTCTGGCCATTGGAAGAGTTCCGATGATGTCGATTCCCCACATGGCGAATGATCATGGGCTGACCATCTAAGATAGCTTGGTAGGTGGGGCTCTTGGACTTTTGGAGAAGCGCTGGCACTTATCCCATTTGCGTGCATAGCCTGGGGCATCTTGATCGAGCGTGGGCCAGTAATAACCATGTCTGAGAATCTTTCTGGCTAAGGTCTACCCCCCAGTGTGATCGGCACGTTCACCTTCATGCACACTGCTTAGCACTCGAAGGGCATCACCATGAGCTATGCACAGGAGAAAGGGAGCAGAGAAACCTCTGCGATAGAGTATCCCGTCCATAAGAAGATAACGGGCAGACTGGCGAGTGAGCGCGTGCCTTTCCTTATAGTGATTAGGTAGGATCCCGTGCTGTAGGTAATTTCTGATTGGTGTCATCCAGGTGTTCATAATCATCTCATCTTGCCCTTGCTTGATGCTTGGAGAGTTGGGGACTTCAACCAGGGAGAATCCGTTAAGTTGCGGGTCTTCAGAGCTTGCCATTCTGGCGAGGGAATCTGCTATTTCATTTTCCTCGCATGGGATATGGGTGATGGTGAAATGCTCGAGGCAGATAAGTAGCCCCTAAACCCGAGCCAGGAATTGGGCAATCCGTCCCCTTTCGCTTGATATTCTCCTAGTACTTGTTAGACGATAAGCTGTGAATTAGAGAAGATATGGACAGTCTCAAGCTTGAGTTCGATCGCGATTCTAAGCCCAACGATCAAGGCCTCGTATTCCGCGTCGTTATTGGTGGTAGGGAAATTTAGCCTTAGCGCATAATACATCGGGCATTCCTCAGGTGTGATAAGCACGACTCCGACCCCAGAGCACTTTCTATTAGAGGAGCCGTCTACGAATAATTTCCACTTGGTGTCAGGAATTCCGACGTTTTCCGCGGGTTCCTCCTCGGGGGCAGTGAATTCCACAATGAAGTCAGCGAGGGCTTGGACGAGGATGACTCATCGGGGATGAAGGTTATCTCGAACTGGCTTAACTCTATCCTCCACTTTAGTAATCACCCTGATGCCTCGGGTCATTGTAGGACCAGACGTAGAGGTTGGTCAGTGAAAACTTTGATGGGATGCGACTAGGAGTACGGTCGGAGCTTTCTAAAGGAGATCAATATGCAGAATGCCAACTTTTCTAACTTAGGTTAGTTCTTCTCTGCCCCCGTCAGCCGCTTTCTGATATAGTAGACGAGCCGTTGAGTGCGATCTTCGAGGCGTATTAGTGCCGAGCTGATTGCCTACGCAGAAACAACCATGTAAATGTATAAGTCCTCTTGGTCTATAGGCTTAGAGAGGATAGAAGGTCGTTCTAAGTGTTTCGGGAGTTCCTTGAATGCGGAGAAACAATCGGGGGTCCGCTTGAAATTGCGTTTCCCCTTTTGGAGTAAATTGAAGAAGGGGATGCATTTATCGGTGGCTTTAGAGATGAACCGACTTAAAGTAGCGACCTTTCCGTTAAGGCTCTGGACGTGCCTGATGTTCTCGGGGATTTGGATGTCCCGAATCGCTTGGATTTTTCTGGGTTAGCTTCGATGCCCTAAGAATAGATAATGAGACCCAAGAATTTACTTGAGGCGATTCCGAAGGAGCACTTCAGGGGGTTGAGTTTCATGTCGTACTGGCAAAGGACATCGAAAATTTCGGAGAGTTCGTGGACGTGATCGCTTGATAATTTAGATTTCATTAGCATATCATCCACGTACACCTCCATGGACTTTCCAATCTAATTTTTAAAGAGTTGATTAACCATTCGCTAATAAGTGGCGCCGGCATTTTTAAGGCCGAAGGGCATAACACAATAGCAGAGAGCCCAAGGTTGGTTATGAAAGAGGTATGATCTTGGTCATGAAGGCTCATCGGAATCTGGTTGTAGCCTGAGTAGGCATCCATTAAGGATATTAGCTGGTATCTGGTGGTCGACTCGACTAGCCAATCGATTTTCGGGAGCGGGAAGCTGTCCTTGGGGCATGCCTTGTTCAGATCAGAGAAGTCGATGCATGTCCGCCATTTACCATTGGCCTTTTTAACCAGAACTGGATTGGAATCCCACTCGGGCTAGTCAGCCCCATGGATGAAGTTTTCGTCGAGTAGACGGTCCACCTCTTCTTCGAGTGCCTTGGACCTCTCGGACCCTAAAAAGCGGCGTTTCTGTTTGACTGGAGGTATTCTGTGATCTTAGCCAAGGGAATGGCAGGTAACTGTGGGGTCAATGCCATTCATGGAGGAGTGAGTTCATGCAAACACGTCTAAATTGGCTTTTAGGAAGCATATGAGATCGTCCTTAACTGCTGGGTGGAGCTGTGACCCTACCTTCAACACCCTCGTTAGGTCGTCGAGGTTGACGTGGATGTCCACTGTGGATTCAACTGAGGTAGCCCTCTCGCATTCGGGTTCTTCGTCCTTCCGTGGGTCGAGGTCATCGGAAAGACATGTGTATCGCCTAAGCCAGGGTCCAGATGCCACTGTTTCGTATGCAGAGACATTCTTGGCGCCAGAAGGAGTGGGCACGGATTTTCCCTTGCCATTATTGCATGCATTCTTCCATTCTATTGTGTAACATTCCCTGGCGCTTACTTGATTGCCCTTGACGGTTCCAATCCCGTTTTCCATCAGAAATTTCATTAGGAGAAACCATGATGCCATATAAATTCGGAATTTGGTGAGGAAGGTGTGTCCTAGGAAAGAGTTTAGGGGATTCGATGTCTATGACCATGAAAGTGAGAATCCGGACTCGGCTTCGATCACCTCGCCCAGTTCCAGGAGTAGGTCGATCATCCCTACGGGGGAACTAGAGGCCCCATTGAAGCCTTGAATGGCAACGTGACATGGCTTCAAGTCATTTGTTTCCAACTTTATATGGTTGTAAGCGGCCTTAAAGATGATGTTGACCAAGCTGCCCGAGTCGATTAGGACCTTTCGCACGGAAGCGGCACCGATCTGGGCAGTGATGACTAGGGGATCGGTGGTCAGTATTTCCACCCATATCATTTCCCTTTCTCAGAAGACGATGTTGTCCCGCATGGTTTTTTGTAGCTTGGAGGGGACGGACTCAGGGAGAGCGGAGCAGGCTTTGTAAGTAGCATGTTTAATGGAACTCACATATTTCTCCATTTTTCGAAAGCTGTTGTGCGTGGGGTAAGGTCCACCATAGATGGTGTTGATCACAATACCTTGTCTCGGGTTAGATGGTCCTGGAGCTCCCTTAGGGGCTGCTTGTGGAGCTGGTGTTGGAGGCTGCGAGTTTGCTTCGGCGGGAAAGGGCTTTTGGACATATTGCTCGAGCCTCTTCTCACGTATAAATTTCTCGATTGCATCCCTAAGCTGGCGGCATTCATTGGTGTCATGCCCGTAAACATCATGGTATCGACAGTACCTCCCGGTGTTCTTCTCGCGGTCAGTTGATTCTCTGACGCGTGGCTTCTTATATGACAGGGTGTTACATGTTTCCAAGTAGATCGTCTCTATGTCTTCATTCAACGAGGTGTAGGTTTCGAAAGCTTGGCGAGGGCCGGGTTTTCTTAATTTTGCTGGGGCTTGCCCGTTGTTCCGTCCATCCGTCCTGCCTTTGTTTGGTTTTTGCCTTTAGGGACCTGCCCCCTGTTTTGGTTGAAGGGCTCCCCTACTGGCCTACCTCTGAAGTGGTTGTCGGTGGTATCGGCTAGTGGGTCATTGGGGCGACTTGCGGCGGAAAGCCGGTTCCGCCTTACTTCTTCTTGGCACAAGTACTGATCCGCCTTCTCATATAAGGCGTTGAGGCTCTTTGGCTGTTTCCAATCGATCCAGGCTCTGAATTCTGAAGTAGGGAGGACCTCTTTTGCTAGCTGAAAGAGTACGGTGCGAGGATTTGGATTTCGTCCTCGGCGAGAGCTGTGTTAAACCGGGAAATGTAGCTCCTAAATGACTCAAAGGGCCCCTGGTATAGGTTATATAAGGTGAGGGAATTCTTTAGAATCGCGATATGCACCCTGAATTGCTTGATTATCTCTGTTGCCAATTGCCTGAAGTTGTTAATGGAATCGAGCGGGAGGAGGGAAAACCAAAGTAGAGTGGTAACGGAAAGGAAGATTGGGAAGCATTTGCATTTGGCCAGGTCGTCACCTCGGCTCGAGTCCATTTTCCATTCATTACGATTCGAGAAGGCACAAGGGCCGGTGGTACCATCATAGAGTGGCATTTATGGCATGCTAAAGTGCCTAGGCCATTCGGCTTCATTCACTCTTCTTTTGAAGGTGTTACGCTTGATGTGTGCTTCCCAAGCGCCGTGAGCGCCCCCTTCCATTTCCTTCATGACCCTTCATATTATGTCGGGGAGGTAAGTTGGATGGGGATCCACCATTGGGATCCATAGGTTTCGGCGCGGCTCCGGAGTCCTATTGCAAGGCTATCTTCTATGATGGATGTCCGGATCGTCTTCCTTCATGTCCTCGACATCTATGATTGGGTCTTGCGGTTGGTGACGCGGAGAAGGGTGATGTGGATCCTGTTCTGCAGGAGCGCGGGTCGTTGGAATAGCGGGCCCTTCACCCCGATTAGCAGTCATTAGGTTGTGTCGAGGAGGAGGTTGGTTTGTAGGATCTGGTCCATCATTGACAATTAAGCGAGAGAAGTCACGTTACTGCGCCCCCTCGTTGTATGTGACTGCAGTGCGGTTGTCGTTTCCATTCCCGTTCTCATTGACATGACTGTTACCGTTATCGAGAGCATTGGTACGAGCGGTGACATGGTTGATGAGGGTGAACCTCCTCCTTTGGTGTGGGCCCCTTAATTCGGAAGAGGAAGTTTCCATGCAGTTGGTTGTGGTCGAGCGTTGTTCCGAGCCAATTGGAGTCGAGCGACGACGCGTTGACTTCTTGAAGTTGGCGCATAAGACCGATGCTATCCCTTAGTGCTTGGTTGAGCTCGACCACGGTGTTCTCATATCTTTCATTAAGCCCGCGGATTTGAGCTTGAATAACGGGCGCTTCGGGGTCCATAATAGGAGGGACGGTTTCATTAGGGGTCGGGACATCTATCGGTTGAGATTGTTGGGAGATGTCGGCCTTGGGTACGACTGAGGAACCGACCATTGCGTTCTTTGACTTCTTTACCATCGTAAGCGGACCTGATAGCGGGTTGAGTAAGGAACCCTAAGCTTGTCGAAGTTGAGATGATAACGCGGAAGAAAGATGCAAATCTTGAATTCGGATTCTCAGTGAAAGCACCAAATGTTGATGGAAAAAATGTCTTAAACACCAAAGATTCCTATAACTAGGAATAGGTAATTTGGTCGCAAGACTAGGTAAGAGAAAGTAGTAAACGACACAAGTATTTATAGTGGTTCGGCCGCGGATTAGGCCAATGTCCACTTTGGAAGGATGTTGGACTTTTATTAATCACCCAAGAATTACAAGGTGGAGCCATGCTAATTAAATTAACTTTCATAATTGAAATATGCTTGGTATTTGGGGAATAGAATATTTAATTCTCCTTCTTCCTTAAATAGGAGATACCACTAATGGAGCTCATGAAGCTTTAGGGAGGTCTTGAGCAAAGAAAGTCCAAACCCTTTGAAGTGTGAGGCCATGGGCTATTTATGGGAGTGGGAGTAGGTAGGATTAGGTGAAAAGGAGGACCACATGCAGGAAATTCGAGCCTGCACCCCTCGCGCCTCGAAATTTCGAACCCGACTACGGGTTCGAAATTTCGAGACCTCTGGGTTCGAAATTTCAAACCGAGATGTAGTCGCGGAATCTCACTCCGCTGGGCTCGAGATCTCGAACCCAGCCGTGGGCGCGAGATTTCGCGCCCGCCGGGCTCGGGATCTCGAGCCCAGCTATAGGTGCGAGATTTCGCACCCACTAGGCTCGAGACCCCACACTACTGGGTTCAAAATTCCGAAGCCAGGCTGGGTTCGAAATTTCAAACCCAGGCATGGTGCGAGAATTTGCACCCAGTTGGGTGTGAATTTCGCATCATGCCCGGGTGCGGTTCTTCCGAGGGTCACAAGGGTGCCCGGACCGAGTCGAGGCTCGTAACTCCTTCTAGGTCCGAGGCCTTAGATTGCGGACGTCTTCAGCATGTCGAGATGCCACAGGCGGTTTAATCCCTTCTTGGTCCTATTTCCTTCAATCCTGTGTGTTCCTTTTCGGCCTCAGCTTCACGTGGTACGTTGAGTTAAGCGTGTCTGATGCTCTCCTGGGAACCAGACCAAAAAGCTGGTTAACACAGTGTCAAATGACTGTGAATCTAGGCATGTTCATTCTTTAACAATTATTCCTAGTTCATATAAATTTTTAGGCACATTGTCCTTTTCATATGTTTATCGTAATCCAATTTACATGTCATCTAATTATGCCTATATTGTGTAGCATGTCCTTTTTAACATGTGTTTAATTCTATTTTGACATGTAAATATTTAATCGGGTAATTGTTCAAATCCAACAAGTTAAACATATCATTTACTCAATAATATACCACAAGTGAATCATGTGATCATAACAACAGTAGTCATTACCCATTTTCTAACAAGTTTGTTTTCAACACGTAATAATTTCAACACTTTAACTGATTCAACATATGAAATATTCATATTAACATCTCAACTTGTTATAACAGTAATTCTTAATTATTTTGACAAATTCAATTATACAAAATGGGGAATGGTAAAAGAACATATTATTATCTAAAATGCTATAGCTTAAACCCACTCACCTCGAACGCTTCAAAATTCTGGATCTGAATTAGTTTTAACATCCATGGTTTTTGCCTTAATCAGATTCAAAACCTAACGACCATGGATTTATTATTTTCATTAAAAGAGAAAGGAAAGAAAGAGGAAGGAATTTGAATAGATTGGATCTAGATAATCACCTTACTACGATAAGAGATTTGAACACCCATTTACATACATGAGTTCCTTTCCTTCAAATCTGGATCTAGAATTTTTCCTAAACTAATAATCTTAATTTTCTGAATAGATTTGACAAGGGAGAGGAATGGCAGGGCTTCTGCATTGTCTCAGAAATACGAGACTTAGGGTAGGCTCTATAAGCTTATTTATAGGTGTTCAGCAACATATTTGGTCAAGAAACGAATCCACATTCACAAAACCGAATTCTGCCCATATCTGTATGGGGTCGACCCCTCCCTTTGGGTGTCAACCCCCAAAATGGGCCAGTTTGGCTATAGGTGCTTCCGTTCGCTGGCTATGAATTTTTTTGATTTTTTTAATATTTTTATTTGTTTGTATATATATAACTTTCTTGCGCGTATATAAACTATTAGGCTTAATAACTTCTTCATACGATGTCCGTTTTACGCAAACCAGGTGTCTATTTTGACTAGAATTCCGAAATGAAGGCAATGGCGCAGTCCGTTTCGCTTAATTTTGAATATTTAATTAATTTATTCTTATTTTATTATCTTGATTTAAAAAATGCGGGGTGTTTCAAAATCCCCCCTGAGCAAATTGAGCACAGCTTCGAGAAAAACAAATGCAACCATCACCAAAAATCACCTTGTGCGCCGCACTAGGGTTAACCAAAAGTCGCCTACGTCAGCCAGCAACCACCCTCTCTATGCGGTGCTGCTTCAACCCAAATGTCGTAACATCTTGTTGATTGAATCAGCCTGAAAATAAAGTAAATGTTTTCCGGCAATAACCCAATTTCTTCGCCTATAAGCGAGAAACGACCTCCGACCAACTCCAATGCCCTATTTTCCATCTTCCCCTCACTTCTCCTTCAGTCCACTTTGCTAAGTGATCGATGATGGCGATATGGTGCTCGAAAAAATGAAACTGCATCAGTTGAGGTATTTATGATTTTCTGGCCAACTTGTTTGTTCGATCAACGAACAACCAACTTAGATGCGTTTGTGTCGTTGATATGAACAACTTTCATGCTAGAGGCTGTCTCTAAAAGTGGACGGATTGGAAGATTGAATTAAAGCCATTGGATGGAAGAAAAAGAGAGATGGTGGCAAGGGTTTAACAAATGGAAAAGGTTACCTTCTACTTATAGCTTTTAGAAAACAATATTCATCGAGGTTAAAAAAATTCGAACTCGAAACAAGACATTTTAATTGATGTTCATAGCTAATAACTCATGTTTCGAAGAAATAGAACTTGTTTCGAAAGTTAATTCGATTGAATTTAATAGTTATTATTAAAATCAAATTATAAATACAAGCCGATTATCGGTAAGGATTTATATCACGCACAACCACATAACTACTTCGATGGATATGAAAATTGAAATCTTGTAATAATTTATTATTATGGATCCGATGAAACAGATTTCATCGAAATCCTAGATCATTTGAAAATTGGCAATTTTCATATTATAATGTTGTTTCAAAATACGAAATAAATATCAATTCAAATCCAAACTATTTATTATTATCACTAGATTTAAGAAATGGATTTATAGTTAATATCGATTAACTAAACTATGATAATTGAAATTATCGAATTCGTATTAGTTAATACTTAAATCATGAATTCCAATACTTAGATTTTCAAACATTCAAATTTATTGATAATAATTTCTGATTATCGTTTATATCAAAAAAGATTGTCTAAGACATCGTAATAACTTAACTTGATTTTAAACTCAAAAGTTTCAAATTTAAGTTCAATCTGCATTTCAAATCTCAATTAAAATATAATCCAAATCTATAAATCTTAAAATTAATTGTTTTGAATACTTAAATAAGTAAATATTCCCATTTTAAAAATCCAGGATGTTACATTCATCCTCCCTTAAAGAATTTCGTCCTCGAAATTCCTAAAGCAAAGGAATCACAAAAATCCCAAAGTTTAAACTATCGATTACTTTTCCTTTAAAACATTTCTTACTAAAATTATGTTAAATTTTTTAACATGTGAAATTTTCAAAAAATTTCGACAGCACCTCCTTTGTATGGCTCGATCCAATAAATACTAACAACAAAAATACGATACTATACATCTCATCTAAGTAATGAGGCATCCTAAACCATGGGGAAACTATATATAAGACCACTTGGTATGTAATTCGAAATACGCACCATTTTGTCGGACAAAAATACCTTTACCATAAAACCAAAAACTATAAGCAAGCAAACTTTTGCTTCCATATACCTATAAATACTTACATAACTTGAAAAAGAGTTAAAAAATAAAGAGCTAATAAAACAACAAATAACATATGAATAAACAACACAAAAATCATAGCATTAACCAAGACATGAAGCAACTAGTAATAATGGTGCAATAAATAACAAGCAAGCATATGTAACCAAATCGATAGGGTTACCCTATAACAAACCAGTATGCATCCAATTTTCTAAAAGAAAATGTTAGAACTACCTTATCAGATTTAATATTCAAATCACACATTCACATCTCTTTGAATAAAATCAATTATGACAAGGAGAGGGCTCCTCATACTGAAGCATGGTATAACTCTAAAACAAACAATATGGAGCATCCAGTTGTATTATGGTTCCTCCAAAAACAACAACAAGAGTAATAAATATATTTGGTGAGTCTTCTAATTGGGAAAACGCCCTAAAAGTCTAAATTTAGTCATAGCTAAGTAATTGTAAATTTACCTCAAACATTTTATTTCTCAAAATTCTTTGAAAACCACTTTTTCCAAATTTACCGGGATGTAAGTCCTAATCAAGCAACAATTTTTTTTATAAACTCTAGTCTGTAAAACACACAATCAACCAACCAAAAACTATCAAATTCCAAAAATGAATAAACCAATAGAACAACAAAACAGATTCCATAAAGGAAAATAAAAAATTGACATTATTTGAAATGTCAAAACAATATCATGCAGGTTTTTGGATGAGTCAGAAACTACTAATTTAATTATATTCAAGTTCATATGATACACATAAGTTATTCGTACCCTTAATTTGTTTAATCACTTACCTGAACATGTAGATTTCACTTCAGAACCAGTACCGCTCATTTGACCTTCCTAGTGCAGACTGCGATTGTGTTTCTCGATTAGAATATATGTCTTCTATAAATATCCTTTAACTATGATGGAAAACTTCTGTATCATCTCAAGAATCAAAATCAAATTTTCACTATCAGACTCAAGTGGGAAACCCTTTTCTTGATTGGTGTAAATTAGCACGAAGTTACGTATCCGTACGCTAGACCTTACATCTTATGTATCAAAAAATCTACGTATATCTTACTAACTCTTTATTGACTGGTTTCTTAATTATAGCACTATTTACTAACTCACTTTCACTATTTAATTAAATTATTATTTTTAATTTACGTACTACCAAACCGCAATTTTTATCAAAAATTGATTTAGTCATAACTCAAAATCTACAATATGATATCTTGAATTTTCTCTTTCATTAGAAAAATATAATCTAATAGACCTGAAAGATTCTTGTTTCAAGGAATTCCGACTTTGGCAAACCCTAGAGGGGGGTGAATAGGGTTTATTGGATTTTTATTGAGATATTAAAAATTATCAAAAACAGATTCCAGCACAGAAAATAAAAGAGAATATAAATGCAAAAGTAAACAACACAGTTTTTACCCAGCTTTGGCAAACCCTGCCAACTGCTGCATTTCTAAGGTTTTTACTATGTATTAAAACAAATCCCGCTTACAAACCCTATAAACTCGCAAACCCTGCTCCTGTTCTAATCCTACGCTCAAAACCCTAGACTGATCTTTAACCCCAAGATCAGATTTTCCCCTAGCTACAAACTCGTAGCTAGTAAACCCTAGTTATTATAAATACTAGAAAACTGCTATTTTAAATCTAACTAGATGGCCTAGTTGCAAAACAGTACAAAATAAAATTAAAAACCCAAGGCCTTAAAAACTATTCTTAGCCTAAATTGAAATAAGTCGGCTTTTTCTATTTTACTTCTCTTTAAGGCTATGCTCCCAAAAATAATGGCGACTGATCTAAAAACTGAAATAAGGTTTTTCCTTTTGACCAAATTGCAACTTCAAATTGCTGAAAAGAATTGTCTCTGATGATCTTCAATTCTCTATGCTTGTTCGTCATTCGATCTAAGTCCTTATGATCGAAATGTGAGCACTTCCTGTTAATGATTTTTCTTTGAGCTCTCTTATTGTTGCTTGTTGTTTTCGATGGATACACTTGCCGGTGATGATGTAGGTGATAATATAGATTATTAAACCCTATAATAACTCTCTGATTTCACATATGTGCTTATCTGATTGCACGTGATTTTGGCTTTGATTATTTCTCTGATTTGTTGAATAGCTTGACTTTAATAAGTATGAGAAAATCTGGAAATGAAAGATGTTGTTTGTGGCCCCTTGAATAAAATCCCTTACGTGATATACATGAATTGTTGGGTTTTCTATTGATTTCCATATATGCCATGTATGATTGCATTCTAGAAAATGATATTAATTGGTTTCCTTTGGCTTTGAAAAATTGAGAAGTTGTTGCCCTGTGATTTTAAAAAGCTTTCCTCAGCATTGAATTCCTTGTGTAATTTCTAGAATGAAATCTTTTTGTGCTTGCACGATTTTAGAAACAAAAATTATGTTTGTTGCCATTCTTTCTGAATATGAATGATCCTAAAAGTATTGCCACTGCTGAAATGATACTTGCCCCTTTTGCTTGACAATTTCAAAAAAAATATTATTCTTGCCAAAAACTGTTTTTCTGGAATTCTGAATCATTAAGAAGTCTTGCCAAAAATATTTGGCGAATTTTAGAAACAAATGAGAATTGCTTCCAAAAAAATGTTTTCCATTGGAAAACTATTTCGGTCAATCTTACCAAAATTCCTGCATATCAAACACAGTTTTGCATAAACCAAAAAAACCTTTCCTGCATATAAAAAAAATGAATCAATTTGTGAGAGTAAAGCATTCCAAAAAAATTGTCCTTTGTTAATTTCCTGAATAATCTGGAAACCATGGAATTGTTAACTTTCTAGAAATTAAAATCCATAAGTCATATAGAAATTTGCCTTGTTCCTTTTTGGACTTGTATAAATATGAAATTAATTTAGTGACTTATATGTACACTCATGTTTTGACGAGTTTTACATAATGAACCGAATTCATTGACTTGAACCAATTACTTGTTTATTTGAGTTGTTTATCCATGCTGGTATGGGTCGCTTCATATGCTTGACTTATGATCTTGGTTGCTACCATACTGCTTTGTACATATGCCAATACTTGAGCCATGATTAAATGTGTAAAATGGTTTGTGCTTTTGGCTTGTTGTAACCTGTTCAACCAGTTTTGTCATTTCAGACTTGCACATTCATACCTGACATGTCTTAGTTGTTCGCACTTTTGCATGCACCTAAATATTTTGCCTTTGAACAGATCTAGATTGAGTTATCTCCGTCACTTCCACTTGCTTTTCTACATGCTGCTTGTTAATGTTTGTTTGAACTTGCTTGTTTACATTGTTGCGCTTCATCACTGTATATATCATATTTGATTTTGCACACTTGTACCCAAGTGTCTTAGCCATGAACTCATTTACACACTCTGGCTTGTGCATGTAAATTTGTCCATTTTGCTACTGTATTTTTAAATTGGCTCAATGTCTTGTGTGAATCTTTATTTGCATATGCGCCAATCTCAATCATTCACCTGTGTCCATTGCATCGACCATTGCTGTATGTACCACCAATGTGCAATGTTATTTGAGACTATCTAGAGCCACGCGGTTGTGTTCACATTTGAACCATGTAGTTATTTCGAGTCGTGTGTACATCTTGACTGTGTATTCATGGATACTTGACCCATGCACTGTGCACGTGTGCCGGGCTTTGCTTGAAAACATCTTGGTATATATATTTATCCAATGCTGACCATTTTACGCCTGCACAGAAATATGTGTATATACATACACATGTATGTGTATACATGTATAGTGCACGTCCAGAGTGTATGTGTATATATACATATAAGCACTTCAGACGATGTCTACCTTGTGGTATTTATAGTGTATCACTGTGAATATCACAAACTGTCTATACATAGATGGATGTCCATATAAATCAGATCAAGTCATGAAAAATGATGAGAAACACACCAAAATTCTGATGCAAATAAATTTTAAAATAAAAATTATATCTGCTAGAATTTAAAATTATATCTATTCCAGATTACTATGTGTGTGTTTCTGTGACTGGTAAGCAAAAGACTGGACTAACCGTGAAGCTTATAGAAGACAAAAGACAAGTGTGTATGAGTGAAACTATATATATTTGTACAATTTTGATTGAAAAGAACTGAGTGCACTATAGTTAGGCAACACTGTATAGAAATAAGTGACTGTATTACTGAATGTTGTAGTGAGGAAACAGTGTATATGAAATTTAGTATGAAATGACATGTATTGTATTACAGTGAGTTGTACAAATAGTGGAGTTATAAATTTTGTATTGTTGAGATGTTGGAATAAAATATTGTATTCAAATAAAATATTGTTTGAATATTTAAATTCTTGTGCAATAGTATTCTATTTAAATATAAATATTATGCTCCTGACTGTGATGTAGTATAACAGTACAATTACAAACACATTTATAATAATAAATATATGTTTTTTATCATCAAATAAAAATCATAGAATTGTTAGATACAACAATATCCCCCTTCTGATGATGACAAACATAAAATAAGATTTTGAATATAATATTATAATGAATGTTTTTGACAGTGAATTATTGTACTCCCCCTATTTGAGTGCTCCCCCTACAACAAAACTCCCCCTAGAAATGTGCATGAGTGAAAATAATAATAATTGAAACTTCAATATTAAAATATTCAAAGAACATCCACTCATCGATCAAAATCTTAACCCATTCTCCCTCTTTTGTTATCATCAAAAGGATACAAAAATTAAAATAGTGATGAAAAAAGACTAAAAATATACTATCACCTTAAGAGGAAGAATGATCATCATTAATCTCAATTAATCAAACAAAAATCATAATATTCTAAGAACTAGTGGCAAATTTCACATTTTAAATGATGGATTTACGATGAAATTTATAAAAATGAGGGAGTTTGAAAAATATGATTCTAATTATTTTCAAATAAGATTTTTAAAAAATGAACACAAAAACATTGACGGATATGGACTACTGTTATAAATTCAACTTAAATGAAAAAAAAATCTAATAATCACAAATCCCAATAGCTATCAATCGAAAAACCATAATATTTCATAAAATATTAACACATTTCACAGATTAGAAAAATGGATTGATAGGCTGCTTTTTACATTCCATGGATAATTTCATATAAAAAAATATTTGTAGCAAATTATTTCCTTTTCTTTTTGTGAAAATGAGGCACACATCCCTAAAACCAAACATAATTAGGCTCACATCCCTCCCTACTTTTCAATGCAAACCCGGTCCCTCATTTTAAAAGTTCCACCTTTTACGTTTTTCTGTCCAAAAAAAATCGTAGTTAGGTAAAAAAAAATTCTTTAAAATTCTGGAAATATTCCCGGAGGTCCATGAAAAAAAAGTTGCATACATGTATGCAACTTTTGCCAGTAGTTGCATACATGTATGAAAATATCTGAATACACATGCACTAAAATGTGCACGCCTACTGAATAATTACATACAAGTATGCAATTATTCAGACATAACTCCATACTTGGATGCAAGAATGTTTTGTAAAACTGAGGCATGACAATATTTGTACTTATATGTATTTTTATATGTATAACTGCATAAAAGTATGTAGATATGTAATGCTACATGTTATATATGCAGAAATTGAATTGTTGCATGAAAACATGCACGTATTTCATGAAATCTGCCTACATGTATGCATGTATGCAGCTGTTTGATGCAGAAAATGAAATAGATGCATACTTGTATGCAACTATTTTGAAATAAGTGCAATTTTCGATGCATTTTACTGCATTTAGCTGTTTTTCTGTTTTTAACGTAATTTTTGATTATGTTTCCACCCGAATTTTTGCATGTACTTCTTTTATTTGAATATGAATTTACGTTTTTTTATATTTTTTTAATGAATTTTTGAAAAATAGAGATGTATTTTATAATAAGTTTATGTAACAACCCGAAAATCTGGGCCAGTTTAAAATTTTTATTTTGGCAATTTTAGCGAATTTTGATTATTTAAAATGAATTATTTCAAATAATATTGACGAGAAATTTATTTTGAATATATTTAGAACGTGTATATTATATACGTCGTCGTTAGAATATAAATATTTATATATAATTATAAATAGAATTGAAAATGGCGCTGTAGTTCGATAATTCGATTTCAAACTTCAATTGAACATACCGGGTGCAAAACAAACCAGAATTTAGTGAAACCAAAAACATTAGGATCTAATTGATAATATCTTTCCAACGAATCCGACAAATCGAAATTTCATAGCGGGAATCAAAAGATATGTCCAGTTGAAAATTCTGAATAGTCGCTATGGAATTCAGGCCCTTAAAAATGGGAATTTTGCAAACGACCTCGGATTTCGACGAAACCAGTTTTGTTGGATCCGCAGTGTCAGATTATTGCTAGGTTTCAAATTTCATAATTTTTCGAATCAATATGTGAGCGTGGCAAAGAAAAACGCGTTTAACCAGTTTCAGTTGATTTTAATCGACTGGAAAATGGCCATTTTTCCAGCGGTCTCAGAATTCGACGAAACTAGTTTTGTTAGGACCGTATCGTCAATACGAAGCTAGAAAATATTATTCGAGAATTTTTAGAGTTAGTTTGTGACCCCGGTAATTTGAAATGTACGTTTAAAATTCAATATAATGATTTAAATGTCAATTTAAATGGAAACTGATCGAAACGATGGAATTGGCTTACGAGACATATCCCATTGTGTTCGGAATGGGGGTAATTAGCTAGGGGCGTCAGTCATTGGGTTCGATTTGGGGTTCGAAAGAAAAATGTAATTAACTAGGAATTAAATTAATATAATATTAAATATAAGGAGTATAAAGGTCCAAGTTTTGGCCTAAAACCTAATAACCAACAGGAGCCGCCATCTAAAGCGATGAAGGGCGGAAAACGCTCAGATTTTAGATCCTCAACAATTTTCTATCCGTCCAATTGTTTTCGAAACATCCTGAAGGAAATCGAAGCCCTCCCTTAGCTTGATAATACAAATGGTCGAGATCTGATTTTACTTCGTGGTTTGCTCGATATTGGCTTTCAAATGTGCCGCGGTTGGAGGAGAATTCGTGATGCTTGGAACCACCGAAGGTGGCGCCGCCACCGGCGTGGGGCGAGGGCGGACTGGGCTTAACGGCGGCGGTAGTGGATCGGCCTCCAAGGCGATGATGTGGCAGCTCTGGTTCGAGGTCCGACGATCTCCTGGTGGCGCGTAGGTGCATGGCGTGGTGGATGATGATCGGATTCCGGCGGTTCTGGTGAGGAGCAAGGCGAATCCCTACATTGCGAGCAAATGGGTTTGGCTATTCGGCAATTACAGTATTGAACTATGAAGAACAACAGTGAGTTTCTATGAATTTTAGTTTAACAATAAAAACTGGTTTTTACATGTGTAGAAAAATACGAATATACATTGTTTGTTTTTGAAAATAAAATATACATCCTTTGTTTTTGAAAAGTAAAATTTGCATGGCTTAGAAAACATAATTTTGAAATGATTTTAAATATATCACAAAGTTTTGAATATATACCTCGCAAAGTTTTGAATATGTATATATCACAAGGTTTTGAAAAAAAATATAGGAATGTTTTGAAAATATATATCGTATGATTTTTATATATTGAACATCAAAGTAAAAATGTGATTTTTATATATTGAACATTAAAGTAAAAATGTGATTTTTATATATTGAACATCAAAGTAAAAATGTGATTTTTATATATTGAACATCAAAGTAAAAATGTGATTTTTATATATTGAACATCAAAGTAAAAATGTGATTTTTATATATTGAACATCAAAGTAAAAATGTGATTTTTATATATTGAACATCAAAGTAAAAATGTGATTTTTATATATTGAACATCAAAGTAAAAATGTGATTTTTATATATTGAACATCAAAGTAAAAATGTGATTTTTACATATTGAACATCAAAGTAAAAATGTGATTTTTACATATTGAACATCAAAGTAAAAATGTGATTTTTACATATTGAACATCAAAGTAAAAATGTGATTTTTACATATATATTGAACATCAAAGTAAAAATGTGATTTTTATATATTGAACATCAAAGTAAAAATGTGATTTTTATATATTGAACATCAAAGTAAAAATGTGATTTTTATATATTGAACATCAAAGTAAAAATGTGATTTTTATATATTGAACATCAAAGTAAAAATGTGATTTTTATATATTGAACATCAAAGTAAAAATGTGATTTTTATATATTGAACATCAAAGTAAAAATGTGATTTTTATATATTGAATAACGAAGTAAAAATTCGATTTTACATATGTAGTGAAAGCGGACAACGAAGGTGACAAAAGGGCGAGAATGAAGAAGATTTATATCAATGAAGTGTCGTGAAGTTGGATAGCTATCGGTGAGAATTTCTCACCTTTCAATTTCTTTTTCTAATTATATATATATACTAGGATGCAGACGGTGTTTAGTAGCACCCGACACAATCGTCCACAGACCATAGACTTGTTTGTTTGGTTGCATAGATTAGTTAGATGATTTGATTTGAAATTGAATTGTTTGGTGAAATGAATGGATTGATTGATGTGTGAATGGCGTGGGCCTTCACTAGACCGGGGATAAGGCTAGGCCTCGTCCCGTTTCTAGTATCGTGCCGTTATGCCGCCGAAATTTTCTAAAAAAAAAAGTTAGAAAATAAAAATATCATTTTATTTAAAGAATGAACTGAATAGAAATTCATATGTTAAAATAAAATGTTTTATCGTTAAAAATATATAATTTTTAACGTGAATATGAATATAGTGAATGTGAATAAATAAATATTCATTTACAAACCGGACGGTTTGTTTATGTACACCTATTTGAAAGACATTGATTGGGACGATAAATTTCACACATCGCCCAACTGCACAACTAAAATCTGTGTTTGATTGTTCGAAACCCCACACGGGTGTTGGGTTGAAATTTGAAGTTCACTCATCCTGATTGATTAAATATGTCGATCGATAGATTGACAGGCTGTTATAAGCGTTAAATATCTATATTTGATGCTTATACAGTGTAGTGCACTTTGGTTGATGGTTGATTATTTTTCAATGCTATTATATGCGTGTGATGTATGGAAATCCATATAATTAATTTTATATGGTGATTGATTGGGCCTCATTCCAATTTAGAAAATAAAGAATGATATAAATAAAGGTTCATGTGTTGACAGTGCTCATCCATTGAGATTGGTCATGTGTTGAACGAAATATCTTAGTAATAAAATTTACATCTTTATCAATATAAAATAAAGGTTCATGTGTTGACAGTACTCATCCATTGAGATTGGTCATGTGTTGAACGAAATATTTTAGTAATAAAATTTACATCTTTATCAATATAAAATAAAGGTTCATGTGTTGACAGTACTCATCCATTGAGATTGGTCATGTGTTGAACGAAATGTTTTGATAATAACAACTATTTTGAAAAAGAAATATTTGAAATAAAATATTTGAAATTAGAAATATATGAAGCCGTGTTGATTAGATTGACGCCATTTTGACATGAACGATATTTATATCGATTTTATTCATTTTGAAATGAATTGAATTAAAAACGATTTCGAAATGAATTGAATTAAAAATGATTTCGAAGTGAATTGAATTGAAAACGATTTCGAAATGAATTGAATTAAAAACGATTTCGAAATGAATTGAATTAAAAACGATTTCGAAATGAATTGAATTGAAAACGATTTCGAAATGAATTGAATTGAAAGCGAATTGAAATGAATTCAAATTGAGTTGAAATTTGAATTGAATAGAAATGAATTTTAAAACGAATTTATAAAGAAGAACTCAATTTTGATTTAAATTGAAAAGGAAGTTGAAATTGCTTTTGAAACGAATTTAAAACTATTTATATAATTCGTTTTAAATAGAAATCGACGAAATATATATTATATATATTATATATATAATATAATGGCCTGAATAGAATGCGCCGCGCCGCGGCAGTTCGCGAATTTCGACCATTTATTTCAAACGGACATTACGGGAGATCCGACCGTCGGATTCTCCTAAAACCGGAACCGTTGGGTTCGTATCGAAAAGAGCTTTCTAACGAATATTAGAAATTTGAAATCTAACGGTTGGATTTGGAGGCACGTCCAAATCAAATTTGAAAAAGGTCGCTGTAAGTGCAGTTCGATGGCCATTGATGGAAATCGACTGTACGGGCCTTGATAAAATTATTAAAAATAATAATAAATTGTGTAAAATCATAAGAAATGATTTGGGAAAAATTGGGATGAAAAACTCCATATTTGAAAAGATAAAAATAGATTTTTATCGAAATGAACTAGTTGAACTAGAATTATAATTCTATTTATTTTTAAATAAATAAATTGAATTTAAAAAGGGTTTTAAAAATAACCAGAATTTCCAATGATTGCATTGGAATGGATTTGAATCGAAATTGTCTTCGGAATATTTCGATGTTGGAATTCGTGATTATACGGGTGTTGTTATGGAAATTTGAAAGATATATATTTATATCGTTATTTGCAATACGACATTTGTTAATCGTAGAATTTGATATTGAATATAAGCCGATATATTTTCTATTCAGGGCCTTGTATTGAATATCAAATGTGATTTGGGTTTGTCGTGAATGGTGTCTTCATTAACACTGTTCTTGAACCCTGTTGAGAAAAGATTAAATCTTTTTATTTAGATTTAATGAAGTGTACCAATTAAATAATATTTAATTGGAATTGAATTGATATTGATTTTTGGGTTTATCGTGAACAGTGTTTTTAAATAACACTTGTTCTTTAACCCGATAATTAATGGAATGATATTTTGGGTTTATCGTGAACAGTGTTTTTAAATAACACTTGTTCTTTAACCCGATAATTAATGGAATGATATTTTGGGTTTATCGTGAACAGTGTTTTTAAATAACACTTGTTCTTTAACCCGATAATTAATGGAATGTGATTTTGGGTTTATCGTGAACCGTGTTTTAAATGACACTGATTCTTTAACCCAGTCGAAGATTAAAACTAAGTGGAGTTTTAATGAATCTTTAATTAGATTGAAATGATCGAAAATGGAGTATCACCAGTTTTGCTCCAGGCGATAGTTAAATCTTTAATTAGATTTGAACGTGAAATGGTAATTGAATTTACCGATAACACTGTGGTGTTAGATATGAAGTATTACCAGTTTTACTTCATGGGATGAATAGGTTGGGATTGGGAAATTAAAACAAATAATTACTTCGGTAAGGTTCGTTAATCCCGACTAATTGAATCGAAATTCAAAAGGATAGATTAAAGAATAAATATAAAGAATTTATCTTGGATAAAATTAATGGGAATCTTTCCCTATGAATGTGAAATTTAGAAACTAACTATCGGTTAGCCAAGCAGAATGGTTTTCTGGATATTGATCTGATGTTGGTTTCGGCCTTCGGGGTTAATATTTGGGGAATTATTCTCTTGATTAATTTACGGTTAGTGACTGATGAATTGGAATGAGGCGTATGTTGTGTTTGTGTAACACTTATTTAAATATACGCGAGTTATTCGGAAAGACCGGGTTTATCCCATTCTGAATAACTGATACGACGATAAGTCGAAGATGAAGACGGTGGTCGAAGACCAGAAGTCTTCACGTCGTTTGGGTGATTACTGATGATCTTGATTAGGCTGTACACCCAAGAAGATGGAAACAGTTGGTGATCGTCTAGACGTACTTGGAGATCGATGGATATGCGGGGTACTAGGTGCCTCCGGTTTCGTTCAGACCCAGAACGGACTTGTAAATGGACTGTGTGTCTGACATTGGATTTTAGTCCGTGTGATTGATCTCCATTAAATATATATCTGTTTGGCAGCGGAGAATTTATTCTCTTGCTTAACGCCCTTCTCTGAGACGTACGAGCTCAGGGGTTATATATTGATGGATATCAAACGCATGGAGTGAATTGCCTGTGTGGCATGCCTAAGTGGCAATTGATCGAGGCTTCTGTTGAAAAGCAAAGTCTTGTGGTGATGATCAAAGCACGGCCTTTGTGGCGTTGCTTTGTGTAACGTTTACTTCGCGAGTATCACACCCGGTGTGAACCAAAAACGGGAGACGGACCTCAGGGAGGGCATGCGTTTCCTTCTAGCTAAAAAGTGGCGTCAGTGGTTTTACATGCCCTGACGAGTTTGACTTATGTGGTTGTTGCTGTTGCGAGGCGCCTCGGATTGATCGGTCGTTCTCGAACCGATGGAGTCATTTAGTTGGCTCACTTACGCCCCAAAGGGCGGCGAAACGCATGTTCAGGGTTTAAGTTTAATCCACATTGGTGGACCGGCCCTGTCGCTCCAAGGGTCGATGCGTTCTGATCCTGAGACTCGGGCTAGACAGTCTCAAATCGGTTGAGGACTATCTTTTGCCTCGGTTCATAGATGGAAACCCAATTTCCAAATACGTGACTTTGCGATTTTGATTGTATAACCTATATATGGCGACATAGTGGTATGGGGCATTCATGCCGCCTATGATTGATACTTATGATTTGAAGTTGTTTTATACACTATGCACTTATAGTAGTATCAAATGATTTGTTATAAACGTACTAAGCATGTTTGGCTATTATAAGGGAAAACCCTATCCTCGGCTGCGTTGCATTGTGTGATGGGACCTGGGTCTTATAATAGCTTCATTTTTAGAAAAGCATTGCACTGTTTACTTATATGCACTGGTGTTCTTGGGAGGAAACCCGTTCCGTGTTATACGGCGTGGTCCCTTGATTTACCTAACTTTAAAATAAAGATTAACTGTTTTAGTTCTCACACCAGTCACATGACTGACCTGGAGTTTATTGTTTTAACCTAAACTCTGGGTGCCCCTATTTTGACACGGGCAGCTAGTAGTTTTGGTTTTGCAGATTTATATTCACAGGATCCTGGTTTACAGCTGGAATGATATCCGGAAAGCTTTGTATCCGTATATCTCATTCTAGTTGTGTATTGTATTATTTTTCCGCTGCTATGTATTTAAATGTAATTTAAATCTCTGATATTTCTGTGTAATATTCATTTATACTCTGTATATTCTTGTAATCTGATGCATTGTTGTAATATACAATGAAATGTTCTTCTGTATGAGTTCTGTTGTGGCTTGTTCTCGAACTATCCGACGCTTTCCTTTACTGGGAAGTTACGGGTTTTTATAGTTGGTATCAGAGCTTTGGTTTACAAAGCTCAGAGAACAAGGCACATTAGAACCATACGAAAGAATTCATCAGATGTTGGATTAGTAACATCCAATGGGAATGACTCGTTAGAGATAGGATCAGTAGTATCCTAGGACGAGTGTGAAGAGTATATTTTTAAAATGAAACAAATTTTGTTTTGAAAATTTAAATCAACTATTCATATTTTATTATTTGTTTATATTGATTTTGGACAATTCAGTATATAAAGAATTTGCATATACGCCTTGCAAACGTATATTCAAAATTTTAATATATTGGATAGATATAGAATCACATTCTAGTCGCACGAACCTGATTCTGATGATTGACGCGTCATCATTAGTAATTATTTTCGTGTTTCGAAGATGTGATATCTATATATTTCCATTAGACTGGTGTGAGAACCAAAACTTATATAGTTAGAATACACTGTTGTGAATTGGCATCAAAAACATGATTTTCTTTATATGTAGTAAAATTATCAATTTGAAACGTTAAAGTCACTAATTGATTGTTGTTTGTGTTGTTTGTTTATTTGTTTGATAATTTTGAACCATTATGCCTAACTGAATCAAATATTGAATTATATTGAAATTTGGTCGCATATGCTTGCATATACATATACTTATATTGAACAGGTCATAGCAAGGAGGCTAGAGCCAGAGAATAAAATTTGTTTGCCCGACAAATAGGTACATGTTTACTACATAATTTACTGTTTTGTTTGGGTGATGATGATTTTATGAGCCTATTGGCTAGCCGCTTGGCTTTTTCTTTTTCTTTTTGAGATCTGAAGGACCGGGGAAGCTATTTGAAATTCCCCGATGCTCCCGGTGCAGGGGAGGTTATGGCGAAATTTTTCGAAAATTTAGGGTGTTAGCCAAATTTTTGAAATTTTGGAAAATTCTCAGAAACTAAAGAGTTGGGGAATGAAAGCCAGATCAAACGTAGAGTTGAATGATCAAACCACTTCCGACTTTGTTCCTTTTCGGGGACGAAAAGTTTTAAGTGGGGGAGATTGTAACAACCCGAAAATCTGGGCCAGTTTAAAATTTTTATTTTGGCAATTTTAGCGAATTTTGATTATTTAAAATGAATTATTTTAAATAATATCGACGAGAAATTTATTTTGAATATATTTAGAACGTGTATATTATATACGTCGTCGTTAGAATATAAATATTTATATATAATTATAAATAGAACTGAAAATGGCGCGGTAGTTCGATAATTCGATTTCAAACTTCAATTGAACATACCGGGTGCAAAACAAACCGGAATTTAGTGAAACCAAAAACATTAGGATCTAATTGATAATATCTTTCCAACGAATCCGACAAATCGAAATTTCATAGCGGGAATCAAAAGATATGTCCAGTTGAAAATTCTGAACAGTCGCTATGGAATTCAGGCCCTTAAAAATGGGAATTTTGCAAACGACCTCGGATTTCGACGAAACCAGTTTTGTTGGATCCGCAGTGTCAGATTATTGCTAGGTTTCAAATTTCATAATTTTTTGAATCAATATGTGAGCGTGGCAAAGGAAAACGCGTTTAACCAGTTTCAGTTGATTTTAATCGACTGGAAAATGGCCATTTTTCCAACGGTCTCAGAATTCGACGAAACTAGTTTTGTTAGGACCGTATCGTCAATAGGAAGCTAGAAAATATTTTTCGAGAATTTTTAGAGTTAGTATGTGACCCCGGTAATTTGAAATGTACGTTTAAAATTCAATATAATGATTTAAATGTCAATTTAAATGGAAACTGATCGAAACGATGGAATTGGCTTACGAGACATATCCCATTGTGTTCGGAATGGGGGTAATTAGCTAGGGGCGTCAGTCATTGGGTTCGATTTGGGGTTCGAAAGAAAAATGTAATTAACTAGGAATTAAATTAATATAATATTAAATATAAGGGGTATAAAGGTCCAAGTTTTGGCCTAAAACCTAATAACCAACAGGAGCCGCCATCTAAAGCGATGAAGGGCGGAAAACGCTCAGATTTTAGATCCTCAACAATTTTCTATCCGTCCAATTGTTTTCGAAACTTCCTGAAGGAAATCGAAGCCCTCCCTTAGCTTGATAATACAAATGGTCGAGATCTGATTTTACTTCGTGGTTTGCTCGATATTGGCTTTCAAATGTGCCGCGGTTGGAGGAGAATTCGTGACGCTTGGAACCACCGAAGGTGGCGCCGCCACCGGCGTGGGGCGAGGGCGGACTGGGCTTAACGGCGGCGGTAGTGGATTGGCCTCCAAGGCGATGATGTGGCAGCTCTGGTTCGAGGTCCGATGATCTCCTGGTGGCGCGTAGGTGCATGGCGTGGTGGATGATGATCGGATTCCGGCTGTTCTGGTGAGGCGCAAGGCGAATCCCTACATTGCGAGCAAATGGGTTTGGCTATTCGGCAATTACAGTATTGAACTATGAAGAACAACAGTGAGTTTCTATGAATTTTAGTTTAACAATAAAAACTGGTTTTTACATGTGTAGAAAAATACGAATATACATTGTTTGTTTTTGAAAATAAAATATACATCCTTTGTTTTTGAAAAGTAAAATTTGCATGGCTTAGAAAACATAATTTTGAAATGATTTTTAATATATCACAAAGTTTTGAATATATACCTCGCAAAGTTTTGAATATGTATATATCACAAGGTTTTGAAAAAAAAATATAGGAATGTTTTGAAAATATATATCGTATGATTTTTATATATTGAACATCAAAGTAAAAATGTGATTTTTATATATTGAACATCAAAGTAAAAATGTGATTTTTATATATTGAACATCAAAGTAAAAATGTGATTTTTATATATTGAACATCAAAGTAAAAATGTGATTTTTATATATGGAACATCAAAGTAAAAATGTGATTTTTATATATTGAACATCAAAGTAAAAATGTGATTTTTATATATTGAACATCAAAGTAAAATGTGATTTTTATATATTGAACATCAAAGTAAAAATGTGATTTTTATATATTGAACATCAAAGTAAAAATGTGATTTTTATATATTGAACATCAAAGTAAAAATGTGATTTTTATATATTGAATAACGAAGTAAAAATTCGATTTTACATATGTAGTGAAAGCGGACAACGAAGGTGACAAAAGGGCGAGAACGAAGAAGATTTATATCAATGAAGTGTCGTGAAGTTGGATAACTATCGGTGAGAATTTCTCACCTTTCAATTTCTTTTTCTAATTATATATATACTAGGATGCAGACGGTGTTTAGTAGCACCCGACACAATCGTCCACAGACCATGGACTTGTTTGTTTGGTTGCATAGATTAGTTAGATGATTTGATTTGAAATTGAATTGTTTGGTGAAATGAATGGATTGATTGATGTGTGAATGGCGTGGGCCTTCACTAGACCGGGGATAAGGCTAGGCCTCGTCCCGTTTCTAGTATCGTGCCGTTATGCCGCCGAAATTTTCTAAAAAAAAAAAGTTAGCAAATAAAAATATCATTTTATTTAAAGAATGAACTGAATAGAAATTCATATGTTAAAATAAAATGTTTTATCGTTAAAAATATATAATTTTTAACGTGAATATGAATATAGTGAATGTGAATAAATAAATATTCATTTACAAACCGGACGGTTTGTTTATGTACACCTATTTGAAAGACATTGATTGGGACGATAAATTTCACACATCGCCCAACTACACAACTAAAATCTGTGTTTGATTGTTCGAAACCCCACACGGGTGTTGGGATGAAATTTGAAGTTCACTCATCCTGATTGATTAAATATGTCGATCGATAGATTGACAGGCTGTTATAAGCGTTAAATATCCATATTTGATGCTTATACAGTGTAGTGCACTTTGGTTGATGGTTGATTATTTTTCAATGCTATTATATGCGTGTGATGTATGGAAATCCATATAATTAATTTTATATGGTGATTGATTGGGCCTCATTCCAATTTAGAAAATAAAGAATGATGTAAAATAAAGGTTCATGTGTTGACAGTACTCATCCATTGAGATTGGTCATGTGTTGAACGAAATATCTTAGTAATAAAATTTACATCTTTATCAATATAAAATAAAGGTTCAAGTGTTGACAGTACTCATCCATTGAGATTGGTCATGTGTTGAACGAAATATTTTAGTAATAAAATTTACATCTTTATCAATATAAAATAAAGGTTCATGTGTTGACAGTACTCATCCATTGAGATTGGTCATGTGTTGAACGAAATGTTTTGATAATAACAACTATTTTGAAAAAGAAATATTTGAAATAAAATATTTGAAATTAGAAATATATGAAGCCGTGTTGATTAGATTGACGCCATTTTGACGTGAACGATATTTATATCAATTTTATTCATTTTGAAATGAATTGAATTAAAAACGATTTTGAAATGAATTGAATTAAAAACGATTTCGAAATGAATTGAATTGAAAACGATTTCGAAATGAATTGAATTAAAAACGATTTCGAAATGAATTGAATTAAAAACGATTTCGAAATGAATTGAATTGAAAACGATTTCGAAATGAATTGAATTGAAAGCGAATTGAAATGAATTCAAATTAAATTGAAATTTGAATTGAATAGAAATGAATTTTAAAACGAATTTATAAAGAAGAACTCAATTTTGATTTAAATTGAAAAGGAAGTTGAAATTGCTTTTGAAACGAATTTAAAACTATTTATATAATTCGTTTTAAATAGAAATCGACGAAATATATATTATATATATTATATATATATAATATAATGGCCTGAATAGAACGCGCCGCGCCGCGGCAGTTCGCGAATTTCGACCATTTATTTCAAACGGACATTACGGGAGATCCGACCGTCGGATTCTCCTAAAACCGGAACCGTTGGGTTCGTATCGAAAAGAGCTTTCTAACGAATATTAGAAATTTGAAATCTAACGGTTAGATTTGGAGGCACGTCCAAATCAAATTTGAAAAAGGTCGTTGTAAGTGCAGTTCGATGGCCATTGATGGAAATCGACTGTACGGGCCTTGATAAAATTATTAAAAATAATAATAAATTGTGTAAAATCATAAGAAATGATTTGGGAAAAATTGGGATGAAAAACTCCATATTTGAAAAGATAAAAATAGATTTTTATCGAAATGAACTAGTTAAACTAGAATTATAATTCTATTTATTTTTAAATAAATAAATTGAATTTAAAAAGGGTTTTAAAAATAACCAGAATTTCCAATGATTGCATTGGAATGGATTTGAATCGAAATTGTCTTCGGAATATTTCAATGTTGGAATTCGTGATTATACGGGTGTTGTTATGGAAATTTGAAAGATATATATTTATATCGTTATTTGCAATACGACATTTGTTAATCGTAGAATTTGATATTGAATATAAGCCGATATATTTTCTATTCAGGGCCTTGTATTGAATATCAAATGTGATTTGGGTTTGTCGTGAATGGTGTCTTCATTAACACTGTTCTTGAACCCTGTTGAGAAAAGATTAAATCTTTTTATTTAGATTTAATGAAGTGTACCAATTAAATAATATTTAATTGGAATTGAATTGATATTGATTTTTGGGTTTATCGTGAACAGTGTTTTTAAATAACACTTGTTCTTTAACCCGATAATTAATGGAATGATATTTTGGGTTTATCGTGAACAATGTTTTTAAATAACACTTGTTCTTTAACCCGATAATTAATGGAATGATATTTTGGGTTTATCGTGAACAGTATTTTTAAATAACACTTGTTCTTTAACCCGATAATTAATGGAATGTGATTTTGGGTTTATCGTGAACCGTGTTTTAAATGACACTGATTCTTTAACCCAGTCGAAGATTAAAACTAAGTGGAGTTTTAATGAATCTTTAATTAGATTGAAATGATCGAAAATGGAGTATCACCAGTTTTGCTCCAGGCGATAGTTAAATCTTTAATTATATTTGAACGTGAAATGGTAATTGAATTTACCGATAACACTGTGGTGTTAGATATGAAGTATTACCAGTTTTACTTCATGGGATGAATAGGTTGGGATTGGGAAATTAAAACAAATGATTACTTCAGTAAGGTTCGTTAATCCCGACTAGTTGAATCGAAATTCAAAAGGATAGATTAAAGAATAAATATAAAGAATTTATCTTGGATAAAAATAATGGTAATCTTTCCCTATGAATGTGAAATTTAGAAACTAACTGTCGGTTAGCCAAGCAGAATGGTTTTCTGGATATTGATCTGATGTTGGTTTCGGCCTTCGGGGTTAATATTTGGGGAATTATTCTCTTGATTAATTTACGGTTAGTGACTGATGAATTGGTATGAGGCGTATGTTGTGTTTGTGTAACACTTATTTAAATATACGCGAGTTATTCGGAAAGACCGGGTTTATCCCATTCTGAATAACTGATACGACGATAAGTCGAAGATGAAGACGGTGGTCGAAGACCAGAAGTCTTCACGTCGTTTGGGTGATTACTGATGATCTTGATTGGGCTGTACACCCAAGAAGATGGAAACAGTTGGTGATCGTCCAGACGTACTTGGAGATCGATGGATATGCGGGGTACTAGGTGCCTCCGGTTTCGTTCAGACCCAGAACGGACTTGTAAATGGACTGTGTGTCTGACATTGGATTTTTGTCCGTGTGATTGATCTCCATTAAATATATATCTGTTTGGCGGCGGAGAATTTATTCTCTTGCTTAACGCCCTTCTCTGAGACGTACGAGCTCAGGGGTTATATATTGATGGATATCAAACGCATGGAGTGAATTGCCTGTGTGGCATGCCTAAGTGGCAATTGATCGAGGCTTCTGTTGAAAAGCAAAGTCTTGTGGTGATGATCAAAGCACGGCCTTTGTGGCGTAGCTTTGTGTAACGTTTACTTCGCGAGTATCACACCTGGTGTGAACCAAAAACGGGAAACGGACCTCAGGGAGGGCATGCGTTTCCTTCTAGCTAAAAAGTGGCGTCAGTGGTTTTACATGCCCGGACGAGTTTGACTTATGTGGTTGTTGCTGTTGCGAGGCGCCTCGGATTGATCGGTCGTTCTTGAACCGATGGAGTCATTTAGTTGGCTCACTTACGCCCCAAAGTGCGGCGAAACGCATGTTCAGGGTTTAAGTTTAATTCACATCGGTGGACCGGCCCTGTCGCTCCAAGGGTCGATGCGTTCTGATCCTGAGACTCGGGCTAGACAGTCTCGAATCGGTTGAGGACTATCTTTTGCCTCGGTTCATAGATGGAAACCCAATTTCCAAATACGTGACTTTGCGATTTTGATTGTATAACCTATATATGGCGACATAGTGGTATGGGGCATTCATGCCGCCTATGATTGATACTTATGATTTGAAGTTGTTTTATACACTATGCACTTATAGTAGTATCAAATGATTTGTTTTAAACGTACTAAGCTTGTTTGGCTATTATAAGGGAAAACCCTATCCTCGACTGCGTTGCATTGTGTGATGGGACCTGGGTCTTATAATAGCTTCATTTTTAGAAAAGCATTGCGCTGTTTACTTATATGCACTGGTGTTCTTGGGAGGAAACCCGTTCCGTGTTATACGGGGTGGTCCCTTGATTTACCTAACTTTAAAATAAAGATTAACTGTTTTAGTTCTCACACCAGTCACATGACTGACCTGGAGTTTATTGTTTTAACCTAAACTCTGGGTGCCCCTATTTTGACACGGGCAGCTAGTAGTTTTGGTTTTGCAGATTTATATTCACAGGATCCTGGTTTACAGCTGGAACGATATCCGGAAAGCTTTGTATCCGTATATCTCATTCTAGTTGTGTATTGTATTATTTTTCCGCTGCTATGTATTTAAATGTAATTTATATCTCTGATATTTCTATGTAATATTCATTTATACTCTGTATATTCTTGTAATCTGATGCATTGTTGTAATATACAATGAAATGTTCTTCTGTATGAGTTCTGTTGTGGCTTGTTCTCGAACTATCCGACGCTTTCCTTTATGGGGAAGTTACGGGTTTTTACAGTTTATTGTTGGACCAGAGCCTAATTTTGAAACTTAATAGGGACCTGTGCCAAATGGACCCTTTCTATTTCTTTTTATTTAAGAGCACACTGACTACACATAACCAGATCTTGGATTTTTAAATGTGGTCAGTTGCAGCTTAAAAAAAGTAATCTCATAACCATGCATAACCAGAGCTTGAATTTTTAAATAATGTTAGAGAAACACTTATGAATATTATATTTTTATTATTTTCTGTTCCAAAAGAAAGACTCCTCAACATATAAAACCAATATGGATGATGAAAATATGGTAGGTACAGAAATGGTTGTGAAATAAATTTCTAAATTATTCATGTTATAAGATATGCTCAACTATACTGGGATTCTTGAAAATTTCAATTATCACTAATTCTAAAAAGTAATATAATCACAATTCCATCGCAAATATTCCCAATTATATTCAAGATGATTTTTAAAAAAATATTAAACTCTCTATATTAATAAAAAATCATGAAGGATGGTAGAATAATGGTAGATAAGAGAGATATTCGTGAAATAACCACCAATTCAAAGATATTATAATAAATATTCAATCACCATGAAAAAATAAATAAAATCTGCTCTTTTTGTGAAATATACTGTAGTCATAGCTCATCATAGTTTCAAACTTTGATAATAATTTTGATGATTTCTAAATACAGTTCAATTTTGTTATTAATTTCAATTTCTGAATAAATTATCAGTAAATGATTTTAAAATTAAAAAGTCAATTACAAAAGGGAATTCAAAAAGATCTATTCAAGACAAGAGGAATTTAAAAGATCCATACAAGATAAAGATCAGAATAATAAAATCAAAACATATAAGAAGAAAAATATAATACACTTCTGATATCACTTGTTGTCTCTGCCAACGAGGATTTTAATACCACCCTGGTGGCTAAAAAAGATATCTCAGACAACATTATCCAATCAACAAGCCTAAGTAAATCAATCAAACAATTCAGATTCATTTTTCAGAGTAGCAAGATAAATTCAGGACAAGTTTCACAAAAAAGTTTTCAAAAAACTTACAACAAGTCTAAGAAGACATATAATGATCCAAGATTTAAAGAAGTGGTTTATTTAAAATCACTTGAAGGAATGTGAAAACTTCAAGATTCAATGAATCGTTCACACAAGGTTATTAGTACCAAAGCCAAGGAATGTGTGAAATTCAAGATATTAAACAATATTAAAATGATTTCAAACAAAACAATATCTAAGTAAATGATCTTGATTTCAAAATGAATATCAGGATGTAGCACGAGAAAGATTTTCAATTAAGAGTAGTTAAGTCAATCAGAAACTATTTGAACCATTTATCAGAGTAGCAGATGATATCAAAACAAGTAGTTATCTAAAAAACATTTTCAAAGAGATTTCTTATATCAGAGCAGCACAATAGTCAATTTCAAAGCAGACTTTTCAAGATATACCTAATAGTCTAAGATGATTCATGATCCAAGATTAAAATTATAGTTTATTTGAAATCAAATGAAGGAAAATGAAAATCTCAAGATTCAGTGAATCGATCACACCGGATTATAATTTTCAAATCCAAGATTTGTGTGAGATTAAAGAAATCAACAATTTCAAATGATTTCAAATAATTAAATATTTAAACCAAAAATGATCACGAATAAAAAGAATTTCTTGGCTCCGATACCATTAAGCCAAATGTTTTTCAAATCAGAAATACCCAAGCCAATCTAAAAAACAATGAAATTATCATAACTGAAAAATAGCAGTGTGCTGTAATGAGTATAAATTTTCAAGCCTTTCCAAGATGAATTATAAGAAGCTCAAAACAATAGAGGTGTGTGAAATTCCATTAATTTTTAAGATCTTCAAAAAAATTAGAATTCAAATAAATAGTGTTCAAGATACAACAAGAATGCTTCAGCAGCGTTAGGAATTCATAAATAAGAAAACAAACTTCAAACTAATTGCAGACATTTACATGTTTAAATTCAAGATCTGTATATTATTAAAACATCAGAGTTTTATACAAATGAATCGAATTTCCAAAAGATCATGAATTCTGCAATTTGAAGTTAGGAAAGCCCAGAAGAAAAAAAATTAGTTATGTCAAATCAAACCAGAATATTGAAAATAAAATAAACAGAAGGGGTAAAAGGAGCAATAATCAAAGAAAATAAAATAGGGAACATTAACATAGATAAGTTTAGAGACCATACCAGATTTACAGTAAACATTATGGATCTCCAACTCAATAATCTTGGCTAAGAAACTCTGAATGATATAGAAATGTGGAACAACTTAAATTCGTTTTATCTTTTCCAAAGTAGTTCCTCAGCCTTCTTTGGTACCTAACAGTTTAGGGGATCGAGTGGTCCAACAAAATAACTCTGAAATGTGTTCACAACTTTTGGTACCCAAAGCTGCTTGTATAACAAACCATTTGAATTTGTTTTTGTACCATTAGGAACCCCGAACTATTTGAATTTAACTGAACTCATTTTAATCCCATTTGGGATCCAAGATTGTTTAAATGGTTTGTTACCAAATAAATTCTTATTTCATTCATGATTTAAATTTCCTTTGAAATTATCAGAGTTTGAATTTTCAAAACGAAACTTTTTCAGAACAATTTGAAGAATTTTAAAACCATTTGGATTTCGGTTTTCAAAAACATTTATTTTCCCAAAGCCAATACCAAATTTATTTCCAATAGAAACTTGATTTTGTAACAACATATTCAATGATTTTTCCCCATTAGAGAATTTTTCCAAAGTTGATTCTAATTGTTGAGTTTTGGATTTAAGATCATTGTTTTCTTTGATTAAATCTGAACAAAAATTATTGGTGATCTTTCTTTCAGTATCATGTTGTTTCAAAACAAAATATTCAGATTCAAGTAATTTGATTTTGGCTTGAGACTCTGAAATTTTAAATTCAAAATGCTTTTGCTTTTCAGACTCAAGTTTTTCAAAATTCTTGAATTTCTCAATTTCACTTTCTAACTCTTTCAAAATCAAATTAATTTTCAATAAGCTTTCTCTTTTAGCAAATTCATGTTTGGACTTTTTAATAGTCTTAAGATTTTCAAATTCCTTTTGTAAAGAATTGTTTGTATCTTTTAGATCAATCTTGTTATCTTTTAAAATCAGAATTTCCTCTTCAGGCCTTTGAATATTTTTATTGAGATGAACAAGATCAGTTTTTGATTTCGAAAAAATTTCACAATCAGCATTTTCAAAATTCATGACATTTGAACAGTTAATTTTGCTGGTCAACTCATGATTTTTAGATTTCAGAGTTCTATTTTTCCGTTAGAATTTATCAATAGATTTAGTTAAATCGGTACACATATAAACTAAATCTTCATGCGAAATTTTTTCTGTCTCATCGTCTGTTAAGTCTCCATCGTCTGATCCATCTGAATTTTCATCTGTTTCTCCTTCCAAGCATAGATCTGAATCTGAGTTGACATTCTGGGATTTTGAGAAGTTGCTGTCTGTTCCATGCAACTTGTTAAGAGTTTTCCAAATATCCTGCGCAGTTAAACAATGAGAGATAAATTTTAATTGATTATTGCCAAGATAGGAATAAATAATATGCATAGCATGAGCATTAGAAACCTTATTCCTCTTATCTAACATATCTCCTAAATTTTCAATAATATCCCATTATTCAAAATTTACAGATTTTAAGTAGAATTCGATTTTTGATTTCGAAATTAAAAAATCTTTCCTATTGAAAATTGGAATATCACTGGATGACTCTCGCTATACTGACGACTAGTAAACACCATCTCTAGAGTTAATAAAATGCCATGCTCAGATACTAATTGTTGGATCTAGATTAACCCTAGAGGGGAGGGAAATTGGGTTTATTTGAATTTATCGAGATATTAAAAATTATCAAACATAGATTCCATCACAGATAATAATAGAGAATATAAATGCAGAAGTAAATAACACAGTTTTTACCCAGCTTCGGCAAACCCTGCCTACTGCTTCATTTCTAAGATTTTTACTAGGTATTAAAATAGATCCGGCTTACAAATCCTGTAAACTTGCAAACTCCGCTCCTATTCTAATCCTACACTCAAAACCATAGACTGATCTTTAACCTCTAGATCAGATTTTCCCATAGCTACAAACCTATAGCTAGTAAACCCTAGTTATTATAGACACTAGAAAACTGCTAGTTAAAATCTAACTAGAAGGCCTAGTTCTACAGACACTAGAAACTGTACGATGATTTACAAAACAAGTAAAACAATACAAAATAAACTGAAACCCCAAGCCCTTTAAAACTAGTCTTAGCCCAAATTACAATAAGCCGATCTTTTTTATTTTAATTCTCTTTAAGGCTTTACTCCCAAAAATAATGGCGGCCAATCTAAAAACTTAACTTGGGTTTTTCATTCTGACCAAATTGCAACTTCGAATTGCTGAAAAGAATTGTCTATAATGATCTTCGAATCTTTATGCTTGTCTGTCGTTCGATTTGAGCTTTTTTGATTGAAAACGTGAGTACTTCCTGCTTATAATTTTTCTTTGAGCTCTCTTATCATTGCTTGTTGTTTTGGATTTTGCCTATGATGATGTAGGTGATTATATAGGATTATTTAACCCTATAATAACTCTCTGATATCACATATATGGCTTATCTGATTGCGCGTGATTTTGGCTTTAACTGTTTCTCTGATTTATTGAATGGCTCGGCTTTAATGAGTATGAGAAAATCGGGAAATGAATGATGTTGTTTGTAGCCCCCTTGAATAAAATCCCTTGCGTGATATACATGAATTGTTTGTTTTTCTATTGATTTCCGTATATGCCATGTATGATTGCATTCTAGAAAAAATATTAATTGGTTTCCTTTGGCTTTGAAAAATTGAGAATTTTTTGCCATGTGATTTTAAAAGCTTTCCTCGGTATTGAATTCCTTGTGTAATTTTTGGAATGAAATCTTTTTGTGCTTGCACAATTTTAGAAACAAAAATTCTATTTCTTGCCATTCTTTCTGAATTGAGAATGATCCAAAAAAAGTATTGCCATTGCTGAAATGATACTTGCCACTTTTGCTTGACAATTTCATAAAATATGTTCTTCTTGCCTAAAACTGATTTTCTGGAATTCTGAATCATTAAGAAATCTTGCCAAAAACATTTGGTGAATTTTAGAAACTAATGAGAATTGCTTCCAAAAAAATGTTTTCCTCTGGAAAACTATTTTGGCCAATCTAGGAAAGTATTGAATTACAAAATCACTTTCTTGCCAAAATTCTTGCTTTGCCAAACACAGTTTTCACAAACAAAAAAAACTTTCCTGCCATATAAAAAAACTGAATCAATTTGTGAGAGTAAAGCATTCCAAAAAAACTGACCTTTGTTAGTTTCCTGAAAAATATGGAAACTATATATCATGTGGAATAGTTAACTTTCCAGAAATTGAAATCCATGAGTTATAGAAGTTTTCCTTATTCCCTTTTAGAATTGTATGAATACGTAGGCCTGGCCCTTTACCGAAGCAAGTAAAGCAACCGCCTAGGGCATGCAGAAACCTAGGGCATCGTTTGATCCACTTTCATATACAGGTAAAAACGCGATCCAATCACCAAACATGGAAATTGAATCAATTGGCAATAACTGATATAGACCACGATCTCTAGACGACGGCGATCCAAATCTCAGTTCTCCAATTCCACGCAGGCGAAAGTTGAGACGCAGCCGCCAGGCACAACTGCACAGGTGACGACAGTTTCAATTCAACTAGTGTTGAAGCCAAAGCCGAACACGAAGGAAAAGGATCTGAGGTAAGTAATTCGCTAATTTGGATTTCTGGATAAGCAGGTATTAGGTATTTAGGTTTCGAACTTCGTTGTATATGTGTAAATTTTAATCGCTGTAACATGTAGCCAACTTAGGGCTGTCACTATATTGTTTGCTGTTGTTCACTCAGTGCATCTATGTAAGCATGTGATTTGGATCATTGCCTAATTGTATGTGGATATTATATTTAAATATATAGCTGTTTATGATTTAGTACTTAGTAGTTTACTGTCCAGCTTGAGGAGTAAAAGTGTAAAGAAAAAATAATGAACAAAAATCTATGCTGAATTCATGATGTGAATTGTTTTATTGCAAATACATTTTTCTTTTATTTTCCAATTTTAGGCTTGTAGTTAATTGGGAATATTTTAAATTGGTAGCAGTTAATGAATTTTTAATGTTTAGTTATTCTCGAATCAAACCACGGTTACTCATGTTGTTATTTTAATGACCCCTATTATTTTTCTCTTCTTCTTATTTTTAAATACTTTAAATTGTGTTCATGTAAAACATTTGCTTGTGTGGAAGGGCATCATTTTCATTTTCGCTTTAGGCACCAAAAGTCCAAGGACCGGCCGTGTGAATACGAAATGAATCTAGTGACTTATGTGTACACTCATGTTTTGACCAGTTTTACATAATGAACTGAGTTCATTGACTCGAACCAATTACTTGTCCATTTGAGTTGTTTATCCATGTTGGTCTAGGCTGCTTCATATGCTTGTCTTATGATCTTGGTGTGAAAACCCGTAACTTCCCCGTAAAGGAAAGCGTCGGATAGTTCGAGAACAAGCCACAACAGAACACATACAGAAGAACATTTCATTGTATATTACAGCAATGCATCAGATTACAAGAATATACAGAGTATAAATGAATATTACACAGAAATATCAGAGATTTAAATTACATTTGAATACATAGCAGCGGAAAATAATACAATACACAACTAGAATGAGATATACAGATACAAAGCTTTCCGGATATCGTTCCAGCTGTAAACCAGGATCCTGTGAATATAAATCTGCAAAACCAAAACTACTGGCTGCCCGTGTCAAAATAAGGGCACCCAGAGTTTAGGTTAAAACAATAAACTCCAGGTCAGTCATGGGACTGGTGTGAGAACTAAAACAGTTAATCTTTATTTTAAAGTTAGGTAAATCAAGGGACCACGTCGTATAACACGGAACGGGTTTCCTCCCAAGAATACCAGTGCATAAACAAACAGCGCAATGCTAAATAAAGAAAAATGAAGCTGTTATAAGACCCAGGTCCCATCACACAATGCAACGCAGCCGAGGATAGGGTTTTCCCTTATAACAGCCAAAGAATGCTTGATACGGTTAAAACAAATCGTTTGATACTATTATAAGTGCATAGTGTATAAAACAACTTCAAATCATAAGTATCAATCATAGGCGGCATGAATGCCCCATAACACTATGTCGCCATATATAAGTTTACAATCAAAACCGCAAGACGTCGTATTGGAAGTTGGGTTATCATTTATGGTATGAACCGAGGCTAGGGGCAAGATCCTCACTGATTCGAGACTGCCTAGCCTGAGTCTCAGGATCAGAACACATCGACCCTTGGATCGTCAGGGCCGGTCCACCGATGTGGATTATTATACCTGAGCACTACGTTTCGCCGCCCTTTGGGGCGTAAGCGAGCCAACTGAATGACTCCATCGGTTCGAGAACGACCGATCAATCTGAGGCGCCTCGCAACAGCAACAACCACATAAGTCAAACTCGTCAGGGCGTGTAAAACCACTGACGCCACTTTTAGCTAGGAGGAAACGTAGGGCCCTCCCTGAGGTCCGTCTCCCGTTTTTGGTTCATACCGGGTGTGAACCTCGCGAATCAACGTTACACAAAGCTACGCCACAAAGGCCGTGCTTCGATCATCAACCACAAGACTTTGCTTTTCAACAGAAGCCTTGATCATTTGCCACTTAGGCATGCCACACATGCAATTCACTCCATGCGATTGATATCCATCAATATATAACCCCTGAGCTCGTACGTCTCAGAGAAGGGCGTTAAGCAAGAGAATAAATTCTCCGCCGCCAAACAGATATATATTTAATAGAGATCAATCACACAGACTAAAATCCAATGTCAGACACACAGTCCATTTACAAGTCCGTTCTGGGTCTGAACGAAACCGGAGGCACCTAGTACCCCGCATATCCATCGATCTCCAAGTACGTCTGGACGATCACCAACTGTTTCCATCTTCTTGGGTGTACAGCCCAATCAAGATCATCAGTAATCACCCAAACGACATGAAGACTTCCGGTCTTCGACCACCGTCTTCATCTTCGACTTGTCGTCGTATCAGTTATTCAGAATGGGATAAACCCGGTCTTTCCGAATAACTCGCGTATATTTTGAATAAGTGTTACACAAACACAACATACGCCTCATTCCAATTCATTAGTCACTAACCGTAAATTAATCAAGAGAATAACTCCCCAAATATTAACCCCGAAGGCCGAAACCAACATCAGATCAATATCCAGAAAATCATTCTGCTTAGCTAACCGACAGTTAGTTTCTAAATTTCACATTCATAGGGAAAGGTTCCCATTAATTTTACCCAAGATAAATTTCTTGAATTTATTCTTTAATCTATTTTTGAATATCAATTCAAAACTAGTCGGGATTAGCGAACTTTACCGAAGTAATCATTTGTTTTAATTTCCCAATCCCAACCTATTCATCCCATGAAGTAAAACTGGTAGTACTTCATATCTAACACCACGGTGTTATCGGTAAATTCAATTACCATTTCACGTTCAAATCTAATTAAAGATTTAACTATCGTCTGGAGTAAAACTGGTGATACTCCATTTTCGATCTTTTCAATCTAATTAAAGATTCATTAAAACTCCACTTAGTTTTAATCTTTAACTGGGTTAAAGAATCAGTGTCATTTAAAAACACGGTTCACGATAAACCCAAAATTACATTCATTAATTATCGGGTTAAAGAACGAGTGTTATTTAAAACACTGTTCATGATAAACCCAAAAATCAATATCGATTCAATTCCAATTAAATATTATTTAATTGGTACACTTCGTTAAATCTAAACAAAAAGATTTAATCTTTTCTCAACTGGGTTCAAGAACAGTGTTAGTGAAGACACCATTCACGACAAACCCAAATCACATTTGATATTCAATACAAGGCTCTGAATAGAAAATATACCGGCTTATATTCAATATCAAATTCTACGACTAACAAATATCGCATTGGAAATAACGATATATATATATATATCTTTCAAATTTCCATAACAACATTTGTATAATCCCGAAATCCAACATCGAAATATTCCGAAGACAATTTCGATTCAAATCCATTCCAATGCAACCATTGGAAATCTTGGTTATTTTCAAAACCATTTCAAATTCAATTTATTTATTTAAAAATAAATAGAATTATAATTCTAGTTCAGAACTAGTTCATTTCGATAAAAATCTATTTTTATCTTTTTAAATATGGAGTTTTTCATCCCAATTTTTCCCAAATCATTTCTTATGATTTTACACAAATTATTACTATTTTTAATAATTTTATCAAGGCCCGTACAGTCGATTTCCATCAACGGTCATCGAACTGCACTTACAACGACCTTTTTCGAATTTGATTTGGACGTATCTCCAAATCCAACCGTTAGATTTCTAATTTCTAATATTCATTAGAAAGCTCTTTTCGATACGAACCCAACGGTTCCGGTTTTAGGAGAATCCGACGGTCGGATCTCCCGTAATGTCCGTTTGAAATAAATGGTCGAAATTCACGAACTGCAGCGACGCGGCGCGTTCTATTCAGGCCATTATATTATATATATAATATATATAATATATATTTCGTCGATTTCTATTTAAAACGAATTATATAAATAGTTTTAAATTCGTTTCAAAAGCAATTTCAACTTCCTTTTCAATTCAAATCAAAATTGAATTCTTCTTTATAAATTCGTTTTAAAATTCATTTCTATTCAATTCAATTTGAATTCATTTCAATTCATTTTCAATTCAATTTGAATTCGTTTTCAATTTAATTCAATTCCAAAGTCGTTTTCTATTCGATTCAATTCAAATTGGTTTTCTATTCGATTCAATTCAAATTGGTTTTCTATTCGAATCAAATTCGTTATATATTCAATTGAAATCACATTCGTTTTCTATTCAATTCATTTCGAAATCGTTTTCAATTCAATTCATTTCGAAATCGTTTTCAATTCAATTCATTTCGAAATCGTTATCAATTCAATTCATTTCGAAATCGTTATCAATTCAATTCATTTCGAAATCGTTTTTAATTCAATTCATTTCGAAATCGTTTTCAATTCAATTCATTTCGAAATCGTTTTTAATTCAATTCATTTCGAAATCGATTTCAATTCAATTCGAATTCGTTTTCAATTCAATTCATTTCGAAATCGTTTTCAATTCAATTCATTTCGAAATCGTTTTCAATTCAATTCATTTCGAAATCGTTTTCAATTCAATTCATTTCGAAATCGTTTTCAATTCAATTCATTTCAAAATCGTTTTCAATTCAATTCATTTCGAAATCGTTTTCAATTCAATTCATTTCGAAATCGTTTTCAATTCAATTCATTTCGAAATCGTTTTCAATTCAATTCATTTCGAAATCGTTTTCAATTCAATTCATTTCAAAATCGTTTTCAATTCAATTCATTTCGAAATCGTTTTCAATTCATTTCGAAATCGTTTAAAATCGATATAAATATCGTTCACGTCAAAATGGCGTCAATCTAATCAACACGGCTTCATAAATTTCTATTTTCAAATATTCTATTTCAAATATTTCTTTTTCAAAATAGTTGTTATTATCAAAATATTTCGTTCAACACATGACCAATCTCAATGGATGAGTACTGTCAACACATGAACCTTTATTTTATATTATTCTTTGGTTTTCAAATTGGAATGAGGCCCAATCAATTACCATATAAAGTTAATTATATGGATTTTCATACAACACATGTATAATAGCATTGAAAAATAATCAACCATCAACCAAAGTGCACTACACTGTGTAAGCATCAAATATAGATATCTAACGCTTATAACAGCCTGTCAATCAATCGATTGACATATTTAATCAATCAGGATGAGTGAACTTCAAATTTCATCCCAACACCCGTGTGGGGTTTCAAACCAACAAACATTTATTTTTATTTGTGCAGTTGGGCGATGTGTAAAATTTATCGTCCCAATCAATGTCCTTCAAATAGGTGTACATAAACAAACCGTCTGGTTTGTAAATGAATATTTATTTATTCACATTCACGTTAAAAATTATATTTTTAACGATAAAACATTTTATTCAACCTATGAAAATATTTCAATTCAGTTCATTTATTCAATAAAATGATATTTTTATTTTTCTAACATATTTTAGAAAATTTCGGCGGCATAACGGCACGGTACTAGAAACGGGACAAGGCCTAGCCTTATCCCCGGTCTAGTGAAGGCCCACGCCATTCACACATCAATCAAATCAATTTATTTCACCAAACAATCAATTTCAAATCAAATCATCTAATTAATTTATGCAACCAAACAAACAAGTCCATGGTCTGTGGACGATTGTGTCGGGTGCTACTAAGCACCGTCTGCATCCTAGTATAAATATATAATTAGAAAAGAAATTGAAAGGTGAGAAATTCTCACCGATAGCTATCCAACCATCTCGACTCTTCTATTGTAGGAAATCATCATTGTTTTTGACTTTTTCGCTTTCGTTGCCCGTAGTCACTACATATATAAAAATCACATTTTTATTATCTCTATAATATAAAAATCATATTTTTATATCGTAAACTGTTATATTTTTACTATGCTAAAAACTATATTTATATTACGCTACTCATATAAAAATTCAATTTTTATTTGGCTTCAAGATGATAAAAATCGAATCTTTACTTTGATTTTACATTTTTCAAAACCATGTCTTTGACTTAACAAAAACCACGTCTTTAACTTAATAAAAATCTAGTCTTTAAAAAAAAAATTAATCTTTTCTAAAAAAAAAGAATTCAAGTCCTTTCTAAGGAAAAAAAATCAAGTCTTTTCTCATGAACTAAAATTACACTCCTTCCTACTATGAAAAATATAGACTTTCTACTTTGAAAAATATAGACTTCTACTTTGAAAAATATAGTTTTCTACTTTGAAAAATATCGACTTCTACTTTGAAAAATATCGACTTCTACTTTGAAAAATATCGACTTCTATTTACTAAAACCATGTATATTTTATTTCAAAAACAATTTTAGTTTCTATTTTCAAAATCATTCATTTCTTCTTATAAAATCTGCGTTTGCTAATTTTATTTAAACAACTTTGCTATGATATATATTTTGCTAAAATCATATTTTTTTTCTTTATCAATGTTTCTTCTTTCTTTTTCTTTATATTATTAAAACAAATTCACATTTATATACAATGTTATTTATATAAGCATTTCTTAATTATCAAATTAAACTAATAACATAGTAAAAGAAAAAAAATTTACACTGCTTCTTCATTAACTGTCGAACGCCCGAACCCCAAAATGCTCCGCCACATCTCCCCCTGCGCTCGCCATTCGAGGCGCCCAGACCTCGATCCAAGCCCTCTACAAGAACCGCCATCCTCGACTCCACTACCGCCGGTCTTCATGGCATTTCCGATTGGCCCCACGCGCCTGAAAAGGGCTCCAAAGTTTCGCACTACGAGACAGAAATTCCACCACTTCGAGACCCTAGAACACATCACGACCGTTGAGAAGCACCTGCTCGAAGAGTTCTTCGATTTCCTTTTTGAAGTTTCGAAAATCCTATCCTGGATTGGAAGTTTGAGGGGATTGAATTCGAGATGAAATCGCCCGTCGGTTTGAAGAAATAACGGCGGCTCAGATTTCTGAAACTAGTGTTGCGCAATTATCTAGGGTTTTATATGTATATATATAAAATAATATTTTAATATTTCATTAGTAAATTACTTGTTTAATATCACGAACCCCAAAAGAGACCCAACGACTGTCGCCCCTAGCTAATTACCCTTATTCCGAACACAATGGGACATGTTTCGTAGCCCAATTCGCTTGTTACGACCAGTTTCCATTTAAATCAAAATTTAAATCTATTATATTCTATTTTAAACGTACCTTTCAATTTACCGGGGCCACATACTAACTCGAAAAATTCCCAAATAATATTTTTTGGCTTCGTATTGACGATACGGTCCTAACAAAAATAGTTTCGTCGAATTCTGAGACCGTTTGAAAAATGGCCAATTTCCAGTCGATTAAAATCAACTAAAACTGGTCAAACGCGTTTTCCTTTGCCACGCTCACATATTGATTCGAAAAATTATGAAATTTGGAATCTAGCAATAATTCGACATCACGGACTCAACAAAAGTGGTTTCGTCGAAATCCGAGGTCGCTTGCAAAATGTCTATTTTCAAGGGCCTGAATTCCATAGCGACTATTCAGAATTTTCAACTGGACATATCTTTTGATTCCTGCTATGAAATTTCGATTTTTCGGACTAGTTGGAAAGATATCATCAATTAGATCCTAATGCTTTTGGTTTCACTAAAATCCGGATTGTTTTGCACCCGGTACATTCAATCGAAGTTTGAAATCGAATTATCGAACTACCGCGCCATTTTCAATTCTATTTATAAATATAAATATTTATTTATATTCTATCGTCGATCTATATATATATATATTCGTTTGAATTCTATTCAAAATAAATTTCTCGTCGTTATTATTTAAAATAATTCATTTTAAATAATCAAAATTCGCTAAAATTGCCAAAATAAAAATTTTAAACTGGCCCAGATTTTCGGGTTGTTACACTTGGTTGCTACCGTACTGCTTTGTACATATGCTATTACTCTAGCCATGATTAAATGTGTACACTGATTTGTGCTTTTGGCTTGATGAAAATTGTTCAACCAATTTTGTCATTTCAGACTTGCACATTCATACCTGACATGTCTTTGGTTACCCCCTTTTTGCATGCACCTATATATTTTGGCTTTGAACGGATCTAGCTTGAGTTATTTCCTTCACTTGCACTTGCTTTTCGACATGCTTCTTGTTAATGCTTGTTTGAATACATTTTTGTGCTTCATCACTGTGCATGTAATATTTGAGTTTGCACACTTGTACTCGAATGTCTTGGCCATGAACTGATTTACACACTCTTGCTTGTGCATATAAATTTGTCCATTTTGCTGCTGTATTTTTAAACTGGCTCGATGACTTGTGAGAATCTTTATTTGCATATGCTCCAATCTCATTCATTCACCTGTGACTATTACATCGATCATTGTTGTATGTACCACCACTGTGCAATGTTATTTGAGATTCTCTTGAGCCACGCAGTTGTGTTCACATTTGAACCATGAAGTTATGTTGGGTCGTGTGTACATCTTGACAATGTTTTTATGGAAACTTGACCCATGCACTGTGCATGTGTGTTAGGCTTTACCTGAACACGCCTTGTTTGATATTTTTGTCCAGTGTTGACCATATTGCCCCTGCACAGAAATATGTGTATATACATACACATGTATGTGTATATATGTATAGTGCACGTCCAGAGAATATATATGTATATATATATGTGAGAACTACATACGATGTCTACCTTGTGGTATTTACAGTGCATAACTATGAATATCACAAGCTATCTAGACATAAATGGATGTCCATATAAATCAGATCAAGTCATGAAAAATGATGATAAACACACCAAAATTCTAAGGCAAATAAAGTTTTAAAATAAAAATTATATCTGCTAGAATTTAAAATTATTTTTGTTCCAGATCACTCTGTGTGTGTTTCTGTGACAGGTAAGCAGAAGACTGGATTGACCGTGAAGCTTACAGAAGACAAGTGTGTATGCATGAAACTGTATATATTTGTACAAACTTGAGCGAAAAGAACCGAATGCACTGTTGTGTGGCAATACTATATAGAAATGAGTGACTGTATAACTGAGTGTTGTAGTGAGGAAACAGTGTATATGAAATTGAGTATGAAATGAAATGTATTGTATTACACTGAATTATACAAATAGTGGAGTTATAAATTTTGTACTGTTGAGATGTTGAAATAAAATATTGTATTTAAATAAAATACAGTTTGAATATTTAAATTCTTGTGCAGTAGTTTTCTATTTAAATATAAATATTATATTCTAGTCTGTGATGTAGTATAACTAACAATTACAAACACATTTATAATAATAAATATATGTTTGTTATCATCAAACAGAAATCATAGAATTGTTAGATACAACATGACGAGCTCGTTTTAATTTAATTAATTTATACGTTCAAACTTCGTTAAATTAATAAATTATAACTGCCATCTCTTAGGTTTAATAATAAACCGAGCTATGTTTCCATGTTCAATTGGAAAACTTGACTACCCAAAATCGTCAAATTTTCCATTTCATTTACAATTAACATATGAAACATCACATTTATGATTGCTTAGCAATTTATTTATTTTTAATCCAAAATTCAAAAGATACTCAAACAAGATATGAATGTTTTAAATTAGTCAACCCTTTGACACATTTAACTTGGGATATCTAAAGAAAATATGTCGAGTGGATTCGCTCAAACAACAACAATTGATTTATAAAACTTTGGTATGTAAACCAATCTTTGATTTTAAATAAATTAAGCTTAGTAAAAACTCTCCTACCCATTAAACTCATTTGAACCTGAGCTAATGATACTTCTTTATCAATTAAGAATTTAAATTTTCTAATTATAAACTTATTATACAAAAATGGATTTTGAATTCAAAACAATTACTTATAAGGGAATTTTATAATTTTGGAATATTTAAACCTCAAAATATTTTTAAGTAAATTACTATTTCAATTATACTAAACCCCTTTATGAAATCATTTTATACAATATTGGATTTATTTTAATAAAAACCATTATAAAAATATATTTCACTATCAAACTTACCTAACTGCTTATGTATAATTAACTACATTATAATAAAGTTTCTCAATTTTTTTCTCTAAATGTTTAATTTTCTATTTAGATTATATTAACCAACCTTCTGTTAAATGTTAATTTTTAACTTAATATTTATATCGAACACCATATAATCAAACCGTGAAACTTAATTCACAAGGCATTCAATTCCAATAAACTTAAACTACCAACAAATGTCCCTATATTAATTGAACATATATCTACAACAAACAAACAATAGTCAACGCTCCAAAACTATATAAGTATGACCAATCGAATAATGATAATAATTTAATATTATCATTAACAAACAAGAATATATTTATTTAACTATATAGTTTAGAAAAAAATCTTTATATACAAAATATATCCAAGGTAAAATATTTCATTTACTAGATTTTCCAAAATCAATATTGTGTCTACTTTCCTTGTTCAAGTATACAGAAACCCATATCGACACCATGGCGTCCGACTCTCGACCTAATTCATAAACAAATCAACAGACTAATTTACAAAATATGTTTCTATAACATTAACAAATATACTCATAACTCATCTCAGGTTCTTACTTACCTAAACTTGATGAATTATCCCACCAGAGCCAAAGTTCTCACCTAACCTTCAGTTTTGATACCAGCTGTAACAGCCCACCTTCCTGACCATCGAAAGTCAACACTAAACATGGCCACTGTAGAATTATGTCGAGCATCTAATCGTCGAAAACGTAGATTGTTAGGGTAAATACAAAAAGAAAGGAATAGAAGAAACACAGAATCTCACATTGGAAATAACAACATAAAAATAATGATAACGATAGATGAACTATCGCTCCAAGATACAATATATATCAGAGTTAAAAACAAATCCTATCAACTGGACAATTATAGAATTCTAACCTTACAAATGCTGATAGGTAAAATAAAATACAACAAAAATAAAATAAATGCGACAAGCAAACTTCTAATTCTACTCCATGAGCTCCCCATCAAACAGAAGATAACCCGGAAACAAGCTCGGTCTAACCCAAGCATTATAATAAAATAATACACAGATTAGTCTAGAATACCCACACGAGAAAATTCAAAGAACAGGAAACAAACAATAATTTTGTGAGACCAAGCCACTGATCGTGGAACGGGTTTTTACCTCACAAGGATAACATATGTAAGCATCAACACCAAAAACAAAATCACCGAAACAACAAAGGATGGTTGTCATAAGTAAAATTTTCCAACATAAAAGTTGCAACACCCCACATTCCTTAATGTCACCCATACGAGGATTTCACTAAGAAGGAATGAAGCATTATAGGTATAAAGATGTAAAACATCACTGAGACTAAGATATTACAAGACGTAAAAATATATTTACAATGGTAGAAGAACTTTCACTTTTAAATATAAAACCATCTTTTTCTTCAATTAACCAAATAGTTACAAAGTGTCATGTCTCAAAATCTCAGTCAAAAACAATATCAGAGTAAAATAATATTATCCCCCAAATAGTCAAAAAGATACAACCTAACCTTGGAAAAAGAAGAAGAAGTGATCCAACTTTTGCAGAAACCCATCAGGACAAAATCAATATAGAAATCTTAACTATATACTTTCTCCCTGTAAGACCGGAGAAAATTAAAGAGAAAGGAAGTAGGGAAATGAGTCAGATATAAAGCCTAGTGAGCTTCTGTGATTACCTGCTCGACTGCTAAGTTAAGTAAAACAGATAAATATTGGTACTAATGTCATAAAAAAGTAGGTGTCTGTACATAACTAAAGGTGAACAATAACCGATATGAACTAGTAATAAGGATTAGTTATTCTTAACAAAAAGACGACGATAATAATAATAATAATCAGAATTAGATCAGGCAGATTGATTATTTTGCAATTTCTTAATGCTTCTCATTGATCGACTCCCTAAACAAACACAATAACATGTATCAGCTATTGTATTGGGGGATACCAGCCCCGAACCCATCAACTAAAAGACACAGCCTTATCTGTCGGTGATACAGCGTCTTACATTTCCCAATAGAAACAACGCACTCTCATGATTCCGCCGGAATGTGCTGTTACCCACCTCCAGAATTTGAACATTTTACAATCATCTATCATTAAAGCGTGCCCTAGTCTCTACTTAATGCTAGACTCGTTTGATTAAAGGAGGGTACTGATTGATACGAGTTCTAGATGGAAAAACAAATAGCAGATTGACACAAGCCATCCCCTAGGCTTAGCCTCCAAATTAGCTATGATTTTAAGAGTCCCCACATATTTTACCAACAGAATTGACATCTTATCAAATGAACATAAATGACAAATGAACATATTTTTCCCAATTAATGTCAAATGAACATAAATGACAAATTAACATGTTATCTAAATTATTATCAATTGTATATAAATGACAAATGAACATATTTTCCTAATTAACGTCAAATGAACTTAAATGACAAATGAACATGTTTTTCCCAATTACCGTCAAATGAACATAAATTACAAGTGAACATGTTTTTCCCGGTTACTGTCAAATGAACATAAATGACAAATGAACATGTTTTCCCCAAATACCGCCAAATGACAAATGAACAAGTTTTCCCCAGTTACTGTCAAATGAATATAAATGAAAAATGAATATGTTTTCTAAGTTACTGTCAAATTAACATGAACATATTCTCTACATGAATGTCAACGACAAATTGACAAACCATATTCACTAAATTAATGTCAAATGACAAATTAACATGAATATTTTCTCAAAATTAATGTCAATGACAAATTAACATGTTTCTCCAATTAACATGAACATATTCTCTAAATTAGTGTCAATAACAAATCAACATGTTTTTCAAATTAACATGAACATTTTCTTCCTTTTATCCCATTTACTTCCCATAATTTACCAATTCTTAATATTCCTAAAATCCGTTTATTAATATTATTACATACTATTCTAATTTTATGCAAATCTAGCGGTAAAGGCCAAGGCTTTCGTTGGCCTAGGCTCAGGTTAAAACAAAGGAAAAAGAAGAAATGGATCTAAGCTTAGGAATGAACACAATGAATAATTAGGTATTATAAGATTGTAAAATAAAACAATGACAGAGAAGGGGATGAGGGAGAAGAATGTACATATAAAAAAATAAAACTGAAAAAGGAACAGGTAATTGACAGTAATTAAAATGTAATGTTTATGATGAAATTATAAACACGATAACTTTCCGATCCAATATATTTTACTGTCAAAAATCATTTTTTTTATTACAAATCATTGTAACTACTATTGTACCTATTTTTACTTTAACTTAGAAGAAATCTTATAATCACAGTAATAATCACATAAAATTAGCGCAAATCCAATAAGCTTTGGTAGATCTTCTCTATCTATGAATATCCCCCAAAAATATGTATAAATCCGAGCACCAATACTCAATTAAAATTATATTTGAGAACAAGGTTATTTGAGAGAGGTAGAGAAATGAAGCAGTAAAGACTAGGCTATGTTTTGGGATTTATTAATAGTAGAGTTAGGTGTCCAGATTCATTGGATTTTATGTTCAAGTTCATTGTATTTTATATTTAGATTTTAGGTTTTTAATCTAAACCAAAGAAGACCCATCAACAGCACATTAAGAAGAATTAACCACAAAAGTTCGAATCTAGGTTGACCCAGTTAAGGGATGGGTCTCCCATTTACTATTGATTTATTTTCTATTTATTATTTAAATTCTATATTTTCATTTCAAACTTTGATTGATCATAACTTTTTTATTTCTCGTCCGATTTACGCAAACTAAAAGTCAGTCTGGATCAAAATTTCGTAGTGGACACAACGGTGAAATCTATTTCATTCAATTCCAATATTTTTCTGATTAATATTTATTTTATCAGTTTATTCCTCAATTAATTAATCCATTGATTACTTATTGCTTGTTAAAAATTTGTTACATTCTCCCCTCCTTAAAGGGTTTTGTGACAACCACAATTTCGACAGACGGAATTTTTTTCAAAAATTCCCATCTATCGAAACTCGGATTGAGTTGCTCTGGTATCCTGCAAAAAAGACAGAGACATAAAATATGTCAGAGCTCATAAAATATCTCACAGCGGAATGGATAAAATATAATATAATCAAAATATAGCCTTACCGTATTAATAATACTGCCTAACCAGTATTCAAGGCTATCATGTCCATGTCACAAATCTAACCTGCGAGTATGTTATGAGGAGGGGTTCAGAACCAAGTTCTGGTGATTGGATTTAAACTATACACTTTGGATAATCCTATATATGTCGTTCAATCATATTTTCTTATTTATTAGGTGACTTGGGTTATCAACACTCAAGGCTTACACACACGTCGTAGCCTTCTACTTCCCAGTGGATTAACCAAATATAGTATATATGTAGCTACCCCCAATATTAAGGAACACCCCATGGTATCCCGCTCGCACAGTCTCCGCCGTAACATTATTGAAATATATGCAGTCCCTCGTCCTACGCCTTAGTGGCGTACGGATCTCTATATAACAATGTTACATTTCGCATATATCTGTCATTACTATGCTATGCAAACGTACAGACTACCACCTTTGATCGAATCAGAATTCATACCGGAGTATTGCCATCCAGTCTACGGTACACCACCTAGAGCCAACATGCATGTATCTAGACTATCCACCATATGTATCATCAATTGTAGCTCAATGCCTCAATCACACGTCCTCTAATGTGCACCGAGTTCCATGGAAGGGCGATACAAGAAACACGAAACTCGGTCGGGAGCTTTTTCATATCTGTACAGGCCCGCCTTTAAGAGCCTCGAAATACAGATATCCCTAAGGTCTGTTTTCACGGTGGCTATGGCCTCACCTCGACCCCTCCCTTAACGAGTAATGACTACAAGAGCTAAGAGACTGTCCATACGCAAACAATCTATACATCCATGTGGCGTCTCCCCTCAACCCCTTACCCTGATAGTGAAGGGTGAATGGTATCTTGGGTTTAGCTCTAGTCTTTTCGCATCCTACTGGCTGCCGATGACAGGTACCTGACGATCTACTATCCTTGTTGGTTGTGACCCTATGCCTCCCCATTGAGGCAACCGCCAAATCACCCTGGTGTCACCATGTTACAGCATTCTGCCTGCATAACAACTTCTACAGTCAAGTCCCACCCACCTAGTAGTTACGCGCAGACCCAACCTCTGCGAGCACAGCCTAAGACATATGTTACCACACAGAGGACTACTAGGAGAACCTTACATACCTCAAGAAGCCGCGTGCTTCCCCTTCTAGTCCTTTTGAGCCGTCAAAACAATCAGATAAATGTGTGCTCTCCTCGTGCCATATAACACCTCGATGATCTACCCCGTTGGGTTATTCACCCTCAAACGTACGGATTGGTCCACGCGTCTCAGTTTAATATGTTTTAGACCCATGTCTAAAAATTCTTTTACGCGCATTTTTTTCCTTACTAGGTTTCTTTTTAACTTGGTTATTGTTATTCACATTGAATTCTTCATTAGTTAACAAGTTTCTCTTGCTTATTAATTTCAGTTATAACATAACCCATTTAAGTTTATTAATAAGCCCACAACATGTTATTCTCCAGAATGGTGGCCTAAGGTCTGTAATCCACAATCTCTTTTATATTCTTGTTTGATTTCACAATAACATGTTCTACTTAATATATTATTAAGTATCTCTTGGTTCACATGTTTTCCAATCAACGTGTCACTTACCACTTATGATTAAATAAAACTTATTTCATTTCATAAGTTTTCCTCATTCTTCTTATTTAATCATAATTCCATTTCCATCGTCTTTATAGCCTATCGTTGTTTACTTATTAACTTAGTTCTATTAACTAAGGTTCATTAATAAGTTTCTCTACCCATTTATTATAACCTATGTTATAATTTCCTCTTGTCCCTAGGACAAGTCTAAACATGTTATTCTTATCAGTGGGTTTCAGACCTCCAAGCTTACGGATTATTTAATTTATAATTAAGTACAATATATTTTCCCCCTTTTATTAACTTGTTTTTGGTTTTCCCCTTTTCTGATCACTTAATTTACAATTAAGTGTCCCTTATCTCATTTCACCAGTTACCCAATTTACTTATTAGTTTGATATAACCTAAGTTATAATCCCCACTTGTCCCTAGGACAAGTCTACTTATTATACAACATTTTCATTAATGATATTTATTTATAATAGGTGATTATCATTCCCCATTTTAAACCATTTCCTTTTACAGTTGTATTCCAGTATTCTTCATTCACTGTAATGTATGTTCCTTATTTTAATTAAGGAAAAAACTTCATGCACCTTATAGGTTTGATAGAAGGAACCGGTGCTTTATTTTCTTGTTGTATTCCCATCTAAATTCGTGGTAGCAAGTAATTTCTTTACTTTTCTTACTTTATTTATTGTGGCTTACTTGCAATCATGTTATCAGAAATAGGTCATTTAGGGAAATACATCACTTTTACTTCGCATCACGCTAACTCAGTCCAATACATTCCCTCCTTTCTTATTTTCTGAGTTAGATATTTAATTACTATTACTCCCATTTATTCATATCTGGATATATACATATATTTATATATATATGTACATACATATGCCTAGACCTCTCACAATAATCCTATACTTGTGGACGCTAGATTTACTGTCCTGGTCTGGACAGACTTCTGCCACAAGTTGACTTAACCTCATGTCTTAGCACCATTACATGTTTTTAATTTTGCACTTTGACCCCTCATATTAGATTTACCACTTGTGAATGTTGGATATGCCGGGGCGGGGGGGGGGGGGGGGGGGGCGTAGACTTCTATCACAAGTGCAATCTAATCTCGTGCCTAAGGCATTACAATTCCAAATTACTGTGTATTTAGGCATATCCATATTTTAATAGTTATCCTTATTTTCATGTAAATTTTTGGCATATTATCCTCTTCATATGTTTACTGTAATCCAATTTACATGTCGTCAAGTTATGCCTATATTTTGGCGCATGTCCCTTTTAACATTTATTTAATTCTAATTTTTGACATGTAAGCATTTAATCGGGTAATTATACAAATCTAGCAAGTTACATGTCAATTACTCAATAATATGTCATAAGTAAATATAGTAGTTACAATCATTGAATTGGCTATTCATATCCCAACTATTTTATTTTCTCCAACATGTAAACATTTAATACTTTAGCCAATTCAACATAGGAATTTCGTGACATATTCATTTTAAGATTTCAACTCGTTACAACAGCAATTTATAATTAATATGGCAATTTCACAATTAATACAAAGGGAAATGCTAAACGATTATGTACCATTATCTAAAATAATATGGCTTAAATCCACTCACTTTTGCTCCCCTAGCATTCGTCTCTCAGTGTAGGCCCAGCAGAGTTTTTTCGCTGTTCTTTCTGATCTCTACGCATTTCACCGCTCCACTGGAAATTCCCCTACTCCAGCTTGGTAGTTTCTACCACCTGTCTCGAGGTGAGCCCTAGGAAGCGGACTTGAAAAGCAAGCTTTCCAAGTCCTGGATCTGGTCCAGATCTAATCTTCCATGATTTTCCCCTAATTGAATTCAGAACCTAATAATCATGGATTTACTATTTTTTACTAAAAGAGAAAGGGAAAAGAAAGAGGAGGAAAAATTGAATAGATCGGATCTGGAACGTTACCTTGCTTTCCACGTAACTCTGAACACCTAAAAAAATCAATCTTTTCCCTCCAGATCTTAATTTAAGATTTTCAAATTATAAATCTAAATTTCTGAATAAATCTGAGGAGAGTGTAATGGCAGAGCTTCAGCGTAGCCACCAAATTATGAGGTTTAGGGTTGTGTCTAATGTCTTATTTATAGGTGTATTGAGTAACCAGGACCCTCAGATTTGACCAAAACCTATCAGAATCATCCAAAAACACAAAAAACCCTAATCTGCCAAAATCTGCCGCAGGTGGGTAGACCCGCCCTTGAGGGGTCGATCTCGGTGTCGACGCTCCCTTGAGGGGATCGACCCTGGTGTCTACCCAACTGGACGGGAAATCTGCCGCATTCTGAAATTTTGAATTTTGATCCGATTTTTGAAAATTTGGACCCATTTTTGAATTTCTGAACTTAATATATATATATATATATATCTCCTTCCTGCGCGTATACAAATTTCAAACCTCAATAACTTCTTCATACGTTGTCCGATTTATGCAAACCAGGTGTCTATTTTGACCAGAATTTCGAGATGGATGCAATGACGCAGTCCGTTTTACGTAATTCTGAATATTTAATTAAGTTATTATTATTTTATTATTTTGAGTTAAAAATGCAGGGTGTTACATTTTCCCAGCCTTAGGAAATTACATCCTCGAAATTGGATAAGGGTAAAATCAATTAACCCCTTGCATAATATACATCCATCATGTGTGCATCCAATTTTTGCAAACATTGTGCACTTGTGCAAAGTGAAGTACAACATAATAATGCATGCCTAAGCGGTACCTCCTATGTGTATGCAAATTTCTGAAAAATCCTTTTAAAATATGATGCGCACATCCTAAATATACTGGCAGTTCTACATGAATGCAATATTTTGAAAATCACAAGCTTTTTCATCCAAATTTTCCCATACTCTTACTGAGCAAGAGCATAGTTCATCCAATTGTTGCATCCATAATCCTACCAACCAACTTTGTTTTTTGAATTTTTGAAAAAACTAATTTTCTAAATTCAATTTCTTATGTTATAAAAAGGTGGAAAACGGAAAACTCCGCATCTTCCATTTTTCTTTTCCAACCTTTTTCTAACCATACTTGGATTTTTTTGTAACTATTTATAAGGATTCCCCTATTTTCCTATCCAAGCACAACCCACATAAGAAAACTTTCTTTGTTACTGATTTTCTTTTTCATCTTATCTTGGAAAGTTTTATCTTTATCCATCTTTTCTCATAATTTTCCATTTTTGTTGCTTTACTGAATTTTCTATTTCCTTTTCAATTGTACCTTTTCTCTTTTCTTAGCTTATTTAATTATCTGATCTTAGTTTAAATTTTAAATAAGCTTCTAGTCTTCTAACTAAAACAGGAGAACAGACACCCTACACAGCTACTACTAAGGGCCAAGAATCTCGGAACTATGTCCTCCTCAGACAGAAAATTCCAAACTATGGGATCAACGACAGGTTTAGGTGTTACCGTAACTACCCAACAAAATAACGGAACGATCCCAACAGAAATGCGATAAATGGGTTTACCCCTAACATGAAAATTAGCAATGGGATCTAAACACTTACTTGCCCTTTTCTATCTTGTAGTCGCTACTAGTCCTAGATGTGTACTAATAATTATTCCAAGCAAAACCCTAGGCTATTTAATGCTTACGCATTTATGGGAACTCACTATTATTCCAAGATAATTCTCGTTATTTACTTTATAGCCTCAAAACTTTTCCCGTATTTCCTAGGCACTAATCCTTACATACTCCATAAATGGTTTAGCCCTTTTCCTTCCAAAAATTAAAAGTGCCAAAACTTTATTTTCCTCATGGAAACTTTCTTTTGCCAAACCATAAAAACATGTCATCTTAAAAATGTAAATCATCATTTTTTTAAAATCACAAAACGGAAATAGATATGGACAACTATTTTCTCCATCGGGTTTATGACCTGTTCTTACCTATAAGGTCGGTTTAGTATCTTACTACAAGCTGCAGACATCCATTCTATTCTTAATTTCTACACTTATTTTGTCCACCCAACAAAATTATCTTATCAAAATAAATTATCCAAAAAGGATTGTCATAGAAATAGAGATTTTAAATCTTTCTTTATTAAAGACACTTGTATGAAATATAACAAGAAAACTAGCGAGCTATACATGCTCTATAATATGCACCTTTTTCTGAGAGAATTTTTCTTTAAAACTCAATATGTGTACTCATTTACATATTTTAAAATTATAGCTTTTAAGATTAAAACTTGAAAACACCATAAACCATTTTCCCAAAACTTTTATAATTCCATATTCTTAAAAGTTAATAATGGGGTTTGACTCAAAGCGAATTTCCAATTTTTCTAGGCTTTCCTAGACACTCCCCAAGGTCAATTCTCTTAACTATATATATATATATTCCTAATCCATTTTGTTTTTTTCTCTTTTTTAACCTTTTTCAACTTACAAGGTTTTACTGCTAAACCCAATAACCCAAAATACTAATCAAATGGGATTCACTTTCCTTCCAAATAAAGTATAATGTACACTTCCCAACCAAACTTCCTAAGGATCTCAAATTTCCATATTCTTTCCTTTAGTGTACAAGACAAGCATCCCATTTCTTACCATATTGTACTATTTCTATTTAGTGGGTTCCCCTTTGGATCTAGGTATATATAATATATTCATATTTTTAAAAGTACAAATATGTTCACTCACTATTTATATAGGAATCCTAAACCTAAGCTCTGATACCAGATGTGACAACCCCAATTTCGACGGACCGATTTTTTTTCAAAAACTCCCATCTATCGAAACGTGGATTGAGTTGCTATGGCATCCTGTAGAAAAGATAGAGACATAAAATATGTCAGAGCTCAGAAAATATCTCACAACGGAATGGATAAAATATAATATAATCAAAATATAGCCTTACCGTATTAATAATATTGCCTAACCAGTATCCAAGGCTATCATGTCCCTACCACAAATCTAACATGCGAGTATGTTATGAGGAAGGGGTCAGAACACAAGTTCTGGTGACTGGATTTAAACTGTACACTTTGGATAATCCTACATATACTGTTCAATCATATTTTCTTATTTATTAGGTTACTTGGGTTATCAGCTCTCAAGGCTTACACACATGTTGTACCCATTTACTTCCCAGTGGATTAACCTAATATAGTATATATGTAGCTTCCCCCAATATTAAGGTACACCCTATAGTACCCCACTCGCATGGTCTTTAATGTAACATTATCGAAATATACGAGTCCCTTAACCTACACCGTAGTGATGTACGGATCACTATATAACAATGTTATGGTTCGCATATATCTATCATTACTATGCTATGCAAACGTACGGACTGCCACCTTTGATCGAATCAGAATTCATACCGGAGTAATGCAATCAAGTCTACGATACACCACCCAGAGTCGACATGCATGTATCTAGACTGTCCACCATATGTATCTTCAATTATAGCTCGATGCCTCAATCGCACATCCTCTGATGTGCATCGAGTTCCATGGCAGGGCAATACAAGAAACACAGAACTTGGTCGGGAGCTTTTACATACCTGTACATGCTCACCTTTAAGAGCCTCGAAATACATATATCCCTAGGGTCTGTTTTCACGGTGGTTATGGCCCCACCTCGTCCCCTCCCTCAACTAATAAAGGCTACAAGAGCTAAACGACTGCCCCTACACAAACAATCTAAACATCCATGTGGTGTCTCCCCTCAACCCCTTACCCGATAGTGAAGGGTGAATGGTTTTTTGGGATTTGCTCTAGTCTTTTCGCATCCCATTAGCTGCCGATGACAGGTATCTGATGATCTACTACCCTTGTTGTTCGTGACCCTCTGCCTACCCATTTAGGAAACCGCTGGATCACCCTGGTGTCACCGTGTTACAGCATTCTAACCGCATAGCTAATTCTGCAGTCAAGGCCCACCCACCTAGTAGTTACGCGCAGACCCAACCTCTGCGAGCACAACCTAAGAAAACTGTCCCTGCATAGAGGACTACTAGGAGCGCCTTATGTACCTCAGGAAGTCGCGTGCTTCCCCTTCCAGTCCTTTGGAGCTATCTGAAAAATCAGATGAATGTGCGCTCCCCTCGTGCCTAATAACACCTCGATGATATACCCCGTTGGGTTATTCACCCTCAAACGTACGGACTGGTCCAAGCTCCTCACTTTAATATGTTGTTAGACTCTATGTCTAAACATTCTTTTACGCGCTTGCTTTTCCTTACCAGGTTTCCTTTTAACTTGGTTATTCCCATTCACATTGAATTCTTCATCAGTTACCAAGTTTCTCTTGCTTATTAATTTCAATTATAACTTAACACATTTAAGTTTATTAATAAGCCAACAATATGTTATTCTCCAGATTGTGGCCCAAGGTCAATAATCCACAATCTCTTTTATATTCTTGTTTGATTTCACAATAACATGTTCTATTTAATACGTTATTAAATATCTTTTAGTTCACATGTTTTCCAATCAACATGTCACTTACCACTTATGATTAAATATAACTTATTTCATTTCATAAGTTTTCTCATTCTTCTTATTTAATCATAATTCCATTTCCATCGTATTTACACCTTATCGTTGTTTACTTATTAACTTAGTTCTAAGGCCCATTAATAAGTTTCTCTACCCATTTATTATAACCTATTTTTTAATTACCTCTTGTCCTTAGGACAAGTCTAAACGTGCTATTCTTATCAGTAGGTTTTAGACCTCCAAGTTTACGGATTATTTAATTTATAATTAAGTACAATATATTTTCCCCCTTTTCTTAACTGGTTTCAGGTTTTCCCCTTTTCTGATTACTTAATTTATAATTAAGTGTCCCTTATCTCATTTCACCAGTCATCCAATTTACTTATTAGCTTATTATAACCTATGTTATAACCCCCACTTATCCCTAGGACAAGTCTACCTATTATACATCATTTTCATTAATGTTATTTATTTATAATTGGTTATTATCATTCCCCTTTTCAAACCATTTTCTTTTACTGTTGCATTCCAGTATTCTTCATTCACTGTAATATATGTTTCTTATTTTAATTAAGCAAAACACTTCATGCACCTTATCAGTTTGATAGAAAGAATCAGTGCTTTATTTTCTTATCGTATTCCCATCTAAATTCGTGGTAGCAAGTAATTTCTTTACTTTTCTTACTTTATTTATTGTGGCTTACTTGTAATCACATTCTCAGCAATAGGTCGTTTAGGGAAGTACATCACTTTTCTTTCGCATCACACTAACTCAGTCCACTACATCCCTTCCGTTCTTATTTTCCGAGTTAGACATTTAATTACTATTATTTCCATTTATTCATATCTAGTTATATACATATATTTATATATATGTACATACCTATGCCTAGACCTCTCACATTAAGCCTACACTTGTGGACGCTGGATTCACCGGGTGGGTCCGACAGATTTCTACCATAAGTTGACTTAACCTTGTGTCTTAGCACCATTACATGTTTTTAATTTTGCACTTTGACCCCTCATATTAGATTTACCACTTGTGAATACTGGATATGCCGGGCAGGTATGGGCAAACTTCTATCACAAGTGCAATCTAATCTCGTGTCTAAGGAATTATAATTCCAAATTACTGTGTATTTAGGCATGTCCATATTTCAATACTTATCCTTTTTTCATGTAAATTTTTGGCATATTATCCTCTTCATATGTTTACTGTAATCCAATTTACATGTCGTCAAGTTATGCCTATATTTTGGCACATGTCCCTTTTAACATGTATTTAATTCTAATTTTTGACATGTCAGCATTTAATAAGGTAATTATTCAAATCTAGCAAGTTACATGTCAATTAGTCAATAATATGTCATAAATAAATCATGTAGTTACAATCACTAAATTGGCTATTCCTATCCTAACAAGTTTATTTTCTCCAACATGTAAACATTCAATACTTTAGCCAATTCAACATAGAAATTTCGTGACATATTCATATTAACATTTCAACTCGTTACAACAGCAATTTATAATTAACCTGGAAATTTCACAATTAATAGAAAGAGGAATGCTAAAAGATTATGTACCATTATCTAAAATAATATGGCTTAAATCCACTCACCTCGTAAGCTTTCCAAGTCCTGGATCTAGTCCAGATCTAATCTTCCATGATTTTCCCCTAATTGAATTTAAAACCTAATAATCATGGATTTACTATTTTTTTACTAAAAGAGAAAGGAAAAAGAAAGAGGAGGAAAAATTGAATAGATCAGATCTTGAGCATTATCTTGCTTTTCACGTAATTCTGAATGCCTAAAAAAACATTAATCTCTTCCCTCCAGATCTTAATTTAAGATTTTCTAATTTATAAATCTAAATTTCTGAATAAATTTGAGGGGAGAGAGAGAGAATGGCAGAGCTCCAGCGTAGCCGCCAAATTATGAGGTTTATGGTTAGGTCTAAGGTCTTATTTATAGGCGTATGGAGCAACCAGGACCCTCGGATTTGACCAAAAGCTATCAGAATCATCCATAAACTCAAAATCCTTAATCTTCCAAAATCTGCCACAGGGGGTAGACCCACCTTTGAAGGCGTCGACCCCGGTGTCGACCCACCCTTAAGGGGGTCGATCCCGGTGTCGACCCACCCTTGAGTGTGTCAACCTACTTGGACGGATAATTTCCCACATTCTGAAATTTTGAATTTTGAACCGATTTTCAAAAATCTGGACATATTTTTGAATTTCTGAACCTAATATATCTCCTTCCTGCGTGTATACAAATTTCAAACCTCAATAACTTCTTCATACAATGTCCAATTTATGCAAACCAGGTGTCTATGTTGACCAGAATTTCGATACGGACGCAATGGCATAGTCCGTTTTATTTAATTCTGAATATTTAGTTAAGTTATTCGTATTTTATTATCTTGAGTTAAAAATGAAGGGTGTTACAGGTTTCGACCTCGAAATCTCTAAGGTAGAAGAATGTTATGAATGCTAACACCCATCCACTCAACCGTCATCCACCGGCATCTATTGTCCTTAGAATTTATAATGCTTTGTATGAAAATATGCAAATGTGTCGTGTATATGTCCCTATGCTAATGCATAAACAAGACGGTCTACTGATTCAGTTGACCTCCTTAATGCAATTTATGTCTGTGTCATGTATCCAATATGTATGCAAAAGAATCCTAATGATACACATAAAATTCAATATGTATGTAACAACAATTCACCGAAATGCAACATCCAAATGCTGATTCAACCATTTTTAATCCATTCATAAATAATAAAATGTTCACACATCCATATGCAATACGTAAGTGTTTTAGTTCAGTCGATCCCTAATCTAGTGCCTAGTGTGCGTGTGTATGCATCCACTAGCAAACATTGCATCCACTTGCAACCATTAAACATAACATGTCTCAAACACATGTTTCAACCATATCCTATCATCTATAAGCTCAAATCCCAAGATCTACACTTCGCGAGGACATACTAAAAGGAATTCCCTAATCAAAGGAAGAAACAAATGATAGAATATCAAAGAGGAAATACTTGTCAAAAGAATACGGGTAAGAAAGTTGAATCCCTCGGTGGAGTTCTTTCATCTAACATAACTTAGTCACTTCAGGAAGAAAGTCTTAAGTGAACTAATTCAAATGCTTACCTTAGTATTAAAAGTAAAGTAACACTTTTCCTTCTTACCCATCTTGTTCCTTGGTCCATTCCACTTATATTGTCCAACCCCATAAAGACTTACTTATCGCCCCACTTTTTTCAAAAAAAATAATTCCAAAATCTTATTTGAAATTTTTCAATGAGGCAAAATTTTTGTTATAAATTTATTTTTGAAATACATATATATATAATTGCTTTTATGAAATTCCCAAAATACAAATTTCATATCAAAATACATTAGTCTTTCAGAATTCTCATTTCTAAAATTTATGCATATGGGGTTGCGACTCAAAGTGGTTCCACCAGTTTCCATAAAACACCTCCTTGTTACACTCTTGTCTAGGAACACAATTATTTCAAAAAAATCTTTCCAAAAGATAGGGTTGTTGATTGGTAAGTGTAAATGTAGCGTGTATATTTTGGAATGCTTATTGGGTATTTATATCTGAATGGTGACATGAATACAAGGGGATAAGGGAGGGATATACACACTGTTACTACCAAAATTAACCCCGAAAACAACTAACAGTGAAAGGGTAGCCAGTGAACACAAGCATGAAGGAATGATCCGAGGCTACACAAACCCACACCTTCTTAGGGAAAGAAACTTGAAGTCTACGGAATGCCGACCCGGTCTATCCAGCAGGGCATACCCCGTAAAGGAATCTATAATGAAAGGTCATCTGAGTTAGAAGCTAAGAAAGAAAGAGGCAAGAGTTCCACTAACGGAAACCCAAAAGGGCAGAAGGGTTGTCGATATTAACCCGCTTAAAGCCGATACATCAGGATATGAAGACATCAAAATATCAAGCCGATGGTGTATAAAGATTATCCGGGACCAGCTTCCGACACACCTATTGCATAAACATTGAAAGGTCATATTGATAAGACTACAGGCAAGACGCCTGGAGCGACCCTTTGGAAAACTAGGCCGTACCCAGAGACTCCGACGAAGGCAAACCAGAACCCTAGAAAGGATATAAGCTATCCATACTAGCCTATTGACGGTGGTTTCGAACCGACAACTATCTATGTCCATTTTAAGGACAAGCTTCTCTAAGTATTAATAAGAAAAATGGAAGCCTACATCTGGGAGCTTATAATCGAAAGCATAAAACCGAAGGCTCAAATACCTTCTGAAAATCTACTGCATCAACAAGCTCATATCACTCTCAATGAAGACCCAACCGGCCAGGACCTTCCCTCCAGAAGTTATAATCCGCACCTCAAAGAAGCCGAGACCTAAAGCAATTGAAACCAAAGAGAAAGGCGGCCGACAGAAGTACCAGTAGGCCCAATGGCCCAGTAGCGGAAAGGGCCCCAGATCCTCTATAAATAAGATCCCAAGGGTCACATTTGAGGGGGATTTTTTTCACTCCAATTCTTGTACTCTTCCTCTAAAAAAACCCTAATACTGAGATTAATATGAAGATTTCCTCTATTCTGTTAATGTATTCTAGATCGAAGATTAATTAAAAGCAAATCTATACTTATAGTATTTTCCTATGAGTTATCTTACAATTTCTTAGTGATCTTTGCTACGATTTACTGTTTTCTTCCTACATATATATAGATTCTTGTTCGAACCTTTCTGCAAATAGGAGGAAACACCCCTTCTTATAGGCTTAAACCCTTCTTGCAGGCTTAAACCCTCCCTACGAGTTTAGACTTCTCAGTGAGCTTGGTGCATAATTCCTTTCTACCATTTGTGGGGGTTTGTCTTAGTGATCCTTATCCTAAAGTTAATTATTGGTTTTTGAGTCGTTTGTACACGATAGTCACCCCATTGAGGGAAGAGTAACTATTCTTTCGAATTCTAGACCTTGATACCTAATGACGTGATCGAACCCAAACTTGCAAAGGCTAGACAACCCATTTTTTTCTTAGGTCCATTCCCATTGATCTATCTTCAGTGTTGACGAAAAATATCGTTAACATTTTGGCGTTAGAAGGAGGGCGTGAACCTCCGATCCTTTAGTTAACCTATCCACATATCCATCTGTGTTGTTCCGTCCCGAATTGGACTAAACCTTGAAGAGGCGATCTATCTCTAGTGTTGACGAAAAATATCGTTAACATTTTGGCGTTAGAAGGAGGGTGTGAACCTCCGATCATTTAGTTAGCCTATCCACGTATCCATCTGTGTTGTTCCATCCCGAATTGGACTAAACCTTGAAGAGGCGAACATTATGAATAAAAGACCCCTACCTGTTACTAATGAATTTCCCACGGTTGTGACAAGTATTGGCGAGCCATGGGCGACCGAACGATTCAAATTAGAAACCCTGCGTATCTAAGAGAAAGAGAGGGATGTAAAACCTTATGACCCTGATCGATGGAGCATTAACCCTTTCCAATTAGGACTAACTCCGATTTTTGCCCTAAATCAGTCCTTGACAGAAAGATATAACTCCTTTCTCCATATCATAGAAGCTATCCTAACACATGCTAGGGGAACTGTATTCGAAGATAAGGTGGAGAAGGCTTCCACTCCTCTTACCAATGAAAGGTCTCAAAGAGATATACCCTCATGTTGAAAGGCAGTTAAAAGGAAGTTTAGAACGAGGAAGGAATAACTAAATCAAGTGATAAAAGGGCCAAAAGGCAACAACAAAAGAGGGCTTTTGAGTCAAAGTTGCCGAAAGTTGTAAGCTCACAATGTCAACTGAGGGTATCTACTTGCTAACTAGACATGAGTTGAACTTTTGGCCATCATTAAAGAAGAAACCCAAAAATGAAGCTAAGGGGAAGGACCATATTGCTACTACCATATAGTAAACAAACACGAAACAAACCATTGTAGAGTTTTAGAGGGAATGATCATCAACTTCTTAAGCCAAGGAAATCTACAAAAATATGTAAAAAAGGCATAGGAAGTTACGCTGGTAAAATCTTCTAGAACGAAAAAAGGTTATCTACTTGATTGCAAAGAAGAAAATCCCCACAAACTTGAAATGACCAAGGACATGTCAAGCCACAAACGGACAAAAGAAAAGAAAAACACTTATCATCACCAAATTGGTTAGGGCGAGGCACCCCCCGGAGGGCGGCGGTGTGTTAGTATTTTTCCATGCCCAAGTCAGAGGGAGCTAGGTTAAAGCATCAAAAGCATAAACCTCCGTTTCACACCAGAAATGGTTGTGGCGGTGCATCTAAAATTAGCACGCCCTGCCTCTGCTCATAGAGGAGTACGCCTTGCCTCGGCTAGAACTAAGCACGTCCTACCTTTTCTAATAGAAGAGCATGTCTCACCTCAACTTATGTTCCGCGTTACCCGTAGAAGGGAACACAAACCCCTATAATCACCTACGACGGTCAGGATAGGGCACCCCTCGGTGAGGGTGGCGTGTAAGCCTCTATCAGTACCTACGATGGTCAGTATAGAGCATTAAAAGAGTAAATCTTAGTTCTGTGCCTACAATGTCCCTGTCTAAGTTTCTAAGACCTTATCATCACCTACGATGGTTAGGATAAGGCTCCTCCTGTTGGGAGGTCGGGTAAGTCCTTGGGCCCTACTTGTGGACAAGCTAGCCAAGCACACTGGACGCACAGGCCCAGAGAGTGGCCATCAAGGCACGTATATCCTATACTTTGACATCATAATCCTAGAGAGTGGATCAAGGAGCATGTACATCTTCTGCACCACAAATCAGATTCGAAGGGGATACCAAAACACTGATACCAAAAGGGAATTTTTGGTACTCAATCTCTAACTACCTGGATAAGGGTTGGTTCAGGTCTTCTATACCAATTCCCAAATTGGGGTTGTTTTAATTCATCACAATTACCAAAAGGGAATTTATGGTACTTAATCCCCAATTTCTAGAACAAGGGTGGTTTTAGACATGCTATATTAATACCCGAATTTGGGTTGGTTCAGTTCTTCGTAAATACCGAAAGGAGATTCCCGATCTTCAATCTTTACTTGGATAAAGGGTAGTTTGTAATTTCTGTTAATACAGGAAGGGGACTTCTATCCATTAAGCTTTAATTACCCCAAACAAAGGTTGGTTCAAGAATTATGCAAACACCGGAAGTGAACTCCCGGTATTATTCCAATACCTAAATCTGGGTTAATTCAAGACTCCTGCCATGTATACGAGCTTAAAATAGACCAAGGGCTCTATTAAAGCGCCAGAATCTAATCTCCAGTCGTCTACCAAATGATCCTAGTATGGGATGGATCCAAAAGCTTATAATGCACTAAAAAAGGAATTCTGAGGTAAATCAGCACAACCAGAAATACACTTTCAGGGGAAAGCACATCATTAAAATGGCTCCGATAAAATGGTTACGTCTTGTCAGGGAAAACTTTTAAACTATTTATGTACAAAAAATGGTTATCTGCATTTATTATCAATAGCCATTTACATAATAGACAACATCAATACACAAGTTCATTCACAAAAGTAACATTCTCCATACCCTAAATATGGATATGATTACGTGTCACTATTACATAATGTCACTAAATATCTAGGTCCTCTCTATCCTCAAGAAAAGGAGGGTCAATGGCATGACGAAGCATGATGCTTAGCAGCTTGTTAAGCTTTCGCACTGTCCTACCCGTTTCATCTAGATGATAAGAAGGTTTAATCTGAAGTTTCAAAGCTTGTTATAACCCCTCCCATGCAAATTGCCCTAAGAGAATTGATTTCTTTTTCTAACTTGAAAACATTCATATGCAAATCAAGCCTTTCCTTTTGTAAACATCTTATCTAATCATCATACCAGATAACACAGTCATGAGAGTCCTTAATCAACTTAGTATCTTAGGTCCCCTTTATCTCGGCTACCACTTTCTTACACCACTCAAAAATAAGCGATTAATTTAACCCAGGAGATGGGTTATTCAAGTAAAAATACTTTTGAGAGGTTGAGGCCTTATGTACGGTTGCAACGCTAGGAGGCTGAGATCCCATCATGATAGGGATATTTTTGTAACAATATTCCCACATCTCACACTTCGTGTTGACGTTTATTAAATTAATTTTCAAATCGACAATACATTGACGTAAACTCCTCAATTCATCCTCAAACTCAATAAAGGGTGTGGTCCTTATGTATGCCCTCAATCCAAGAATATTCCTATCTTTCCCTTCTAACTGGTCTTTTACAGAATTTATTCTCTCATTCAAATGTTTAATGAATAAATTCTGGTGTAAAATCTTCCTCTCTTGAGACATAGAAGGAATATCTTTTGCCTACAATGCTTTGCTCTGAGATGGGAGGATCTCACAATGGTCAACCCACCCACGGGAACATAGTAAAATAGTCATGATTATATTTTCCTTTCAGTTTACAAAAGTAAAACTCCATTCCTGTATAAAAAGCTTTGTGTGAGTTAAATCCGAAACCAATCTACTGTGGCATACTGATAAAAAAAGAGTTACAAAAAGATCACTTTCACATGGTTAATACATTATTGTTTACATAACATCTTGGCACGTTTAAGCCTTAAACTCTTTAGTATTGCTTCACGATCTTTGCATAGGAAGTTAAAAGAGAGTTAAGGGAATTTAGTATAAACACTCCTAAGTTTATCAAAAAAACATTTTTCCCTGGTATCGTGAATTGATGTTGTTAAAAATTCCCTTCTTAATCTACAAGTCACACATGGTGCATCTTCATAGGGAACAAAGTTCTATCATAATGCAAATAAGCATATTAGCAGACATATGTAGTAATTGGGACTCCACACAAATTTTACTTAAATTGATTGGATTAAGTTTACAAGTATTCTTCTTGTCCTACGTAAAAGCGGTTAAGTTTCCATTGTTTGCCATCTAATTCTATTTAAGGCAGGGAACCACTTTTCTTTTGTTTAATAAATATAGCAGCAGAAAACAAGCTACGGTCAAAATACTCAGAAAAAAGAGAAAACGTTAAAGGAGCAGGAATTATACCCGAGAAAAAGGAGCTTCAGGGCCCATGACTTTCTCCCCTCCCAAAAGGTTGGAAGGGTCGGCTTCTCTAAACAAAGGAGATTTAGGATCAAAGCCAACGCGGGAGCCTCCTACTTCAGAATTATGCCTAATGTGATCATGGGGCACCTCGTCTCCTGAAGAAATATTGTTTCTATTTCTTTCATGATCACCCTGTCAGCCCCTACTTCCAAAGCCATCGCCGCCATCACCCCCATCGTTACGAACGAAGGTAGAAGCCTCTTCCCTTTTAGCAGACTCATCAGAGAGAGTATCAACATATAGAAGATCCTCGACTTTGGATTCACCCTTCTATGGCGTGCCAACACCTCGTTTGCCCAATTTATTATTCCATAACTCTATCCTTGACGAACGGAGGAATCTTGTTGGTTCGGATCTAGGGAAGACTCTGAAGGTTATCGGAAAGAAGATGAAATAAAGCATCTTCGTAACATTTAGTCCTAATTTGCGGAAGATGAACTTGCATGAAGTCAGAAATCCTGCCTTTCGCTGCATAAATTATCTACACAGCACGGGAAAGCTTCTCGTCTTTCTTCTGGAGCTCCTCAGCATGACTAACCACATCTTCCACTATTTGATGTTCCAAGGCCGACACTTTTCAGGGGTTTCGTCCTTAGCCTGCCTTTCTTTCTCTAAAGCTGCCTCGGCATGTTCTAGGAAAGTTTTCAACCTCTCACATTCATCACTTAAAGTTTCATTTACCTCTCGAAGCTTAACGATTTCGGAGGTGGGGAAAGAAGGGGTTGATTTGGGTAAAAGCCATCTTTCGGAAATCTAGAATGATAAAAGCATTCAATACACGGCCGCAACAAATTAAAACTTAAGATCAAAAAGAAAGTGTTGTACCTGAAGCTGTCGGATGATCAGTCGCTGGTAGAAATCGTCCACATCTGAAGAAGAAGGTAATGAGATATCAGAAGACTCTGGACAGGAAAGAGCAAGCTTCACAAAATCAGTTGAAAGATCGGGGGTCCTCGAAGGATCTGTAGACACAAAAGACAGAGTTCGTAACATGACATGTGTTTCTGCTACTGATGAACGTGGAAGAGATGACGGCCAGATATAACCCCCACTCTCTCTATCGGAAGTACCCTTGGGAATTACAGAAGCAGGAAAATCAAGCTTTAGCCTCTTAACTGGCGGCTCGATAGGCAACTCAGCCAACCTCTTAATAGCAACAGAGGTAGATCGATTCAAAACGTCGGTGAAGGTCGAGACTTCCAAAATCGAAACTCCTAGTCAAATGAAAAATCGAAGAAAAAATCAAGAATATGGAACTTGGATGCTAAAGAGACTTCGATAAAGAAACTATCAAATTTAGAAAAACATATAGGGAGACAAGGGGGTAGAAGAAGAAAACTCCTCTGAGCCCGACACTAAGCATTTGGATCCTGCAAAACGAATAGGTGGACGTCCCAAAACCCTTTGCCTATCAGGAAGAAGATCATATTGACGCAAATTGTCCTTGGTTAATAGAACTATAACACCCCGAATTTTTAACGACACCAAAGAAGATAAATTAAAGAATAATTAATTTAATATTAAAAATTAAGGGAAACAAACTATGTCATTACATCCATCTCAAAATTTTGGTCAAGATAGACACCTAGTTTGCGTAAAACGGATAACATATGAAGAAGTTACGGATGATAAAAGTTTGACAATCAAAACAGGGATAATTGGCGCACTTGACAAGTGCGACGAGGCAATTTTACACTGGCGCACTTGTAATGTGCACCCATAGTGGTTTTTTGGTATCCGGGCATTTTTCAAGTGGCTGGCGAACCATGACCGGATTCACTCTATGGCTGAGGTGACATTCGAACTTCGGATGCTGGAAGCTATAAATATACCTCAATTCTCTTGTTTTCTTCAGAAAGAATAAATGGCGACCAAACTCTGCCAGTGTCTGAATTGAACTGGATCCCTTATCTTCTACTATCAACAAAAGCAAATCAGTTGGAGATTCATGATCCAATCTTTTCTAGTTATACCTTCTAATCCAAACTTAGTGAGTTCTTAGTTACTTTTAGAATTAAATATTTAAAAGTAAACTTTATAGGATTATAGTTTGGATTTGTTCATGTGCCTATGTTGTGTTGGATCCATTGTAAATTATGAACATATGACATTTTGGATTGGTTATAACTTGGATCTAAATTTCTATGATGTAGATTTAAATCTCTATTTGTGTTAGATCTACTTTTATCTATTAGATATGAATTATGTGGACATTCTATGATGTAGATCGTATCCCTATTTGTGTTAGATCTACTTTTATCTATTAGATTTGAATTATGTGGACAGATTGTATCTCTATTTGTGTTAGATCTACTTTTATCTATTAGATCTGAATTATGTGGACATTCTATGATGTAGATCATATCCATATTTGTGTTAGATCTACTTTTATCTATTAAATCTGAATTATGTGGACATTCTATGATGTAGATCTTATCCCTATTTGTGTTAGATCTACTTTTATTTATAAGATCTGAATTATGCGGACATTCTATGATGTAGATCTTAATCCTTATTTGTTAGATCTACTTTTACCAATAGATCTGTACTATGTGGACACCAAAATTTAGTCAAGTCTAGTTTATTATTTGGAACCCTTGTGCTTCTCATATTAGATCTGAACCTGTTGGACATCTAAATTAAATTTAGAACATGTCATGTTCATCTTATCACCTTTGTTATGTTACCACAAGTTAACTGCCACAAGTTTATTAGATATATGCTTATATGTTTACCATGTTAGTATATGTTTATGCTAGTTATGTTATAACATTCACCTTTGTCATATTTCCATTACCTTCCCTTTTTATCGTTTATCATTAGGCTATTATTTAGCCTATACATGCCGTAAATTATGTGAACATGCTAGTTAGGGAAAGGGGAGGAAAAAAGTTAATATTGGCATAATTTGGATGTAAACATGAGTTGGACATATAATTCAATAATTGGATAAATGGGCATAAATACCTAATAAGGCATAGGTACAAGTAATTGGACATATAATTCAAAAAGGGGGAAAGTGGGAACATAATTACCTATAAAGACATAGGTAAGAATTGGATAAAAATGGAATGTTTAATAATTACAATTAGAAATTGTAATCGCATTTATGACACGAGGTTAGGTTGCATTAGTGGTAGAAGTCTGCCCGGACCCGACCGGCATATCCAGTAGCCACTACTGCTGAACCTAATGTGAGAGGTCTAAGTGCGCGAATACAAATCGGTCTAAGACACGAGGTTAGGCCTAACTTGTGAAATAAGACTGTTCGGACCCGACCGACATATCTAGCATTCCCAAGTTGCAGGCCTAATGTGGGAGGTCTAGACCATTATAAACCATAATTGGAATGGCAATGACTTGGACTACCTAACCTAATTTAATCCATAAGGATTGTATGATTATGAACTAAAGTTTGGGTTAAGTAAAAATTGGTTGGATAGTAGGTGGGTTAAGTAAGTTTTGCCAAGCTTGCTTACTATAGGATCGCAAACGAGTCATGGTGGGCGCGATAGTGTATATACGTCGCTAAGTATTTGTGTTGCTTCGCATATGCGCGCTGATAGTGATTTGTGTACACGTGCAATGAGTTTGTACATGAGTGTATATCGCCATTAATTTTCATAGTCATTCACCATTTTTTTGCGTACCCCAGTACGGGCACGAATTTTCATGCCCCTGGTTTGGGTATGAAATTTCATACCCCTGGCAGGTACAAAATTTCGTACCTAGGGGTAAGAATTTTCGTGCACTGTGGGTATAAATTTTCGTACCCCGATGGGATATGAAATTTCGTACCCACTGGGTACGAAAAGGAAGGACAAAACACGAAGGGACACCTCCCTTTTTGTTATAAATAGGGTTCCTCCCCCACTTCTTTTCCTTCTTCCTCACTTTTCCTTTGACCGCCATTGCTTATGAATTCGAACTCTGGACTTGGTGCTTAAAAAGTTGAACGATGAACTTAGGTAGGACCTAGCCACCATTAGAGGCGTAAGTCTCCTTCCCCTAAGCCCGACCGTGCACCTAGCTGTGGCTCTGGGTCCCGCCTTGATCTTCATGAGTGCATAGGTTTGGAGCTTGGAGGGTGAAGGTTGATGAAAGAGGAATTAGGAGGAAGGGGAAGAAGGATAGAGGGAGTCGAGCGTTGCCGCGGTGAAAGAGGAGAGCCTAGAGGCGAGGAGCGTGGCACCTCGTTTTGGGGGTCTCGTGCCCTTCTAGGGTTTGGGATTTTCATACCCTTGATGGGTACGAAATTTCGAACCCGAAGGGAACGAAGGTTCGTACCCCTGAGGTACGAAATTCTGAACCCCGAGGGGTATGAACTTTTGTGCCCTTGGGGTCTGAAACTTCGAACTCAGGAGGGATTCGTAGCGTCATTCCCCTGGGGCATGAAATTTTGAACCCTGGGAGGTACGTAATTTCGTACCCCCTGGAGGTACGAAAACTGCAAACCCTGGTGCGGTTCGAAGCTTCGTATCCGAGAGGGGAGTACAAGTTTCGCTCTTGGATCAAATGCCTTGCGTACGCCTCCTTGCATAGCGGCGCCCCTTGTTCAGTGCTTCATCTCTTCGATTGCCCACATCTTGATCTATACTCTTTCTGTTTCGTCAGCTTGACCGAGCCAACGGGTGCGTTGACGGTCATGTGTGCTATGACATGAACTTACGCATAGGATTTAGAGCATAAACTTGGACTATGACTGAACTGTTTAACTGTCTGAATTTCTTTGTATATCTGTGTTCTTTATAACATTGCACTCACATGATAGTCTACAACATGAGGGGTATAGGTTATTGCACCGCAATGTCTAAAGCTAGTGTGCTAAAGCATAACTAATGACGCATACAAGATCTATGACCGGAAAGACTTTAGAAGCCGAAACTTCCTTGCCGTCATCACATACTTCTGACTCTACTAGCCATGCTTGCTCGACGGGCAGCGAGCTTGAGACTATTGAATGGTCCACCACTTCCCAAACGGCAAGTTTGCCTGGAGCGTCGGAGCGCGGAGAGAAGATTGAAAGACAACACTCTCCGGTTGTATATGAAGAGGTAGAACACATGAACATTGCGGGGGGAAGCACCGGTGGCTCCGGTGGCCCCGGATATGTTGCCCGACGCAGTGATTCTTGAAAACCTGACCAATTCGGTGCCATCACACATAGACGCAGCGACATGTATGAAAATGGCATTGTGATTTAATATTTCTGTGGATCATGTCCACGCACAAGGAGAGGGAGGTAGGGCTCATGCTTCACCCTAGGGTCTTACCGCTTAGAATAGACAAGATTATGTTTCTGGGTGCGTTCCCCCAGCCAACAACTTTATTTGAGACATGTTGTACTACTTCCATATTATGTTGTTGCAGTTGAACCCAAACGCATATGTCTTGCACTTGGGCACATACGTTCTCTATCGAGAGTATTTGCATTTGGAACCTACCGGAGAGGACATTCGATACTTTTTTCAGCTAAAGAGAAGGATCAATATATTGCCTTCTCGGTGGTTTTTGGAAGCATCGCTTTCCATGAAGTTCTTTGTTAGGGCATGACCCAAGCCGTTAGTGTTAAAAAATGAATGGTTCTTCATGCGCTGTCCTCCTGGATTTGCGAGGAGATGGTTAGAAGGAAGTAAACTTTCTTAAACTCCTCCTTTTACTATAAAGTTTGCGAATTCGATGTTTTATATTCATTTTTTGATCATGATTGGAAATCCTGAGGCATTTATCGGCATTGAATATTAGCAACGGCTCAAGGGTCTACGAGCGATCCCAACTGCATCATGTCTACTTATACAGTCATGAGTCAGGATCGCCTTCATCGTGCAGGGCTGCTCCCTGATGATCGAGATATAACCAGGCCTACTGTCACAGGCAGTGGGCCAAAATAGAAAGTGGTGATAGACAAAGCAGCTCCCAGCCGGAAGGGAAAGATGCCCTCTGTTAGGCCCAAGCTGAAAAAGGCTACTAAGTTCCACAGAGACACTGGCGGAAATAGGTTAGCGGTGAGGAGATAGTTGCTAGAGATGAGTGTCTATTTAACGCTCATGTCCCGCCTCCAATAGGAGGGGCGGGGGTAGAAGCTTCAGACAGACCACAATCTCCTGCTCCTCCTTCAGAGACCGTCGTTTCTCTCAAGTCGGAGGGTCAGTTTGACGATCTTAATAAACTCCCTCTAGACTTGTCACCTTGGCTTGGTGCGACAAGTATGTAGGAGAAAGCTTTAGCTATAGAGGGGTTGACTCCTTCGAGCGAACCATAATCTGGTATGTTGAGAGAACACTTAGGGCATACACACGTATACACCGCATACCATAGAGATTGTTTATACGTGGCAAGTAACTGATTCTGTACTTGGTTCTTTGGCAGGTGATATGGAAAGAGGATGCGGAGGACTAGGCTATGCGCACAGAAGCCCCTGATATCCCATGAATCCCATTTTCGACAACTCAGGAGAGGGACTAGCTTATATGGTGACTCTCCACCCCACAAGATCGTAGCAGTGAGAGTCGTCACCGAGATAAGCCTCGGTGATTTCCTACTCCTCATGTCCGAGTATTTACGGGAGATTCCCGAATCGACTTAGGTGACTCGAGGCATTCGTCATCGACAACTCATCCACACACAGCGCCTTTCGCGTCTGTTCAAACTACTAAGCAAAAAGAAATATCGCTCTACCATTCGAGGTCGGCGGGAAAGGCTTCAATCAGGAGGCAAGATATAACAGAGCCTGAGAGGAGAGAGCTTTCCATGGATGAAAGAAAAGTGTTGTTGAAGAAGAACTTCCCACGACTTTACTTTGACGAGCTGATGTTCTTTCTTAATCTGAATTCGCCCCCTGCTAGGGATACTGGGGAGATATGGATGCATGTGAAGGTCGTGTACCATCTGACTAACTAGTTAATTAGGTGTGCGCACCATCTTTCGGAATTGATCAAAAGGAAGAACTTGGAGCTTTTCAATCAGCGGCTGACAATTGATGGTGAGCAAACCACTGTCGCCAACCTGGAGAAGGAAAGAGGTAGGTTTTCTCCTTGTGCCATAAACACTTCCTCATTCGCTTTTGTAATTTCGAATGTTAATCTCTTATCATCACCGTTGCAGAGCGGATGAAGCATGTTTATGAGAATCTGAAGAAGGAGGTGGAGCACGTGAGCTCCACTTTTAAGGATAATGCGACCTCTCTAACTACTAAGAACACGGCCTTGAGAAGAGACAAGGACAAGATGGAGAAAACTTGTGTCGATCTGAAAAGGGATAATGCTAGAGTAACCTAGCTCAATAATGGTAATAATACTTTGAGAGTGATAAATGAGAGGCTATGGGCAGAAAATGCAGTAGTAGTTGAGCTAAGGACGCAGCTTTAGGCGATGAGGAAGGCGAAGGAGGATGCCGAGGCCAATAATAGGGATGTGTTGAGTGTGGCAGATTGATTAAAGGCTGAGCATATGAGGGAGGTGGAGCAGTTGATAGAGGAGCTCGAGGCTACGGAATCTCGGGTTGAGGAATCCTTGGTGGAGCATATCCGGGATATGTTTGTCAAAGTTCTGAAGTTCCGCCAACTTTTGTGGGTCAAGGACTATTCCCGAGAGTTGGCTCAGACATTGGAGAGGCTAGTGCCTTATGAAGATTATTTGCGCCAGATAGATGTGGGGACTTTGGATGAACACCAGCTAATGATTGACCTTTTAAATGATGAGGAGCATGACAACCTGAATAAAGGGAGGAGGTTGCTACAGGGGGATGTTGAGAATGAGTGACTGGCGAGGCTCACCGCGGAAAAAGGAAAATTTGTTCCTACCGAGAATGTGGAAGTAGCGTAGACATTTGCAGAAACTAGCTCATACCGACCACAACTCCCCGATCCTAATGCAACTATCGATCCTGCGGCTTTGACTTGGGTCTCGACTGAGTACAATCCTAAGTTTCCGGGACTGGGGGAGACCAGATTTACTTTGTCTGCTACGACAAGCACACTTCCCACCATTCGTACACCATCCCTAACCGGAGGTAAATTCCCTTTACTATGCATCCCCGAGAATGATGTGATTACCAAATTTACGGACTAAAAGGTTGTGTTTTTACTATGCATCCCTTCCTGAATCTACCATATCACTGGGCTTTTCCCTCGTGATTCCACCGACAACGGAATCCGCGCCAAGATCGCAAGGAATGTAGTTCAGAGAAGGTGGCAATCAACTGGACACTTTTCCCAATATCAGGGTGGGGTCCAACGTTCATGAGTGCTTCATAGAGGAAGGGGAGGTAGTAAATGGCTAGAGTGCTCATGCGATGGGCCCAGTGGATGCTAACATACTTTCAATCCAGGCCATGATGGATTTTGTAAAGGTGCGGATGATGGCTAAGTGCAAGGTGATTGAAGAGAAAGATAGGTAGGACGAGGCTGCTTGGCAAGAGGCCCTAATGCAGGCCAAGCAGGAGGCCGAGGAGAGGGCTACTGCCATAGTTTAGAGGAGGAAAGCCGATGATGAGTCAGAGAATAAGAGAGATGCATATGAGGCTCAGAAGAAGAAAGAGGACAACAGGCGTAGTAGAGGGCCACCGAAACCCTTAGGAGGCTTAAAGCTGATGATGCCTCGAAGCTTAAGTCACAAAAGCTGGCTGATCGACACGCTACTATAGAGGCAAAGGAGAATGTGGAGCGGGAAGCCAATGAGGTGCCAGAAAAGAGTGACTATGTGGTGGCCCTTACTGCGGGGAATGCAACCAGCAATTGCCGCACATGATTACTACTAATATCACAGAGTTTTCGAGTGGTGATGGTAATGGCGAGACACGCCTCTCGATTTCTCATGAGTTAGCGACCCATCAAAAAGGCAGAGGAGGAAAGAGTGGATCAGGAAAGAAGAGGCCTGTCCCGGGTGAAGAGCTATCTAGTGCGGAATCTGCAAAAAAAAGAAGCACAAGAAGAAAAGGCATAGTTAGCGTTAGTAATTGTAGTAGATGTTTCCGCTATTTTGGTTATGTAGGCCGATAGTATATGCGAGTACGTCCCTTGCTTTTGGTTTTTCAAAATATGGTGTTGTTTTCATGTACATGCTGTCACTAGAAAAGAAAGGTGTTAGATACGTAGTTTGTTTAATGTGTATGTGGGAAATGAAATATGAATTAGTAAAAGTCGCAATTTATGTTAAGTGCTCGAATGTTCTTCTCATGTTTTCCAGCGTCCTGTACTTGCAAAAGTGTACTTATTGTTACATTAACATAAATGCGATCATAGATCTCTCTTTGGGTCGTTTCCATATGTGTGAGATTGAGCACGGGTTTCAGTAAGTCTCTCTTAGTTCAGGAAACCCGTAGTTGCAAAATCATGCTAGACTCTTTCTATCTAGGGTTGCCCGGAATTTGTCCTAAGTAGAGCGAAGGCATAAGCATTGCAATTCGTCCAGTGAAGGGCCCTCTCGTCGTTCATTCGGGATATGAGCTCATGTTTCGTTTATTCGTCGGAATAATCCCAGATAATCAACCCGTAGCAACCGATCGTGGCCATGGGCTGCACCTAAGCCTTGAGAGCTTCAGGGAGAAAACGATTTAAGGTCAGTCTTGGTGCTGCACCGAGATTCGACCGACACCCATAGCCTGGTGAGAAGTTTGCATCACACTAGGTTGGCTGTTGGGCGGTCCCAAGTCCTCAGACTTGGGCGCGGAACGATTTATCCTCGGTCTCAGTGCAGGGCCAATATTCGAGGTAGTGGTTATTTGTACTCGGTCGCGTCGCGGGCCGGAGATACGAGTAGTTGCAAGCTCCCTTGCTCCGGGCACCGATCGTAGCAAGTGTTGTTTTCCCTCGAGGTTGGCTCGAGATTCGCATGGCGACACGGGCTCCCATGTTCGGGGTGCCAATGCGGCGATCGAATGTTTGTATGCAAGCTGATTGTCAGGGTTAATCAAACATGTCATGCACGGAGTAAACATTGAAGGGAGATAGGAAACTGAACATCAATCCTACAGATAACATTGGCAGTAATAGCCTTTACAATGCCTTGAATTGCAAGAAGAAAAAACATTGTTGGAAAGGATAAACAAATGTACACTAAGTTATGTAAAGTAGAGGTGGAGATGTTCGCTTTTCCATGCCCTTGGGAGGTTGCCCCATCCACAGTTGCGAGTTTGAAAGTTCCATCGTCGAGCTTTCGTTGGATGGTGTACTGGCATTTCCAATGAGTAGCGAGGCCTGCTAGTAGAGGAAAACCCCATTTTTAGATGAGGTTGTCGATGTTGAGGTACTTATTGCGGACTTTGGAGTTGAAGTATCGGGCTATTCGTTGTCGTTGGGAGACGACCCTGAGGTCTGTTTCATTCCTCTTTTCTCTAGTAAATCTAGCGACTTTGAAAGTAAGTCTTGGTTTGTCTTTGGATCATAATAATTAACTCAATGAGATTGAAGCTTTAACTCAATGGGGATGACAACTTCGGATCCATAAGCAAGGGTGAAGGGAGTGTATCCGGTTGTTGACTTGTGAGGGGTTCGGTAGGCCCATAGGGCTAGGGGAAGTTCGCCCGCCCATGTGCCATAGGTCTTTTCTAGACGCTTCATGATGATACATTTAATGACTTTGTTAACAGCATCGACTTTCCTATTGGCTTGAGGATGAGCGACCGCTGAGAATCTTTTTTTGATTTTATGCCGCTGACAGAAGGCCTTGAATTTAGCGCTCTCGAACTGGGTGCCTTTGTCGAAAATGATAGCTTGAGGGACCCTGTAGCGGTGATGATGTTGTGGACGATGAAGCTGATCGTCTTCTTGGTGGTTATTATGGCGAGAGCATCGGCCTCACCCATTTGGTGAAGTAATCAACGCGACTATTGCATAACGTGTCCCACCTCTTGCCATTGGAAGAGTTCCAATGATGTCGATTCCCGACATGGAGAACGAACAAGGGATGACCATTTGCGTTTCGGTAGGTTGGGCTCTCGGAATTTTCGAGAAGCGTTGGCACATGTCGCACTTTCGTGCTAAGTCTACTGCATCTTGATCGATTGTGGGCCAATAATAGCCATGCTTGATGATCTTCTTTGCTAGGGTCTGCCGCCCGGTGCAGTCACCGCACTCGCCTCCATGCACTTCTGTGAGTGCCCGATCGACGTTGTTGAGGGCTACACATCGCAGAAGTGGGACAGAGAAGCCTCTGCAGTAAAGTATTCCATCCAAAAAAATGTAGCGAGCTGATTGGCGAGTGAGAGCCTGTTTTTCCTTATTGTGCCCTGGGAGGGTCCCGTTTCGCAAGTAGTTCTTTATTGGAGTCATCCAGGATGCGGGTTCGGTTTTAGTGCCCATGACCGTATCATCCTTTGTCTGGCCGTTGCTTGGTGAGTTGAGTACCTCAACTAGGGTAAGCCCCATGAGCTGTGCATCTCCAGAGCTTGCCAACTTAGCCAATGTATTTGCTTTTACATTATGTACTTGGGGGATGAGTGTTATGAAGAAGTGGTCGAAGCTGGTGAGAAATTCCCGGACTTGGGTGAGATATGGGGCAAGCCGTGCTCCCTTGGCTTGGAATTCTCTCTGTACCTAGCGTATGATGAGTTGGGAGTCAGAAATGACCTGGATGGCTTTCAAATTAAGTTCGATTACGATTATGAGTCCAACTATTAAGGCTTCATACTCTGTGTCGTTGCTGGTAGCAGGGAAGTTTAGCTTCAAAGCGTAGCATATCGTGTGCTCTTCTGGAGTGATGAGCACTACTTCGGCTCCGGGGGATTTACAGTTAGAAGATCCATGCACAAATAGTTTCCATTGGAGATTCGGGGCTTCGATGTCAGCGGGGGGCATCTCCTCCGAAGCGATGAACTCTACTATGAAATCAGCGAGGGCCTGCCCAAGAATGGTGCGATGGGTGATGAAAGTTATCTCAAACTAACTCAACTTATGTTCCACTTTAATTGTCGTCCCGGTGCTTCAGGTCAATGTAAGATTGGTCGCAGTGGCTGGTCAGTGAAGACTTTTATAGGGTGAGATTGAAAGTATGGTCGCAGCTTCCGCGAAGAGATCAGTAGGCCAGTTTTTCAATTTTTGGATAATTCTTTTCTTCCCCCATTAATCTTTTACTGATGTAATAGACGGGTCGCTAGACACGGTCTTCGATGCATACCAGGGCCGAGCTGATTACGTGCATGGAAACAACCAAATAAACTTATAAGTCCTCATGTTCCACGGGTTTGGACAAGATAGGTGGTCTCTCTAAGTCATTTAGCAAGCCAACGAATGTGGAAACACATTCTGTGGTCCACTTGAAGTTGTGCTTCCCCTTTCGAAGCAAGTCGAAGAAAGGAAGGCATTTGTTGGTGGCCTTAGAGATGAACCGACTTAAACCAGTGACCTTCCCTTTTAAACTTTGGACATCTTTGATGTTCCGAGGGACTTGAATATCCTACATAGCTTTGATTTTGTCGGGGTTGGCTTCGATGCCTCGGGAGTTGACGATGAAACCCAAGAATTTTTCTGAGGTACCTCCGAAGGAGCATTTCATGTGATTGAGTTTCATGTCTTATTAGCAGAGGAAAATGAACATTTCAGGGAGGTCGTGGACGTGATTACTTGATATTTTAGATTATACCAGCATATCATCCATTTATATCTATATAGTTTTTCCAATTTGATTTTTAAAGAGGTGATTAACCATTTGCTGGTAAGTGGCTCCTACATTCTTGAGACCGAAGGGCATGATGCGATAGTAGTAAAGTCCAGGATCTGTTATAAAAGTGGTATGATCCTGGTCACGAAGACACATTGGCATCTGATTGTAGCCCAAATAGGCGTCTATGAAAGATAAAAGGTGGTATTCGGCGGTCGAATCAACAAGTCGATCGATCTTCGGAAGTGGGAAATTGTCCTTAGGACATGTTTTGTTTAAGTTGAAGAAGTCAACACAGGTTGGCCATTTGTCGTTGGCTTTTTCGACCAGAACTGGGTTGGAGACTCATTCGTGGTAGTCGGCTTCGCGTATGAAATTGTTGTTGAGTAATCTGTCAACCTCTTCCTCAAGCGCTTTGGATCTCTCGGGTCCCAAGAAGTGGCTTTTTTGCTTGACTGGAGGCATGGTAGGATGAAGACTCTAGCAAGTAATTATGGGGTCAAAGCCCCTCATGTCAAAGTGAGTCCATGCTATCACGTCTAGATTAGCTTTTAAGAAATTCACAAGATCTTCTTTTATTGTGGGGTGGAGTTGTAATTCGATTTTTAGTACCCTTGATGGATCGTCGGGGCTGATCGGAACGTCTAATGTAGGTTCAACTGGAGTAACCCTTTTGTACTCGGGCTCTTCGTCCCTCCTTGGATCGGGGTCTTCGAAAAGACGACAGTGGCACTTGAGCCAAGGCCCAGACGCTGATGATTCTTTGCAGAAACGGTCTTGGCACAAGAAGGCATGGATGCGGCCTTACCCTTGCCCTTGTTGTGCACGTTCTTCCACTCTATTGTGTAACATTCTCTAGCATTTTCTTGGTCACCTCTAACCGTTCTGATCCCGCTCTCCATCGGGAATTTAATTAGGAGGGACCATGGTGACATGCAGATCCAAAATTATGTAAGGAAGGGACATTCGAAGAAGACATCGTAAGGGTAGGCAATGTTGATAACCAAGAATGTGAGGATGTGGACTCGATTCCAGTCCCCATCACCAAGTTCAACAGGTAAATCGATCATTCCCACTGGATGGTTGGAAGCTCCGTTGAACCAGTGGATCGTGGCATGACAAGGTTTTAATTCCTTTGTCTTTATCTTCATTTGGTCGTAGGAAGCTTTGAAAATGATGTTAACTAAGCTTTCCGAATCAATCAACACTCTTCGGACGAAAGCAGCACCGATTTGAGCTGTGATAACGACAGGATCTGTAGTCGGAATCTCAATTCTCGTGGAATCTCTTTTGCGGAAGACAATGTCGTCCCGCATGGATTTTTGAAGCTTGGCTGGGACGTATTCATCTAGAGAGAAGCAGGCCTTATAAGTGGCATGCTTTATAGAACTTACATATTCTTTTATTTTCCGAATGTTGTCGTGCGTGGGGTAAGGCCCACCACAAATTGTATTAATCACAATCCCCCGCCTTGGATTAGACGGACCAGGGGCCACTTTGGCGGGTGCTGGAGGTGTTGGCGCCAGAGGCTTTGAGTTTGCTTTGAGCAGAAAGGGCTCTTGGACGTACTGCTTGAGGCACTTTTCACGGATAAGCTTTTCGATTGCATCCTTGAGATGGCGACATTCATTGGTATTATGCTCGTACATGGCGTGGTATCGGCAGTACCTACCGGTGTTCTTCTCGAAGTAAGTGGATTCCCTGATGTGCGGCTTCTTGTAGGACATCGTGTTACATATCTCCAAGTAGATTGTTTCTAAGTCTTCATTTAGCGGGGTGTAGGTCTTGTAAGCTCGGTAAGGGCCGGGTTTTCTTGGCTCTGTTGGGACATAGCCGTTGTTTCAACCAGCTTGCCGACCATTATTCGTCCTTTGTCTATAGGACCTGCCATCTTGTCCTTATCGAAGGGCTCTCCAACTTGTTTCCATTTAACACTGTTATTTATGGTGTCGGTATGCGGATTATTGGGGCAGCCGATTTCAGAGAGCCAATTCCATCTTGCTTCTTCGTGGCACAAGTATCGCCCTACCTTTTGATAGAAAGCATCGAGGCTTTTAGGTTTCTTCCTATCGATCCATGCCCCAAACTCGGAAGTAGGGAGGATACCTTTTGCTAGCTAAAAAAGTATGGTGCGAGGATCCGGTTCTTCGCCCTCAACGAGGGAGGTGCTGAACCGGGAAAGGTAGCTTTTAAGCGACTTGGCAGGTCCTTAATAGAGGTTAGAGAGAGTGAGGGTATTTTTCAGAGTCGGGATGTGTACTCTAAACTGCTTTACCAATTTTGTTGCTTGTTGGCCGAAGTTGTTGATGGAATCAAGTGGGAGACGAGAGAACTAGAGTAAAGTTATCCCTCACAAGAAGACCGGAAAGCACTTGCATTTGACGCGGTCATTTCCCCAGCTAGTGTCCATTTTCCATTCGTGTCGATTCAAGAAGGCACAGGGATCGATCGTGCCGTCATAGAGTGGCATTTGCGGCATGCTGAAGCATCGCGGCCATTTGGCTCTGTTCACCCTCCTTGTTAAGGGGTTACGCCTTATGTGGGCTTCCCGTGAGTCATTTACGTTCCCTCGCATTTCCCACATAATCCTTCAGACCATGTCGGGAAGATAAGTTAGATAGGGATCGGCCATCGGAATCCATGGATTTTGGCGAGGTTTAGGAGTTCTGTTGCGAGGGCGTCTCCTATTATGAATGTTCGGGTCATCTTCTTCCATATCCTCAATGTTTATGATTGAGTTTTGGTATGGGCTACGAGGCTGAGAAGGATGATGTGCATCTTGTTCTGGAAGAGTGCGGGCTACTGGGAGAGTAGGCCCATCATCCTGGGAGGCGACAGTTGGGTTGTGACGAGGAAGGGGTTGGTTGTTCGGACCCAGTCCATCATTGATTATCAATCAAGAGTGCTCAGTATTTTCCCTCTCGCTATAAGTGACTGTATTTTGGTCGTCTTTTCCGTTTCCATTGCCGTTGTGATTACTCCAACCAGATTTAGTATCATACATGTAATGATAATAGTCGTGATTGTTACTCTTAGACCTACTATTCAAATAATTGGAAAAAAAGTTTCGAATTCGCTCATAAAAAACCATTATTGTAAATATCAAAAATATGATTTTCAATGTCAAAATCTTTTGTGATTATTCTAGAAGAAATGAAACAAAAGATACGGTAGAACTAGGACAGTTATTGTATGAGGTCTACCCAATGCTAGTTGCAGAGGTGTATAATAAATCGATATGAACATCAAGAGCTGCCCCGTAATAAAATCCGTTGTTGTTGATATCTTCTTCTCAGTTCCATTGTCGTTGCCGTTGTCCCGGGCGTTGATGTGGATGGCGAAATTGTTGATGAGGCTGAACCTTCTTCTTTGATGTGGGCCCCTGGCTCGGAAGAGGAAGTTTCCGAGACAGTGCATCAAGGTCGGGCATTGTTCTTAGCGAGATAAAGTCGAGAGATGACACGTTGGCTTTCCTGGAGTTGGAGCATAAAGTCGATATTATTTGTCAACACCTGATTGAGCTTGACGGCTGTGTTCTCATATTTTTCATTAAGCGCCTGGATTTGCGATTATGTTGCGAAAGCTTTGGGGCCCACATCGGGAAGTGTTTCAGTTGTGGCTAGGATTTTCGTCGGCTGAGCTTGTTGGGATGTTCCGGCTTCAGTTATTGCTGAAGAGCCGATCACTGCGTTCTTTGGTCGCTTTACCGTCATAAGCGGACTCGGCGGCAGGATAAGCAAAGGAACATAAAGCTTGTCGAAATCAAGACGATAATGTGTGACAAAGATGCAAATCCAAGTTTTCTCAGTGAAAGCACCAAAATGTTGATGGCAAAAAATGTCGTAAACACCCAAGATTCCAACTACGTAGGAATTATTGTTTCGATCGTAAAAGTAAGTGCGGAAAGCAATAAATAACACAAGAGATTTACAATGGTTCGGCCTTGCGAGAGACCTACGTCTACTTTGGAAGAGTCATTGGAATATTATTAATAACCAAGAGTTACAAGGTTGAGAACATCTCATGACATCTCTTTACATATATCTCTAAGTTGTATGATGTCATAATTATCATATATTAATATTTTTAAAAAATATACTTTTGCCCTTCATCTTCCTCAAAGTGGAGAAGTCATTAAAGAGGCTATTTGGAGCTCTCTAGAGGTGTCAAATCACCAAATTCCAACACGTTTAAAGTGTGATGTCAAGGGGTATTTATAGTGGAGTGGTTAGGTAGGAGTAGGTAGAAGTAGGGGACCACACCGGGAATTTTGTATCCCCTGTAGTCGACCACCGAAATTCGTACCCTACCATGCTCGTTCCCAGAAACTTCATACTCCTCCTTGGAGTACGAATTTCGTATCCCTTAGGGTATGAAATTCATACCCCGAGGGGTATGAAGAAGTGTTGAATGACTAGGCTTAGGGGATCGAGGTTGATACTTGAGGCCTTCCGAGGTTCGAGGTACTTTGGCAATGTTTAGAGGAGCGGTGAGGTTCTCGTTGGCGCGATCCTTTCTAGGTTTGCTTTCTTTACTCCGTGGTGATACTCTTGGCTTTGGCTTCACGTGATGCTTTGAATCGAGTGTGCCTTGCTTACTATCAGGAATCGGACCAAAAGGCCGGTTAATAACATATATATATATATATATATATATATATGACACATAAAGGAATTCAATCCCTTTAGCGTATTCACACATAGTTAATAAAGGATTGATTACATCAAATTTATTGGTCATAATTCCACTCACAACTATGATTTGTTATAGCCATGTTGAGTAGATTAGAAAAAAATGGTTGTTATTTAATAATTAGTTCACGAAACTTATTTTTGGAAGTTTACATGCATCTGCATATCTTCATATATGCAGATAGATGATGAATTGCATTATACTGATATATTTAGATTAGTGCACAGGATCTTGGGAAAAGATGAAATATAGGTTTGTTATTAGAAGTGACACCTAGTAAAAAACAATTAGCTGCAATAATATAAATTATTGATAGGAAAATGGGTCACTTCAGTTTTGGTATCAGAGCTATGTTAACAAAAACATTGCAAGTTAAAATAATAATTTATATTTATATAATACTGATTAGGAAAAGGTTATATAAGCATAGATACAATTCAGAATATACATTTATATCTAAATTAATGAGATATTGGAACTAACATGGTATAAAAACATATAAATATTGTAGTAAGCCGATTTACCAGTGCACCACCAACAATGAACATGCAAGAATTTGTGTAAGCTTTAAATGATCGGGTTGGGCATATACCATAAAATCCCCATGAAGAGTTATCAAAGCAGTTGAAGACATACTCATACCTAGGAGGCAAAGACTTCGAAGGCACCGAAGGGGTGGCGGAAGTATAAACTTGGCTTAGAACCCTAGAGAGGATTTCTACTGGCATGCAAGTAGATGATCACAGGAAGAGGAAAATAGATTCTAGAAGGCTAAAAGGAGTAGCATTAGACTGGTGGGAAGTTGTTGTAGCAGGAAGGCCTGAGCAAGATGTTACATGGAAGCAATTTAAAGATATGCTAGGGGCTAGATTTGTACCACCATCAGAAAAAGAGTCACTGTTGGAGGAATTCATCAAGTTGAAACAAGGTGCCATTATTGTAATAGAGTACACCCAAAAATTTGAAAGTCTCTACAAGTAGGAAAAGCCTTGATAGGAGATAAAGTTGCTAAAAATGGTAGATATATAAGGGGATTCAATGCAGGTTAGAGTAGAACAATGCTACCCTATAAGGAGAAAACTTTTGATCAAGTAATAGATCTAACCCTCAGTTTTTAGCTGCATGATAAAGAAAGAGAGAACTTCAGGAATTTCAAGAATAATAATAACAAGGAATGTAAGGATAGAGTTCATCCTTATGATAAGAAAAGTGCTAAAAAGGAAGGCAAGAAGAATAAAGGGGGCAACAACCACTGAAGTTAAGAAGAAGGTCACTTGTTATAAGTGTGGAAAAGAAGGACACATGAAGAATAAGTGCCCAGCTCCTACATCTATTTTCTACAACTGTGGGAAAGAGGGGCATATCAAGAAAAAATGCCTAGAACTAAGGAAACCAACAAAAGTAGGTTCACTAGAATGAAAAGAAAAAAAAGCAGTTGCGGAAGGAAACCCAGGAGGTACCGGACAATTAGAAGGTATACCTTTTTACCAAACTCAACCCATAATAGTAATTTATGATACAGAGGCCACACACTCTTTCATATCTCATGATGTAGCTGAAGAATTGGGACTCGCATGTGTAATGGTGAATAGGCCTTTGTTCATATAGAGTTCTATAGGGAGTTCATGTAAGGTAGGGATGAAATATGTGTGTATAATTAAATATAGATGAAAAAGCATTTGTGTAATACCTATATGTATTAAAATATGAGGGTATAAGTATCATATTAAGGGTTGATTGGTTGAGAAAATTTAAAGCTATTTTAAATTCGGAAAATTTCACTATAACATTACAGATTGTAGGAGGTAATAGTATAATAGTGAAGTGTAAAATGGAGAAATATCATTGTTCAGGGGGTATTTGGAGTCTGAATGAGAAGGAAGTGGGCGTAGAATTAGAGAAAATTACCATAGTCAATGAGTATATTGATGTGTTTGGAGAGGTTAGTGGCATATCAAATAACACACCAGTGGAGTTTCAAATAAGATTGATACTTGGTGCAACCCCAATTATTAAGAAACTACTAGAATAGGACCAAAAAAGCTAGCATAAATGAAAACTTAGTTAGAAGAGTTAGAGCAAAAGGATTCATTAGACCTAGTAGCTCATGTTGGGGGGCTTATTTATTAAGAAACAAGATGGATATTTGAGGATGTGCATTGATTATAGAGAGTTAAATAAGGTCAAAATAAAAAACAAATATCCACTACCAAGGACAGATGATCTCCTTGATCAACTCCGTGGGGCAAAGGTGTTTTCAAGACTGGATTTAGCATTTGGATTTCATCAGATGAAGGGTGTAGAAGAATGCATTAAGTACATTGCATTCAATACAAGGTATGGGTTGTATGAGTTTT